>OFHU01003012.1:0-31100 GCA_900245905.1 Lacerta viridis | reverse complement strand
CCCATTCTCATCTCTCTGTATCTCTTTTCTCTCTGTGTGTTGACTGTAATTGATACATTCTTAGCTCTCTAAGCACATGAAACTAGGGATGTCGGAGAATTCTGACAAAGAAACAAAAACGGGAGCAGGAATTGCCAGTATTCTCTTATTCATCCCATGCGCAGAATGGAAATCAATGCAGTGAATATGATCGGGATTCCTTTTTGTTGGTTTCAGTCCTCAAACAATACATGCAATTGATTACATCCCCCACTTGCACTGAATTTCCTTTACACTGAAATGAATAGGGTAGAATAACTTAATGACAACATACAATTTATGTAATTTATGTCATTAATTACATAAATTACCTAAGTAATTCCTCCATAGCAGACAGCGAGACAAATAACATAGTTTTTGTTCATACACTGCTACAAAGGAACATGGATAGACCACCTGCCACTCAAGGAAGGCTATGGATTGAAACTTTGAAATATACCCTGATTCAGTGAAACACATATCTTTCTTGAATACACCTTTGCAGCTATTCTCTTTGGGGCAGGGAGGCGGATGGAATTCCTTTCCTTATTCTTTCCTTACTCTCTTTGTTGTTAAATCATACCTGGTGGAAGTCAAACTTTTGTGGAACAGAAACAGTCTGGCATGTGACCAAATGGGGCTGAATAGAAACAATACATTCTTATACCCCTACTTGCAAGTTACACTACTGCAATCAGATGCTACAATATGTAGGCTGTGTCCTACCATTCCTAGGCTACAATATCCTTGGGTTAAAGGAGTGCTGAGTACACAGAGACAAAATTTTGTGGCCCATTTGCTGCAAAATGGAAGTGGCGCATTGGTATCTTTTTCTTTCGGCGAAGACTTACTTGTAAGTAAACAGGTATAGTGGGGGGAGGCAACATGGTGCCCTCCAGATGTTGTTGGACTCCACCTCCCATCAGCCCCCCAGACAGGATTATCAATGGTAAGGAATGATGGGAGATGAAGTTCACAACACCTGGATAGCATCAGGTTGCTTACCCTTGATGTATAGGATTGCTGCACACAAAACTTAGCTGGGAGTGGTGGCTTGCAAGCCGTAAGTCATCAAATGGACATGTGCATTTGATTTCAGATGCTCTGAAGATACTGAAAAATCTATTACAACAGTGCATCAGATACAACCGATCAAATACAGTACTTGGCATCTATCTATAACATTCAGTACAGGAAAACACTGCATTATGTAGGTCCTGCACTTACCAGTTGGCTGGCAATGATTGACAGACAGACTCATGTTTCAGTTTGTAACTCCACCGCCCCCCCCAAATGCTCATTATTTAACAGAGCCTTCAGGACACACCCAGATTTTCAGCTTGGCATCCTGCCATCATAGCAGTCCCCACACTTCACTGCTATGATCATATTTTTTTTCCCATTGAGCTGTTGGATCCACCTGGTTTCTAACTTCTATTCATTAAGAATAGAGGCAGGTTTTGCTCACCGGAAGCATATGCATTTGGCATAATCATGCTTTTTGCTAGAATAGTTTAGGGCCTCTTCAAGAAACCCAGAGTGATTTTCTTGTCAAACCCCTCTTGCAAGCAGGAATCGCAGAAAATAAACCTTCCCAGTTTTCTAATCCTTATGATTAAATGCAATGATATGAGAAGGTCTGGGAGAAGAGCTCTTATGCTTTTTTTCTAAATTTACTTATTATAAATGAAGGAAGGTCATGCAGCCAATCAATTCATTGAAAGATGAAACTTATTTATGAAACATCAGTATTCAAAATTTCAAGATAAAACACAGCCACATGTCTTCCTTCCACTCATCTGATTGTGATAGCAAGTTATGAATATTTTCCTTATTGATGATCACCTCCTATTTAATTACTATCTTTTTTTGCAGCAGGAAACAGTATTTTGCTTATCTTTTCGTAGGGTGTGGTTGAGTTGCATCAGCCAGATGTGCTCGTGCACACACACACACACACACACACAGTTGTTTATCCTTGTTTTTAATGTTCATTCTTATAAGTTGATTTAAGTTTCATTGTTCTGAAAAAAAGTGTCTAATAAATAAAAAATATATATCTCAACATCTTCTTTCTTCTTCCCTTTTTATCTGTCTTAATTTCTCTCCCCCCCCCCCGTCGTTTTTTCTGTATTTGTTTCTCTGAACAGATAAGATCCATTTAGCCTTCTAGGGCCCCTCCAGGCATTCTTTTCATTGTACGTTCATGATGATTTGTGCTCATGATGGTATTGTGACAGTTATCATATAATCCTGCTTTCAGTAATCTTGGGAAAAGGTTTGGCGTGAACATACTCCTTCATTTGCAACTTGTGCATGTTCCACAACTTGCTGCTGAAATCCTGCAACATTTTATGCAAAAAAAAAAAGCTGGGGTGGGGTTGTTCATTTTTTGTACTCTTATAGTGCAACACTGCAACAGTGCCCCTAAAGAAAATAATGTGACAACATTGGGGAAGCATTGAAATCCACCACTAATGTGATATTATAATAACATGTTGCAGAATATTCCCTAAAACACACACACACACAAACACACACACACAGAGAGAGAGAGAGAGAGAGAGAGAGAGAGACTCAAACATAAATGGTCTAGAGGGAACCTAAGTTTTCATTGCATATGTGACTTGGCATTAAATAGTTTCTATTGTAAATTTATGGTTTCCCACTTCATTAAAGCCAGCATGATGCAGTGATCAGAGTGTCAGACTAAGATCCAGGAGACCTGCGTTCTAATCCCCACTCAGTCATGAAGCTCACTGGGCGACCTTGGCCCAATCACTATCTCTTAGCCTAAACTATTTCACAGAGTTAATGTGAGAATAAAATAAGGAGGTGAGAACCATGCACACTGCCTTGAGATCCTTGGAGAAAAAGTTGGGATATAAATGAAACAAACAAATAACGACGCAAAGAACTAACCATTCCAGTGTTGCGCAGAACCACCTTGAAAGACTGTTGGAATATTTTTTGTTCAGTAGGGAATAAAAGGAACTATGTCAGAAGTTTAGGATGAACCTAAGTTCAAATTGTTTCCTTTTTCTTTTTATACATCCTCCTTCAAGAGTTTAAGTGCCAAGAAAGAGCAGTTGCCATTAGCCTTGGCAGGACCACTGTATCCTTCAGACAGATGGGCCATCTATCCAGTGGGAGTCCCATTACATTGCTATCAACTCTGTACTTGGACACCAGCTGGTTGGATATTTGGCAAGATTTGGGGGACGTGTTAGAGGAGCCAAAAGTTAGCTGGCCACTGGGGTGGCTATGAACTTACAGTACCACAACTGCGGAGGCAGAAAGGGATGGATTATAGGGAAGCCATGCTGCTGGCCCCTGCAAAAGACAAGGGAAGAGAGGAAGCCTGACTTTAAGAAAGGATGGGACATTTATTAAATGAATAATGAACCAGAATCAGTGTGGCTGCCAGATATTTGACCTCAGTAAATGAAACGAATTATTATTTGCCTCTTTGCAAGGCTTTAAGAAAACAATGTCAAAATTCCATCTGGCACATTTTAAATTCTGATAATCCTTGCTCCTTAAAAAAATAAAATAAAAATCCTCCACCAAAGAGCTGGAAGCCTGAAATCACAGACTAGCAAGAACTGTTAGCACTAGTATTAATGCCATTACCGGGTATACAAAGTCACTAGGGAGAAGGGTAAAGCATTGTACCATCTAGGCAACCACACAGGGTTCTTATTGTAGGTTGTGCAGCCCCATCCTTTCTGGTACACCAGGGAAGGTTTTGATCCTGGAAGCAATTAAGCCACAGTCTCATAGTCAGGAACAGAGAGAGGCATCATGGTGCCAGATGAGCTGTCTGCCTTCTAATTCTTTTTCCCCTGTCTGGGTTCATTGCCCTAATTGTCTTGGGCTCCAGGCTACTGTAGGCCACTGGCATATAACCTGTTAGGGACAAAGGGAAGGCTTTTGGGGGCTGCATACAAAAAAGTCCTACTAAGAGTAGAACCATTGAAATAAATGAACCTAAGTTGGCCATGTCCATTAATTTCAAAGGTTCTGCTCTGAGTAGAACTAAGACTGGAAATAAACTTCCAGTTCAGTTTGTCCCCCAATACTGCAAGGCTATGGGAACATGTGGACTACATCTTCCGACATCCCTGAGCATTAGCCATGCTGGCTGGAGTTGATAGGAGTTCAGCAATGTTTGGAGGGTCACCCGCATAGTTCTGAGCACTGTGTTTGGATGAAGAATTGCTCTATTTTCCATATGCACTTAGTTGCTGACAATGCATTTCAGAAGTCTCAGCATGTCTCTTACAGAGTTGGTGTGTCTTTTTTATTTTTTATTAAACCGATCTAGCCTCGGAGGTTAGCTTTGTTGGGGTTTTAGATCCTCCTTGCCCATTCTTTTAAAAGGGAAATGAATTGCTGCCATCTCATTTCTCTAATGCCTTTCCAATAGATCTAACTCATGTTTCAATGTTGCAGTTGTTATCTTGGAAGCTTGCTATAGGCAAAACAAGCAAACAAAACCTGGGACTAGCTATGAACTCCAATGGTACATGCTTGAGGTATACAGCCCAAGAAAAATACATTAAAATATGAATGTTTGGCAATTACCTTCTTATTGTTTCATATGAGCTACTAGAAAACCGTGTTCTGCTTGTGCCAGGGAATTGAAGAGCCGTGATTCAGTTCACCTTCTGACAGTTAATAGATGCTGAAACATGACTGTGAGAGAAAGCAAAACCCAGTCAGCATTCAGCTTCTCATTTAGGAGGCTGTTGTTTTCATTTGGAGGAACCTATAGGAACTGCTTATCAACCAACCTAGTCAGACAAAGGCCAGACAGAGCTGTCATCCCCATACACGGGAAACTATGTTTGTCAGCATTCAGCAACTTGTTGTGCATATGGGAGTGATGGATATTCTCTCAAGAGCTGCCCTCTATATGAATCAGTGGAGAAATCTATGCCATAGCTGTCAACTTTTCCCTTTTCTTGCGAGGAATCCTATTCAGAATAAAGGAATTTCCCTTAAAAAGGCGGGGGGGGGATTGACAGCTATGATCTATGCTCGCACCATTTGGGGGCATGTAAACCAAGCTATATATTTGAAGGAGGAAGGCTCACAGGGAGAGCCTGGGCAAAATGAACCAGTGGTCTGACTTGACAAAATGTAGGTCCTTAAATCCTAAGTAAGTAGAGAAACAGTCGCGCTGGGAACTTCTTTATCCCCCCAATGTCAAGTGCAAAAATGTGAAAGGGAAAAATACAACAACATAATTAAAACACTAGAATTTAAATGTGACCAGATTTAACCGGAGGTGGAATTTTCATCTTTTAATAGGCCTAGAAGATGAGACCCTATGAAAATTGCTGCAGGTTTCGTCTACATGTTACATCTACACATGCCATAAAATCACATGAGAGTGGAGTTATGGCTGGGTGGACTATGCCTTTTTTGAATGTACGTGGCAGATCCTGCATCCACGTGGAAGTTTATTCCATTTTCTTGAAGTTTCCCTAACTGTTGATTTCTGCATTACATGCGAGTTTCCATGTGACATAAAAGTTACTTCTAGTGCAGGTTTAGAGGATTGGACCAATTCATGGAAGATAAGGCTATCAGACTATGTTAACCATTATGGCTATGCTCTGTCTTCATGATTGGAGGCAGGAATGCTTATGAACACCAGGTGCTGGAAAGCACAGGAGGGGAGAGTGCCCTTATGCCTGAGTTCTTATGGTGTTCCCATGGGCATCTGATTGTCCTTGGTGAGAACCAGATGCTGGGCTAAGATGGGCTATTGGCCTGACCTGGCAAGCTTTTCTTATGTGCTTATGTTCTGTCATATATCATTTAAGTGTCTAGTACAGGGGTCAGCAAACTTTTTCATCAAGGGTCTGGTCCACTGTCCCTCAGACCTTGTGGGGGGCCAGACTATATTTTGAAAAATATAAATACCCTGCAAGCCGGTCCCGCAGCTGCCTCTGAACCTGGAGGAGGAACACATTCTGCACATGCTCAGGAGTGCGTCTTGGTGCTGCCTGCTCACTGGTGTTGTTGACAAGTAGCAGCTGCTCCATCTGCACATCCCCGTGGAGCTCCAAGGCAGCATGCACCCTGCGCTGTGGCCTGTCGTCCAAGGCCAAGTCGGCGGGCAGGCCATGCACATGGAGCGCCAAGCAGGCAGCTTGCCCTCCAGCTGCTCCAGTGTAGCCGCTGAGCACGCCACCAGCAGCAGTGCCGAGCTGTGTGCCAGGCTCTGGGCCAGCAGATGCGCCAAGCTCCGGCTGAAACACCACAGTGTGCCCGTCGAGATGCCCATGGCGCGGCCCACACCCGCTGCGTGCCCGCAAGGCTCTCCATCCATGGCTGTGCTGGGTTTATCTCAGCTGTGGGCAGCGAGGCTTCGGATTGGCTGCAGGAACTTCCTGCAGCCAATCTGAAGCCATGCCAGCGTCACCAGCCGCCCAGAGGCGTCCGTGCTTCGGTTTGGCTGCAGGAAGCTGTGCCAGTGCTGTGCCAGTGCTGCCACCCACCCAGAAGCCGTGCCAGCGTCACGGAAGTCATTCCCTACTTGGTGAGGCGTCCGTAGCATGCAGGGACTTACTGAGCGGGCAGCAATGTCTGTGGGCCAGATTTACAAGTCTGGGGGGCCACATCCAGCCCCTGGGGCTTAGTTTGCTGACCCCTGGTCTAGTACAGAGGAAGGATGCCACGCCTCTGTCACTTTAAGCATGTCACCATCTGCAAAACATATGAACTAGAACATAGAGCCATTTGTTTGCATCAGCCTTCCCCAGCCTGATGCCCTGCATGTGTTCTGGGCTCCAGTTTCCATCAGCCCCAGTGAACAGCTTGGCAAATGACCAGTGATGATGGGAGGTCTAGTCGAAAACATATTTATGGCACTAGACTGGAGATGGTGGCTTGCATAAAAGTTGGTTGAAGTACACTGGGTAGATATTTGACTATTTTTGGCCAACTTGGAAACACACAGGAGGCAGGTCCATGTTTGATTCACTGAGAAGCATATTCCTTTGATGCATGAATACTGGTGGAAGCTACATCAATCTTCCTTTGACTCATATCATGACCTGCTTCTTTACTTTTCAAATAAAAATATATTATAAAGCAAAGCAAAGAAGCAGTGGGTAGTCACTGCCTTCTGTCCTGTATCTATTTGCTCTCTGGCGAGTATGGAAAGAAAACACCTTGGGATTATCTGGTGTGAAGCAGATCTCTTTTAGAGTCAGATTCTTAACCCAGTGAAGAGAATTACAGAACTTTGAAACAACTGATTCAAAAAAGTTTTTGCTTCTTCACATGAGCGCCTGTCTTGTTGCAATCAATTTTTAAAGCCCCCCCTCAAAAGAAACCCAAGAGTCCTTTAGCAGTGATTGAAAGAGATTCAATTTGGCCTCGTCTAATTCCTTATCTAATTATTTGATGTGCCGTGCAGCTTGAAAGCTAATTGACATTGTGTCATTTTCAGTTTCTTACAACAGAAGCACAGACAAGCCGCCCTTCCCATTTTGGCATCTTCCTTGAGTCACTTTGCTGGAGAAATAAGTAATCTAAATTTAATTGAGTGCATTATTGCCAGGACTATGAGACCTTTGCACACTATTAGTATAGACACGAATGCAACGAATCGTTTCCCTCCTGAGGATTTAGCAGAGGTGCAAGTGGGACCAGAGGGTTTTGCAGTACAGTAAATCCCTTCCTTTTCTTGAAAGGAAATTAATATCTGTTTGGAATATCTTCTAAGCCACAGCACATAATTTCATTACTTATGGAATTACAATTCTTAACCTGATATCAATCTGAAGGCTCAGGGCAGGTAATAATATTTTAAAACACTTAAAGAGGGTGGTGGAGGAAAGAAACATCATTGAAATGTGAAATACATGAAATTTTATATGGAAACTTTATCTTCCAGACTGAGGGCTTCATTACTTGATGGGTAACTTTCATGACTCACACACCCTCCAACATTTCTCCAACATGAAAATAGGGATGGCCTATTCCATAATAATTATTTTATTATTTATACACCACCCATATGACTGGGTTGCCCCAGCCACTCTGGGGGGCCTCCAACATATATAAAAACATAATAACACATTATGGTAGGAGAGGGAAAGCCAGTTACAAGACTTCAGCTAGATTGGAGAGGAGGGGAACTGGAGGATATAAGGGTTGTGGGGGGAAATTTAACAGGCCTGAATACCTAGGCCTTTAGGGGATGCTACACAGAGAAAGGAAGTTTAGCCCTCACTCTTTTGCAGGAGGCTGTCTTTAGGTTCTCTCCCTAAGCCCCATTGGGTGGAGGCAAAGATAAGTAGCTGTATCCCAGGTCGAAGCAGCATTGGACACCTCCACTGAAATTGCAACAGTAATGGTAGCCTCTGAATCATCACAGTCAGTAAATTTTATCCTCAACATGGTGGGCCAGATGATCACAGAAGACCTCCATTGCCCCCAGAGGCTTGCCTTGACTAGCAGCTAAGAACAAGTTTCAGACAACCAGCAAAACCTCTGCTGAGTGCTATTACTCGAGGATGCAGCAGATGCAGAAAAACAGGACTTCTTTGCTGCATTTATTGTCATATGATAGGTGCAAATACGTGCTTTTGTTGTTGTTCAGTTGTTCAGTTGTATCCAACTCTTCGTGACCCCATGGACCAGAGCACGCCAGGCATGCCTGTCTTTCACTGCCTCCTGCAGTTTGGTCAGACTCATGTTGGTAGCCTCGAGAACACTGCCCAACCATCTCGTCTTCTGTCATCCCCTTCTCCTTGTGCCCTCTTACTGGCCCAGTGGTTTTTCCTACTTTCTTCAGTTTAAGCTGGAATTTTGCTATAAGAAGCTGATGATCTGAGCCACAGTCAGCTCCAGGTCTTGTTTTTGCTGACTGTATAGAGCTTCTCCATCTTTGGCTGCAGAGAATATAATCAATTACAGTGGTACCCCGCAAGACGAATGCCTCGCACAACGAAAAACTCGCAAAACGAAAGGGTTTTGCGAGTTTTTAGTTGACTCGCGAGACGAATTCGTCTATGGCTGTTTTTCGCAAGACGAATTCGTCTGGCGAGGTACCACTGTGAGCCGCCGGAGCCGCGTTTTAAGGCTGCAGCGAGCGCTGCAGCTTTAAAACGCGGCATCGCGCCATAGCTAAAAAGGCTTACCTTTTGGCTCCGGTGTGTGTGGGGGGGTGTTTTCCGCGTCGCGTCCGCCATTTTGGATCGACTCAGACATGCGCAGTCGATCCAAAATGGCGGGCGCGACGCGGAAAACACCCCCCCACACACGGAGCCAAAAGGTAAGCCCTCCCGACCGGCACGGCACCGCGTTTTAAGGCTCCAGCGAGCGCTGCAGCTTTAAAACGCGGCGCCGCGCCGCAGCTAAAAAGGCTTACCTTTTGGCTCCGGTGGTGGGGGGGTGTTTTCTGCATCGCGCCCGCCATTTTGGATCGACTCAGACATGCGCAGTCGATCCAAAATGGCGGGCGCGACGCGGAAAACACCCCCCCACACACCGGAGCCAAAAGGTAAGCCCTCCCGACCGGCACGGCACTGCGTTTTAAGGCTCCAGCGAGCGCTGCAGCTTTAAAACGCGGCGTCGCGCCGCAGCTAAAAAGGCTTACCTTTTGGCTCCGGTGTGGGGGGGTGTTTTCCGTGTCGCGCCCGCCATTTTGGATCGACTGCGCATGTCTGAGTCGATCCAAAATGGCGGACGCGACGCAGAAAACACCCCCCCACCACCGGAGCCAAAAGGTAAGCCTTTTTAGCTGCGGCGCGACGCCGCGTTTTAAAGCTGCAGCGCTCGCCGGAGCCTTAAAACGCGGCGCCGTGCTGGTCGGGAGGGGCGCGGCTTACCTTTTGGCTCCGGTGGGGGGTTTTTTTCCGCGTCGCGTCCGCCATTTTGGATCGACTGCGCATGTCTGAGTCGATCCAAAATGGCGGACGCGACTCGGAAACCCCCCCCCACCGGAGCCAAAAGGTAAGCCTTTTTAGCTACGGCGCATTTTAAAGCTGCAGCGGGCGAACAGTTCGCTCGCTGCAGCCTTAAAATGCAGCGCCGCGCGGCTCCGGTGCCGGCCGGCGCCCCTTCCGACCGGCGCCCGTGACTTTTTTCCCATAGGAACGCATTAATTAAATTTTAATGCGTTCCTATGGGAAACGGTGCCTCGCAAGACGAAATTTCCGCAAGACGAAAAGTCTTGCGGAACGAATTAATTTCGTCTTGCGAGGTACCACTGTATGTGCTTTAACCAAGGCTTAGTCACCTTGGAACAGGAACCTATGCCACATGAGCTCTAGTCACCACCTAGCCTACTTCATTGGAATTTCAGGGGGCATTGCAGGCTTTGCAGAATGAGAGACCACACTCAGGAGTGATCAACGGAGATTCCTGTATTGCAGGGGGTTAGACTAGATTAACCTTGAAGTCCCTTCCAACTCTACAATTCTATGATTTTATTAATTCAACAGCCCTTCTCAACTCACCAATTCACAATGAGACAAGAGCCTTGTTCGGATTACCTGCTCCTATCTACTGCAAAGTCTTCCAGGGCATTCAGGAATCCACCAAGATCTATAAATAAAATATCAGTACCCTCCACCCTTTGGCTTTTGTTCACAAATATTTTCTTCTCCTATTCCAAGTACTTCCATTTACAGATAGATATGAAAAAGATTCCTGTCTGAAACCCGGGAGAGCCTGTACAAATTCAGTGTTGGCAATACTGAGCCAGAAGGACCAGTATTTAGATTAAGGCAGACTTTTAATTTGCAATGTCTGAATTCATTGAATTGGGCCACGGAGTCTTGGGAAATGCAGTTTCTATGGATCCCAACAAATCTTACAAGGTCTCTGCTGTCACCAACTTCAGGTTCTTTCCTCTTCCTTTAGAAGGGTAAAATTTGCTTTGGAAGATGAGACTGTCAAAAAGGGATGAGTTCCCCTAAGGGTGGAACATATTTGAGCTTTCTTAGAGAAATGCCATGAGTTTCCCCAAGGGTTCTCTGTTCTGAAAAGAAGGTTACTTATGAACAGAGCTGGGTGTAAGAAAGAGCTTATTGGAGCACCAAATATTTAGTCTTAACTCTAGGTAAGTGATTTCTGTAGGAGTGAATGGGAAGAACCACACACTCCAGTACACAGGCACCCACAAAGGCTTGCATCATATATATTGTGATGCACCCACAAAGCTCTTGAAACCATAAGATGCCTTCATGGAAGGAACCACAGTGCCCATCATCTTCGATCATCGGTCATGCTGGCTGGGACATCTGGAAAGCCACAGGTTCCTCATTCCTGCCTCATGATGTCATTTAAGGAGCAGATTTGTTGAGATGAATTGAAAAGATCCTTCGGGTGGAAAAGTCTGTATACCAAGGGTGGGGAACTTGTGGACCTCAGAAGTTGCCAAACTACAACCACCCGGAACATTGGCTATGTTATCTGGGGCTGATGGGATCTTTCCCATTTGGGGAGCCACACGTTCCTCACTCCTACTGTAGCTGCACTAGAAAATGCAGGATCAGATTCACTAGTAAATGCAGGATCAGACAACCTAAAGAAACTAGCACAGTTAGAGGAAAGGAGCAATGTAAAATGTGCCAACAGAGCACTACATTATGTTCAACACATTATGTGTGTTGAAACTTTAGATCTTCAGGTGCTGCTGAACTAATACTCCCACCAGCCCCAGCAAGTATGGCCAAGAGCTGGGAGTGATGGAAGTTGTAGTTCAGCAGCATCTGAAGGGCTATAAGTCCCCTTTATATGGGGTTCAAGCAAGCAAGCCTGTCCACATGATTCTAGGAGGGAGGAGAAAATGGAAGCTGGAATCATCTTTTGTACTAGGTGAAATAGCTCAAAGGCTTTTGGGAAAATAAGTACATACCCTCCAACATTTCTCTGATGAAAATAGGGATGTCCCATTCCATAATGATAATTTTACTATTTATACCCCACACATCTTACTGGGGCCCCAGCACTCTGGGCAGCTTCAACATACTGTATATAAAAACATAATAAAACATTAAACAAAAAACCTTCCCTATACAGGATTGCCTTCAGACAGCTCGGGGTAATCCATACCCTCCAACATTTCTCCAATGAAAATAGGGACATCCTAAGGAAAAGTGGGACATTCTGGGATCAAATCAGAAACCGGGACGGCTTCTCTAAATCAGGGATGTCCCTGGAAAATAGGGACACTTGGAGGGTCTGTAAGTATGCATGGAAAACTATACCATCTCCATCTGTTTAGACATATAATGAATTGGACACATTGCACATCAATGAATCTGACAATTTAGAGGTTATGGGTCAGAACACAGGAGCCTTTAGCATGGAAGGAAATTAGCTGCAAAGTGAGGAAGAGACAAATCACTCCTTGAAGGTAGTAATAATCTACAACTGAAGTCATTTGGAAAGATATATGCTGGATTGTGGTTATTAGACCCTGAAGTCTAATAGCAGAGAAAGGTGAGCGTTTAAAACCCTCAACAATTAATTACAAAGGATCCATGTTTTACCATTTAGAATTGAGAACAGGTGTGAGAAAATTGTACAAAACACATGCTCTGCCTTTGTGCAATTTAGAACAAGTGATAATTGTTTGAAGACAAGACATATGAGCTAACAGCTCCAATTTCCAGTCTCACTATTTATCTGTCCAATTATGAAAGTGGTTCAAAGGTTGTGAAAGGTGAGTTGCAAAGTTTCTGCCAAGCCAATTCTGTCTTTGAATATCGTATTCAAAGAACTGAGGTGTATGGATGTGGGTGAGGTTTCTGTTATTGTTGTTGCCATGGTGACTGTGTGAGTGATGTATCATGCCATAATTATGTTATGAGACCACAATTCACCAAATATAGCTCATGCTCCATATTTCCAAAGAATATGTGAGCCAGGATGTATGCAGTGCTAGGGGTGTTTTAGGGCAGTGTTTTTCAACCACTGTTCCGCGGCACACTAGTGTGCCGCGAGATGTTGCCTGGTGTGCCGTGGGAAAAATTGAAAAATTACTTTATATATAGTCAATATAGGCACAGAGTTAAATTTTTTAACATTTTCTAATGGTGGTGTGCCTCGTGATTTTTTTCATGAAACAAGTGTGCCTTTGCCCCAAAAAGGTTGAAAAACACTGTTTTAGGGATTCAGTTTCTGGATGCTCGCTGGCCTGATCTACACCTGTCAGACTTATATGCAGATCAGAAAATAGATAATATTATCACCAATATAGAAGAAGAGTTTGGATTTGACATCCTGCTTTATCACTACCCTAAGGATATATATTTATTTACACCCCATCTTTTTCCCTGATGGGACTCAAGGTGACTTACTGATAAAAACATGAACAGAATAAAAAATAATTGGAAAAACAATAATTAAAATCATTAAAGATTAATAGAATTAGAACTCTCTCTCTCTCTCTCTCTCTCTCTCTCTCTCTCTCTCTCTCACTCACACACACACACACACACTCATGTTTAAAACATATAAACAATTACAATAAAAACAGCATGGCACCAGCCCTTTTCTTAAAATCATTCAGTGCCCAAAAGCCTGTTGGAACAAGGAGATCTTCACCTGCCAGCAGAAAGACAAGAAGGAAGGAGCAAGCTTCTCCAGGGAGGGAGTTCGAGAGTCTGGGAGCAACTACTGATGAGGTGCCAGAAACATTGCCCCATGATAGATCGCGGTGCTGCAAGTTTCTCCAAGCCACGTTCATGGATGTAATTCATTTTCCATATGTTATGTATTGAAGTTCTCACCCTTGGCCACCAGGGGTGTGTGTATATAGTTCATTCTGTAGCGGTTTTCACTCAGGTCAGCTTATGCAAATGAAGGATTAGAAACTGACACTCAGGGATTGGTTAGCTGCAGAATGTTGTTACTGTTGCGTTGTAGCTGAGTTCTATATAAGCAGGTTGCTGAGCCCTTCAGCTCAGTCCTGTTCCAGCCTGCAAATAAACAAGAGCTGTTTTGAAATCACTGTGTCGTCTGCTGTGTTCACCCACGACTTAACACCATATGTGCTCTCAAACATTTTTTCCCTGATTAAAAATCAATCTAAAATTACCTTCATAATTTTGCAAGGGTAACTAATGTGACACCTGTCAGTGCCAGCATGCTCACAAGTACCTCCAAAAAATCCCATAGAAGGCTTTAGTGTATATCTCCTTGCAAGCACCCGGGACAGTTTGTCTCCCTGCTGGGCCTTTCCTACACTGAGCATGCCCCCTTAAATGTGCCAGGACCCATCCTCCCTTCTGTGTGGAGAATTGCAAATAGTTTATCCTTTGAAGCAAGTGCAGCAGCAGCTGATGTAAGTGCATTTTCCTCCTATTAGTAGTTGGCTGATGGAGGGCATGTGCCTTTTGTGTCCCTGTCTCTAGCAGATGTGACAGCCATTTTGTGTTATGCCTCCCCCACCCAGCTATTTTGTGACTGGCACTCAAAATCTTAAATGGTATATTACATACAATTCTAGTGGCTCAGAGGTTCTAGTTTTTCTAAGATAATGTATTTGTTCCATTTTTGAAGTGCTGAAAAGTACACTAAGCATCCTTTATCAATGTATTGACTTCCATCCACTTTGGATAGATTTGGAGTCATCACTCAGAGGTAGAAAGGGCAACCTGAAGCTGCTGGGGAAACTGTGTACACTAGTCTGAAATATAATTGCATTCTCCCATTAGTATTCTTATGCTTGCATTCTGAGGGCCTTCTCGGTAGTGGCACCCGCCCTGTGGAACGCCCTCCCATCACATGTCAAGGAAATAAACACAACTATCTGTCTTTTAGAAGACATCTGAAGGCAATCTTGTTTAGAGAAGTTTTTAATGTTTGATGTTTTATTGTATTTTTAATATTATGTTGGAAGCCACCCAGAGTGGCTGGAGAAACCCAGCCAGATGGACGGGGTATAAATAATTTATTATTAATTATTATTATTATTATTATTATTATTATTATTATTATTATTATTAAACTTGTGTTAAATTGCAGAAATAATATATGTTTTGACATCTTTGGGTCCTTCTTTCCTTGACTTAAAGGACGAAGGTATATACATAAATGTACAGTGAACTCATGATACCCTTAAGCCACACACACATACACACCAGCTTGGTTTTCACCAATAGGTCCATTTATATGCATTTACCATGGCAAAAGACTTGAAGTTAAAAATAGAATTCTCTCTGCAAGTTTTAAAATAGTCCCAATTCTATTTGTTACTCGAAGAAATGCAAAGTATACTTATATGTAGGTACAGATTAGCATCAACTGCAATTTCTTTCTACCAGAAGAAATTGAATCAGAAGAATAACTAGAAAATAAACACACTTTCACTAGACCTTCTGCCTTGAGAGATGTTGCAGATCTAATTATTAGAATGTTAAAGATGTATTTCACTTAGATATTTCACCTGTGCAAACCTTTCCAAATTCAGATCATAATTTGGTGGCCATGAAGGATGGGGAGGAAATTCAATCCAATTCACATTTAAAGGAGAACCTGCCTAATTCACATTTTCTAAAACAATATGTGAAATAATAGTCACCCTTTGAAATTCACACTTCTCTGAGTTTTTCAATTCCCTCAGCTAAGTAAGGCTTTGACCTTTAAAGCCTTGTGTGGCTCAGGACTGCCATTCCCCAGGTGAAACGACCAGGACCCTGTGTTCATCACCTGAGTGCCTTCACGGTGTCGATCCTCCATGGGAGGTCCAGATGGCAGCACGCAAGAATGGGTCTTTTCTGTGGTGGCTCTCCACTTGTGGAATGCTGTCCCCAGGGAAGCTCACCTGATGCCAACACTAGCTATATTTTGGAGTCAGTAATAATAATAATAATAATAATAATAATAATAATAATAATAATTTCACATCTTGGCTTTTAATTTTCTATGGCCTTCTTTAGTGGGTAGGATGCTGTAATCCTGCCCTTAAAAAAACAAAACATGTATGCGTTTTAGATTTTCCCCCCTATGCTTTGTTTTATGATGTGTGTTATTTATGGATCATTGTAAATTGCTTTGGGATGCAATGGTAAAAAGTAACTAATAAACTGTATTATTAATAATAATGATTGCTTATGTTAAGATAAAGTGTGCATAAAAATAACATACTAAAATGTGTCATATTAGGGAAAACTGTGCTGCAAAAATATGTCTATTGCACAAAAAAATGCATGCCCCAAATGTGTATACAAGGAGAAATTCACACTAAAATACTGATAACTTTAAAAAAAATGGATGGGGGTGATGGGAGTTTTAGTTCAACACAATCTGGAGGGCAACACATTGGCTACCCCAGGGATATCCCCTGGATTGTTTTCCATTTTTCACAATTCCCATAGTGCCAACTGGGCACTGTGCCATCAGCATTCAGATTACACCTTGTTAGCTAATTTAAAACTAAGATGCACACATATTTTGTTCTAATCGAGACAAGCTTTGAGAAATTACCGCCAAGAGACGGAGCAGATTTGAAAGGATGAGCACCTGGAAAGTGATGGATGGGAAGCCGAGATAAAGTCTTGTCCCTGCCTTAATTATCAGAAACTGTCTGATTAGTTTTACTCTTCTCTGACGCAAGGAATAAAATGCAGGTGTCAGACTTTAGCAGTACAATTAGCGCATGCAAGATTCCAAACGTGATTATTAGGCTGTAATAGAGGTGCAGAATAATGAGAGTCAAGCTGATGAAAATATGAGCCCAGGCCTGCTCGTGAGAGAAACGTTTGGTAGTGGGGAAGAGAATATTCATGTGCCTCTACTCAGTGGTGGCTGGTGCTGGGAAGGCAGGGACCCCAGTGGCAGGTGGAACTGGAGTCAAAGAGAGGGAGAGCCAACTCATACTCCCTCCTGAGTTCTACAAGGGCAACTCTGAGACTCAGGAGGAGGAAGCTGGTATACGGTGACATGCCCGAACAGCGTGTGCTGGACTGACCAGCCTCCACTGCCCATACTGTTACCCCTTTCAAATATCTTCCCCAAGGTTCCTGTAAAAACTTCCTGTAAAAAAAAAACACCAACCCCCCCCCCCACAAAGCTAAATATGGAATCTGCACTGAGAGAGCAGCTCCATGCATGCAATATTGTCAATCAGATGTTTTTAAATGGGCAATAGGTACTTGCCCATGTGTGTTTTAATCTGCAGGCTATTGGTGAGAACTGCCAACAAAAGCAATTTTCCATCTTGAAGAAATTCTCTCCCTCTCACACTCTCTCTTTTTATTTTGTGGCAAATTAACTTATGTAGCTCTTTTTCAAAGTGTATTCACAGACCATAACATTTGATTCAGTTCATAGGATAGCTAAAGCCGAGGCATTTATATCTGTAAGATTTATGGGTTCTTCTTGTCCCTGTTACACTTCTTGATGCGTATGTCTGTGTGTGTGTGCACATGCAGGATCAGCTAAACCTCTGTACAAAACCTGACAGTAAACACGTTTAATGGAATTGATTGCAGAGAATTACTTGATGGCCCCACTTTGTTAGTGAGGCAACCTTTGTACTTACTCATCTTGACTTTGGGTTGCCTTTCATCAGATGTACAGATGTTAGCACTAAATATATTAGCTTGGGAGCTATTTTTTAACCAGCTGAAAGGGATGGAAGCATGGAGAAAGCAAAATTTCATATGCTGAACGTAGGCTATCATTCAGATATTTGCAACCAGAAGTAAATGATGTATGACTGTTGTACATAAGATAAGAATACTATCAGAACAGACAAGGAGCATAAGCACTGGATTTCTGTGCCCAAGCCTACTTGACTTTCATCAGTCAGAAATAACTTTTGGGTTGGATGGAGCTACTGTGCTCACTTCCTAGGGGGTTAAGTCACTGTTATTTACCTGGAAGGAGAGGGATGAGGAGCTAGGGGAGGTTGGTGTGGTGCAAACTCAGAGGTGGAGCCCATTCAGCCCTCCTGCTGGTATGTTGACACCACACCAATCTTCCTGCCATCTCATCCTCTTGGTAAGCAACAGTGCCAAGAAGGTAGTGTAATGTCTCTGTGCCACTCAATGAGCAGCTTCTGGCATCAGTGGAATGTGATGCTCCCTGTAAAATACGTATACATTTTTCTGCCTCAGGCAAGGGGCAAGAACCTCCTTATAGTGTGTACAGAAACCAACTGGACTCATAACTAAAACTTCAACACTGGTAAATGGGACAGTATTCACCACCACCACTAAGGTGGCTGACTGTGCTGTGTGGTCTGTCGTGTTTCCTCTACATGTTAGTGGTGGTGCCCTCTGGTTTCTGTCACAGTGTTCTGTTGTACCATAAGCAGTTTAGTCATGCTGGCCACATGACCCAGAAAGCTGTATGTGGACAAACGCTGGCTCCCTTGGCCTGAAAGCAAGATGAGCAACGCAACCCCATAGTTGCCTTTGACTGGACTTAACTGTCCAGAGGTCCTTTACCTTTACCTAATTTGCTATGCCATACAATGATGGGAGATCATGTGTAGCATCCCCACACCCATTTAGTGAAGAGAATATTTTATCACTCCATGATTTTCTGATCTGTGACATGTATACTAGGCTGTATACTAGGAGGAGTGGGGAAATGTTATCATCCCAAGGTGGCAAGTGCTTTGAATTCCCAGGCTTAGATTCCCTGACATCTTCACGTAAAATGATCTACTAGCAAATGAGGGGAAGGACCTCAGCCACAGACCCTAATGCCACTGGCAGTGGACAATACTGAGCTTGCTAGATTGACTCTCTGACCTCATATAAGGCAGCATTCTCTCATAGCACTACAGAGACACAACTGCATAAAAATTCCTCTGACCTGAAGCTGTTAATGAACTCTGAAAGTTTCTGTGATTGCTATTAATTATTTTGAAAGAAGCTACCTGAACCCTTTTCTCTCTTTACACAATGAAGTTCAGAATGCAGGCCAGCATCTGGGATAGCTAACACTAATAAATACCATCCTTGTTGCTACTGTTGTATTTTTTTTTTTTACTGAAAATTGTGCCATTCTTTTAAGCCAGTCTCTTTGATCTAGGTGGTTGTCAAGATCTAAACAAAGTTTTGAATTCGCCACCGTCAGAGAATAATCAGAAACTTAAATCCTCCCCATGAAATGAGATTTTTTTTTTGTATCATAAACTCCTCCAAGCAATGTTTGATGTTTTATTAACAGTCCCCACTTTCTCTAATAAGACAAAGACTTCAGCATGTATTCATCTTTGTGGACAATGAAAAAAATTTGTTCACAGGAGAATTCATTCTTCCTTCTTTGGGAAGAATGCTTGAGCTATTTCTGTGAGTCACTTTATCTAAACCATCCTAATTGCAGAGTGGCTAGCTTTGCTCTCGGTCGAAAATCCCTCTGCAGTTTCAGAAGTGCACTCAGTAAACCATTGCACGTTTCATTTTTGCCAACTTCCAAACAGCTTTGAAGTGCCACCTAAAATGACTGTATACAAAGAAGGAGATAAAATCATCCAACTGGAAATTTGAAGACATTATTAGTATGGATGGATGGATCTGTCAATTTTGATTTCTCTCTGTTTCTAGGCCTAAATCCAATCTTCACAATTCTAAATGGGTTTGGGATTTTTTTTTTTTTTTTAAAAAGTCTCATGAAAATTAACCAGCATTTCTGTGAGAATATCTCAGGATGGACACAATTTTGCAAGCACGTTTCCCTAATAAAATATCATTTTTGAACACATCTATTGGTTGCAGAATTGCTTAGCAAAATTTAGAATTTTGGAGGGTGTTTTGGAATGTGCGAATTAGGGACCTGTGCATTACAGTGCAAACTGAACCAAATTTCTCTCCTATCACTAGTGCATCCACTTCATCTGTATTTTCTGGTGACATGAGCTCCACATCCCTCACCCCCAATGTGTCATATATAAATTGGACTGCTGAACAAATGTGAGAGAGGTGGAGGGGACATGCCTATCCCTCAAATGTGTTGTATAGTATACAGCAATAGGAGAGATCAGAGATACCTGTTCTATTGCAGTTACCTTACTGCATGGACTGGAAACCTTTGAACCTCCAAATGTTGTTAGACCCAACATTACAGCTCACGCTGACCTGGGGAAGCTGGGAGTTGGACTCCAAAAAAGGCAATTCCCTATTCCTGTCTTACAGAAAAATGGAGTGAGCACCCCTGTCCATTGAAGCAGATTAATGTGACAATTATAACTGAGGAGTTACGTTAAGAAACTTTGGTTGACCCCGGTGGAGACTAGGTAATTCTGCAGTCATTGGCTTTGTAGCATAAGGCTTAATGGGTTCACTCTGGCCCAAACTTAGTAGACTTGTGCTGCATTCCCAGCAGAGTTAAATAGGGTTGCCATATTCTGAAGAGCAAAAAAAGAAAAAAAGAAAGAAAAAAGAAAAAAAGGACACATTTGCCGATTTCTGCTTTTAACTATGGATCACTATAACAACTCTACCCAGGGGCGTTCCTAGCCCCTTGGCTGCCCGGGGCGGGAAGCCAAGAGGCACCCCTGGGGGGCGGGGCATCGCGGCGCGTGCGTGCGTCATGACGTCATGACGCACGCACGCGCGGCGACGCCCCGCCCCCGGGGTATGCCGGGCGGGGGCTTGGGGGCCTCGGCGGGCTGCAAAGAGCCCCGAAGCCGCTGCCGTAGCGCAAAGGGGTGCCAGGCTGCGGCTTCGGGGCTCTTTGCAGCCCACCGAGGCTCCGGAAGCGGCGGCCCGGCATCCCCGGGGGCGGGGCATCGCTGCGTGTGCGTCATGACGCACGCACACGCGGCGACGCCCCGCCCCCGGGGATGCCGGGCCGCCGCTTCGGGAGCCTCGTCCGTGCAGCGCTGCTGCTCCCGGGGTGACGGAGGGAGCGGCGGCGCGTGGGAGTGGTGGGAGGGGCCGCCGCTTGTCACCCCACGCGCCGCCGCTCCCTCCGTCACCCCGGGAGCAGCAGCACCGCACACACCCGCCTAGGGGCGGCACGAGGGGCGGCACGAGGGGCGGCCCGCCCCCACCCTACGACGCCCCTGACTCTACCCATAAAAAAGAGGACGTGTCCTGGAAAAAGAGGACATATGGCAGACAGCCTGTGTATTTGCAGCAAGCCAACATCCCTGCTGCCATGCTTTCCCCCCTTTGTCTCAGAATGTTGCAGTGACTCAGCCAGACAGAGTTCAGGTGAGCTGCACAGGTCTACCATGCTATTCCATTGCAGCTCAGTGGTCACAGACCTTTGAGCTATACAGTAGCAGGCCACATTAAGTTCAATGGCTCTGTAAAGGACAGATAGCAACCTCCTTTGTCCCTCAAAATAAGGAATGGTTGTATCAGACAGGGGCGTAAGAAGGGGGGTGCGGTGGGGGCGGACCACCCTGGTTGCCATCCCAGAGGGGAGTGACAAAATTCCCCCAGGGCAGATTGCACTGCCATGCCACGATTGGCCTCCTGCAGGGAGGACCGCGGTGCCTCGTCATGATCGCCCCCCTGGATCGTGCTGCCATGCCGCAAACAGATCCCCCAGAGGATTGCACCGCTGCGCTGCGATCAGACACCCCCCCCCATTTGCATCAATGTGCCAATCGCCCCACCCATGGGCAGATTGCACCACCCATGGGCGGATTGAGCTGCCGCTCTGGGTGCAGGAGCAGCTAGCTCCACCACTGGTATCAGACATCCAGATATAGATAGATGATAGATAGATGATAGATAGATAGATAGATAGATAGATAGATAGATAGATAGATGATAAATAAGACAGATGATAGCATTTTATCGCAATAGAGGAAATAAAAAAATAAATCCATCCATTACTGCCCAGACACAAACCATCCTCTCCCCATTACTTTTATTATTTACCTAGGGTAGCTTTTGACACACACATCTCTTCATGCTCCATCTAGGCAAACAATTGGTGTATTGTCACAGTTGAAGAACACATCCCAGCCCGGCGAAAGCATTTGAGGAGTATGTTGGGAGCAAGTCTAGTGAAGAATGCAGTCTGGGAAGAATTTTGTGGGCCACACAGAGAGGCCTGGGGAGCTACATTTGACCTCTAGGTATGTGGTTTCTTCACTTCTGTCTTATTGCAATGGTGCTGCGAGTGATAGTTCTGAAAGTGGTGGGGAGGCTTAAATGCACATACCCATCAGCTCTTCTGTCTGCCTTCCGCCCACCCCCCTGCTTTGCTTGGCAAAAGGCTCTGCACTAAATATCTTTGTTTTATTGACATATGACAGTTCTTTAATAATTGACAAATTTAATATCTGTCACAGCAATAGTGTCAGTGCGTCAACCTTTTGGGGGGTGACTACCTGTCTCAAGACATATAGCAACATGCTGAGATTGCCTTGATGAGTGAACAGTGTGCTGAAAGGTCACCATGCAATTATTCTAGGACCTAAACCTTTCCTACGATGATGGTGCTGGGGTGGGGGAGATTGGCAACTTTCCCACTCCAAAGAGGTGGTGGGTACTGTATTTCAAGCTAAGAGCAGGATAAAAGGATATAATTTTTTGAGTCTATCCATCTATCTATCTTTGCACAGATATAGCACAATTATGAGATACTGGCTCTATAACAGGAAACCTTTCTTTTCTTTCATAAATGTTTCTCAACTGTCACAGGGTTGTAATTCAGAAAATGTGTATCTTTCCTACTGGAAGAGATAGGAAATAAATTGTGTGAACCAGAGAAGTGGTGCATTATCCACTTGGCCAGGGATAATCCAGCAACTTCTGGGAAACTATTGGGTCTGATGACTGCCAATATCCCTCTCCATGACTCTGCTTTAAACTCTGATTAGTCGGACCTTCACCTCTGCTCCAACCCCCCCCCCCCCAAAAAAAACACCCCCCCCCAGGGCTTTTGCCTTTGGTTCTCTGGTGAAGAAGCATGTTGCTCTGTGAGCCAGCCATTTCAATCCATTCATGCAGCAGTTCTCTTGCCCTCAGAATTTGTAGATAATTCAGAGAATTAAACATTCGGTAAGTGACTTGGAGGGACATGGGTGGTGCTGTGGTCTAAACCTCGGAACCTTGGGGTTGCCGATCAAAAGATCAGTGATTTGAATCCCCATGATGGGGTGAGCTCCTGTTTCTCGTTCCCAGCTCCTGCCAACCTAGCAGTAGTTCGAAAGCACGCCAAAAAGTGCAAGTAGATTAATAGGTACTACTCTGGCAGGAAGGGACGTGGGTAGCGCTGTGGGTTAAACCACAGACCCTAGGACTTGCTGATCAGAAGGTCAGCGGTTCGAATCCCCGTGACGGGGTGAGCTCCCGTTGCTCGGTCCCAGCTCCTGCCAACCTAGCAGTTCAAAAGCACGTCAAAGTGCAAGTAGATAAATAGGTACCGCTCCAGTGGGAAGGTAAACGGCATTTCCGTGCGCTGCTCTGGTTCGCCAGAAGCGGCTTAGTCATGCTGGCCACATGACCCGGAAGCTGTACGCCGGCTCCCTCGGCCAGTAATGTGAGATGAGCGCCGCAACCCCAGAGTGACATGACTGGACCTAATGGTCAGGGGTCCCTTTACCTTTACCTTTACCTTTACCTGGCAGGAAGGTAAACAGTGTTTCCGTGCGCTGCTCTGGTTCACCAGAAGTGGCTTAGTCATGCTGGCCGTGTGACCCAGAAAAACTGTCTGCAGACAAATGCCGGCTCCCTCGGCTAGTAAAGTGGGATGAGCGCCGCAACCCCAGAGTTGTCTACAACTGGACTTAACTGTCAGGGGCCCCCTTACCCTTTACGTCTAAGTGACTGGGAACTTTTGTAGTTCACCAGCTCTGACCATTAGATTACATATACCCTCCCCTAGGTTCAGTCATCTTGTTGTCATACTTGTATATTGCTTTTTGAGTGCAATGGGGTTGTCACGATTAATTTTAAGCTGACAAATGATTGCAAAAATATTGCTAGCAAGGTAAGTGGTAAAGGAGCTGTGGCAGCATTAAAGCTCCAAATCGGGTCCTCCATTAAAGAGGGCACGTGTTGCGGTGCGACCTGGCCACCTGACCCGGTGTTGTGGGTGGGTAATCTTGGAACAGCCACAATCCCTGATAGGTGGGTCCGGTGTTGTTTGGGTGCAATCTGGCCAAAGGGGTGCCTTGAAGAAGCAGCAATGCGGAACCTACATAAACCCATGCAAGGCTTACGAAGTTCCTCTTTGTGGCTTTCGCATCGGAACACCCACCCACCTCTCAGTATATTTAGGGCTTGCACTTGACCTTCCTATGCCGTCGTGTGTCATCTGCTTTGGGGGCAGGGGCACAGTAGGAATTTTCCCCACTTGGCTGATTGGCTGGTGCCATTTGGGTTTCGCCTGCCGCATAGCAAATCGTCACAACTTGTAAGGTTGCGGATAGGCTCTGGTTCAGGTGATAGGCGTGGCACGTGACGTGGCCATGCCTATGCAATGACAGGATATTCCGGTAAAGGAATCCAGGGACTCACTGGTTTGGCATTCCCCGGAAGGGGTTCGGCCTGCACCCGAGTCCAGGGGACATCAGGGAGGCTGTTTGGTGTTCCCTCCATCAGCTGTCCCTGGTGTTCATCCATGGCTGTCCTACGAACATGGCTCTGGGACAGCACTGCCTGCATGGGTGCAGGGAGATAGTCAAACCAGAACCTATGCAACCACTCACTTGATTGTAATCAATAAAGTTGTGGCCTAAATTTCTGCCAAAAACCAAACCAAATATCTGACTCCTGTGTGAATTTATTTAGGGAAAGGTAAAAGGTCTAAACATGCAAAGTGGTGTGATGAAGACAAATGGAAGAAATCCAGTAGAAGAAATAGGCTCCTCTTAGAAAGGGAGGCAGGGGACACAACATCAGCTCAGGAAGGGAGGGATTCCACAGTTTGAGGGGCCACCACTGAAAAGGAGAGGAAATGAGGAAACTTTAAATCAAGAGGTAGGGAACTTCAGGCAAGGTGGCCAAATGTGTATCTCCAAGCCTCTGGTCCTCAGGATTCTTTCGAGGCCACATGCCCTCCCTAGTCCCACCTCCTACTGGCCTTGCCTTGCATGCTCCTTGAGTGCTTGTGCCTGCCTGAAACATGCCCTTGATTTCTGACAATGCCTTTTGCTTTCCAAGGTGGATAATAGAGAGAGGAGTGTCAGTGGGTGTAGGAAGCAGCCTGCTGTAGAAAGGTAAAATTTGCATCAATTGTGCCACCCTAGCCCTGCCCACCACAGGCATGTAATCCCGGAAGGGAATGTGGTCTTTGTGCTGAAACACATTTCCACGGTGTTGATGTAAAGCAGGTGCACCAATTCTAGGGGTGTCTTCAGCCCCCCTCCCAATGTTTCTTGGGACAGGGCAGAGCCCACCCCCGTCAACTTCCTCCTTGTGGTGGTGAAAGAACGACTGCCCTGACCTTCCTTGCCACTGCACTGTCTCCCAATGGGTCACTGCTTCTATAGTGTCTCCCAGTCCAGCCTTCAGTGCAGGTCGAGTGGGGACTACAAATCCTATTATGCCTTGGTGCTGTCTGGCCCCTCCGCCAAGCTCATTTTGTCTGCAGGACCAGCTGCAATGAGGCCGAAAGCCAGGAGCTGAGCACAACTCCATGCCATGCGGCCAGGCTCAACCTCCTTCTGATACGACAGTCATACATGCGACTGTGTCTCATCAAACGTGTGTGACATGTGACGATCACCTTTGATGACACCATTAAACATATCAGAGGGAAAATGCAAGATCTACTCAACCCATTTGACTGATACTGACAGATTTATGCTGCATGCTGTGGGCTCCATTCAGACTCAGGGTTTATTGCATTAGTTTTACTGGTTATAAACCTAGCACTCCAGTCCCAATTTCTAAAATTCCTTTTACACTAAATTACCTTTTGCATCATGCAACTGTGGATTTTATGATTATGATTATGATTATTACTATTATTATTATTATTTACATAATGCCATGCTAAATTTTAAATGGTGGGAAAGACCTGTATGCTGGAATATCACCACAAATTTCATCACATGAATTTATAATGCAAACCCATTATTTTCTGGGTTAACAAGGTTGCAAACAGATATTTTCCTGGAAGCAAGTAACAAATGAAACAAGTGCTAAAGTTCTGCTGGGATTCCTCTACTTTTCTTAAGGTGCCGTTTACATTGTGTGAAAAATCACACAAAATGCGGAAATTATCAGGTAGAGAGACATCAGGAAAATGGAATAAAGTGTTGTCTGTGTGCAGCCAGTCACCTCTCCCCACACATTTGAATACTAAAGCTGCATTAACTGACTCGCTCTGCAGGTTGTGAAGCTTGATGCAATAAAGTCCATAATAGTTATTGTAATCAGCGATTTCGCTCAGTATAACTAAATGTTCTTCAAAATTGATCAGGTAAAAAGACAAAACAAACAGCTCCAGAGTGATATCAAAGACCCATCAATTACCTGCTAATTCTTTCTCAAGGACATGGAAGAACAAAGCATAGGAAATGTCAGCTATTTGCATACTTTGCAATGCTGATTTATTTAAAAGTGTTATTTCCCCCATTTTTGGAATAGCTTGTTCTCTGTTTGAGGGGAGGTCAGCTGCATGGTTTTTGTTTTTTTGTTAAATTGTTAGCTTTTGAAATGTCTTTGTGTATGAGCATGCCGGACGTGTGGGGGTGGGTGTAAAGAGGAGATGTCTATTTTTTGGCATTTTAATTCCCCATCCTCCCTTAGCACTTTTCTCCCTTGTTGTATTTATGGCCAAAACAGATATGGAGGCTTTTTAAAAGGAAAAAAAAAGGACATTTCCCAAACCTTAAACCCTAAACCAGAGCTTTCCAAACTGTGTGTCATGACACATTAGTATGTCAGCTGCAGTGTGCAGGTGTGTCATGCAAATGTTCCCCATACTCCTCCTGGGGCTGTAAAGGGGTTCGTTTAACCTCCGATTTGCTAGTAAAACAGAATTACTGTGTCACAAAAATGATGCATGTCTAAAAAGTGTGTCACCAATATGAAAAGTTTGGAAAGCTGTGCCCTAAACCTTAAACCCCAAACCTTAAAATGGCCAGTTCTCCCCATGCTGCTTTCAATCAATAGGCCTCGTCCCACTCCAACATGCAAACATCTTTGCTAGTCCCCATCAACCTGCCATCTTTCTTGGTCAAGGATGTTAGCTTCCTACACCTTAATCAAAGTTTTGTCCTTGTAAAACTGAGTAAGGAGGAGGAAGGGAGCAAAACCAGCATTAGAGGCTCATTGTATCTGGACCCACCTGCCACTGACCTCCTCTGCTTTCCACCCTATGAGTCCCAATGGATAGCAGCCACCACAGTTTCTGGGATTTCAGACAGGTTTTCCCTAGTTCTTACAGGGATTGAACTGTGGATTTTCTAAGCTAGATGCCTTCCTCAAAATATTCAGGTAGGTAGCCGTGTTGGTCTGACGCAGTCAAAATAAATAAAAATTAAAAAATTGTCCAGTAGCACCTTAGAGACCAACTAAGTTTGTTCTGGGTATAAGCTTTTGTATCTGAAGAATGTGCATGCACACGAAAGCTTATACCCAGAACACTTAGTTGGTCTCTAAGGTGCTACTGGACAATTTTTTATTTTTATTTATTTCTAAGATGTTAAGAACACAGGAAGATGCCTTATAACATTTTGGGCCATTAGGACATCTAGCTTGGGACCATTTGTGCTGACAAGCAGTAACTCTTCAGCAATATAAGCAGAGATCTTTCCCAGCCCTACCTAGAAATGCCAGGAATTGGAACTGGTATCTTTTTTTGCTGCAAAGCATGTACTCTATCCATTGGAGAAACTGCAGCTTTGGGAAGAAGATTGATAGCAAGTGGAGAATCGATACTGGGAAAAGGGTTAAAGTCTACCTTCTTAATACAATTCCCACTGCAGCTACTTTTAAATAAATATGTATCAGAAGATCTAATGATGTATGTTTGGACTTTAGGGATGCAGGAGAAATTCGATTCATTTCACATTTAAAGACAAATCTACCTAATTCACTCTTTCCAAACAATGCACAAACCAAAATATATATTTTCTTCATAATTTGCACTTGCCTGAATTGTACAATACAGTTCTCCACCCAAGTAACATGCACAAAAATAAATAAACTATTGTAAAGTGTGCATAAATTAGTGAAACCAACATTTTAAAGGAAACTGTTTTACAATGAAGTGCAAAATTGCATACAAAAATGGTGCCCCGCTAGACGAAAATAATTCGTTCTACGAGTGTCTTCGTAGAGTGAATTTTTTGTCTAGCGAAGCGGCAATGCAGAGCGGATTTTTCGTCTTGCGAGGCAGCCCCATTGACATTTTCGTCTTGCGGGGCAGCCTTCCACTAGCGAATGCCATTCGTCTAGCGAGGCATTCGTCTAGCGGGGCACCACTGTATTGAGAGAAATTGGTACTAAAATATTGACGAAATACAGATTTTTATGAAGACTTATGATAAAACTTTGTGAACTGCTATGGAAATTAAACTTAGTATTGGAAAAATGAGAAACGGAGAAATACCGAAATGACAAATTCAACCATCCCTAGTCCCTAATCTAGTTTTGCTTTCAGCCTCCTTCCCATTCAGCTACAACTGCCTGATGCAAACATGGCCATGACATCTCAGTTTGCCCTTTTCTGGAATAACACGGAACAAGGATTTTTTTTTTTAATTGTATAAAACAAGATTGGGAAGGGATTTATTCAGATGGGTCCATTACAAATAGAATCTTTGTATACAGAACTGCAGATATAGTCAGAAATCTTGAGGCTTTTTAACTCCCTGGGACACCTGCCATTTCATCATCACAATCATAAATCAAGGTGATTTTGAGCAAGAAAAATAACACTTGATAGTGGCAGGTGGCACTTAATCTATAGCAGATTTAAAAGTTAAGTTTTAGAGAAACTTTTGTGGAATGATGGCACTTTCATGAAGCATTCCTCATTTTGTTCTCACAGATACATTCCTGCGAAATGATTGGCAACAATCTTTGAACACAGATTCCTTGATGCAATGCCTGTCTAAACCATACTGAATTCCTTTGAGTGACTAGGGAACCAAGACAATCATTTAGCATGATATCCCTTGGCTGCATTTGCTAAGCTGTGCTCAATTCATTATTATTTCTCAAAACCACCCTCCTCCCCAAGTACATGTGCACAGAAACAACCTTTGCATAGCTGTCAACTTTCGGATTTGAAAATAAGGGATCAACACCCTCACCTGTCCCAGGGACAGTCTACGATTCTCAGGGACAGTCCACGCCGCGGTAATCCCCCCCCAGGCTACAAATTAATTTACACCAGGAAAGAGCTCCCAGGAAAGAGAAATCAGGGCAGAGAAAAGAAAGCACTTATTCACGCAGCACACGGTTAACCTCTGGAACTCCCTGCCACAGGGAGCAGCGATGGCCACCAACTTGGATGGCTTTAGAAAAGGATTAGGCAAATTCATGCAGGAGGAGAGGACACTGCAACAGGTCCCATTTGTAAAAGAATAAAAACAAAACGATAATAACCTCAAGGAACAATTGTGTGCCATCCCAAAGCTTGCCTCCTGCATTTACCAAAAGAAGTTTAATTTCCTCCCCAATCCGTTTTAGAAATTAAGAAAAGTTAAGAGAGCAGCATCTCTTAGAGGTGACATAGGTGTTCCAGAGAGGAATTCAATTGCCCACTCAGCCACAAAAATCCCGGGAAGGCTGTTGGCCAGTCACTATCTCTCAGCATACCATACCTCAAAATAGTATTGCATAGATAGAACCATGCTTTTGAACTCCTGAACAACAACAAAATATGGCTCTGAGGTTTCAAAAGCAACTTAAAAAACCCAAACCAGAAGCTTGTTTGTTACAACAAATGAGGAGGAGCAGGAGTAAGACTGGGCGGGGAGGAAAGGCAGAGAGAGTATGAAAAGTTTTGAGAGAGCAGAGCGAGAGAGAGATTGATGGTGGGGGAGATGTTTAAGAGAGGAGAGACGAAAAAAGAAACTTTTTTTAAAAAATCGGCACTGATCGAGGGAGGACCTCCAGGGTCTTTCCAGCGTTCTCCCCCCCCCCGCACACCCCGCTTTTCTTTTGAAAGGCGTTCCGAATGATTGGAAAGTAATCACCGTGTCAGTTTCACCTTTTCTCATGCAAAGTGAGTGTCGCAGGGAAGGCTCCTGGGGGAAGGAGGGAGGGGGAACGAGCGAGCGAAAAGTGTGGAGAGGTGGGATCGTCCGAGGCACAAATCGGAGAGAGACTGGAGGGAGAGGAGCTGCTTCCTTCAAAATCGGGAATTTTAAGGGATTTCAGCAATCCGGGAGAGCAGCGGGAAACAGCTTGAATAAGGGAGTTTCCCGCGAAAAATGGGAGACTTGACAGCTATGAACCTTTGTCAAATTGCACACAGCCTAGGTGACACATTTTAGGCTAATTTCTCTCTCTCCTCTGTATTTTTTACATTCTTAAAAGAGTAGAATGGTAATGCAACATTTGAAATAATAAAACTGTCATTAAATCCCAAGTGTAATTAAAGACAAGTTTCATTATTGATCTAATGCTTGGACCTGGGTTCAGATCATCTGTCTAAGGTGGACTGCAGAAAAAGGTGCCATAGGTTATCAGTTGTACTCCCGTATTTTGTGAGAAGGGAATAAGAGTTATTAGAACTTGGGCGTCATCTGTTGCAATGGGTTGACAGACGGGTTGACAGACGATTCAGGACAGGCAAAAGAAAATACTTCATCATGTAATACATAATAAATGTGTGGAATTTGCTACACAAAGATATCATGGTGACCACTGGCTTTCATGACTTAAAAAGGTGATATGATAAATTAATGGAAAATAGGTCTATCTGTGGCCATGGTAGTTCTTTTTTTTAAGTTAAAAATTGTTTACTTACAAAATCTTCAGATATCAGATTTATGTGTTTTCCTATACAGCATTCAGAAAACATAGGCAACAAAATTTAGGTTAGCTTCAAAGCCATGAACATTCCTAAATTATTTGGTATAAGAATACAAGGATGGCTGTGTTAAAAAAGAAAAACCTCCTTATATGCTGGAGTTCACCTGGAAGACAGTAGAAGTAACGTTTCCCCAATGTGAGCAGGAGTGACTTAGCTAAGCCTGGCAGGTGATTTTACACTATGGC
>OFHU01003401.1:0-486492 GCA_900245905.1 Lacerta viridis | reverse complement strand
TTTTGGCCCCCTCACAGGCTCTGATCTGTTTGGCTTCAACAAGATGCCTTCTAGGTTATTCTCCACCCACCATCCTGTAATATGCCATTCTTGCCCCCCCCCCCCGGTTCCTTGTTTAAATCCAGGGATTGGGAACTTGTGGCCTGCAAGGTGTCGCTGGACTTCATCATCTTTGACCATTGGCTATCATGGCTGATGGCTGATGGGAGCTGGAGTCCAACAGCATCTGGAGGTCCACAGGTTCCCCAATTAACTGTGTGTCCCCATAAACACCCCTCTGCCATCTTCAGCATTGGCTAGCCCTCTTTTAGAAGAAAGGACTGCCAGCAGCGATGCTCATGCCATATGGCATGTGGAAAACATCAGGGTCAAATGCAGCCCTCCAGGTCTCTTTGGGGCCCTTTCAATCCTCCCCAGGCAGCATCTCCCCTCCCCCACCAAAGGCTAGAGCCTCCTTGAGTGCTTTTGCCTGGATGCAATGTGTCCTTGGGCTCTTCCTTGCCTGGAAGGAGGGTGCAGAGGGGTGTGGCTTTTACATGGCTAGTATGCAAGCTATTGTGCAAAGGAAAGAGTCAGATCTGTTGTTCTGCCCACTTTTGCATCTGGCACTGGTATGTGGCCCCGAGAAGGAATGTGGCCCTTTGGTTGAAAAAGATTCCCAACCCTGGCCATATGTTCAGTTCTCCAACTACACATGCCTATATGTACAATAGGAAAACACCAGTGGACTTGGAGGAACCCCCAGGGCTTTGCTGAAGAACAGAAAATCTTTAGAAAAGCAACCCTCAGGGGAGGCAGACTCACAAAAGCAGGCCCATGAGGATCGCGTATGCTCAGTGGTGACAGAAGAAGGCTGGGAGGGGGAGAAGAGAAAATGGAAAAGCACACTGCAACATTTTGTTGCAGAGCCCACTTTTAATTACTGAAATATTTATCCCTGTGAGCCAGGAGAGAAAGTGTTCAGCGTCACCCATGGTCTGTTGCGCTCTTGCCAATTGGCTTACTCACACCTTCAGCAAAAGTGGCATATGGTGGAAAATAAGACCTGCAACATGCTCCCAAGGGGAGGGGGGCTGATACCTGCACTGGAGCTGTGGGGCTGCAGTAGGTTGGTAGCAGATGTAGCTGCAGACCCTGGAGCACAGGCAGCCTTATAGAGAATCAGACTCTTGCTTCACTGAGCTCAGCATTATCTGTTGGACTGTCTCTCATTCAATGCTTTCAGACATTAGTCTTTGCCAGCCTCATTTGGATAGGCCAGGAATCGAACCTGGGTCCTGCTGAGTGCAAAAAAAGGCACCTCCCACTGAGCCACAGACATTCGCCTTTCAGAATCTACTCACCCAAATTCACAATTCATTTGAATTGTGTGATCAGAAGTGCTTAGAAAATTGTAGTAGCTTTAATAGTAGTAGTCCTTTTCCAGTTGTGTATCCATTAACCCTAAAAGTAAGTGTTCCATGTTAATTCAAACAATACTGACAGGAGCCACAGGTGAGAGATGAGTGCAAAGGTGGACAAAATACCCCAGAAGGTGCATGATATGTCCCCCACCAGAGGTACTAACCCTCCCCTAACACCCCATGCACCTCACCTTACTAAGACAACTAACAATGCTTTCCGTCTAGCCTGGACTGTTACTAGGGCAACATCCCACAGCCCTCTGCTCCTAGTTTGTCTTCAAGACAGCCTGGCTTTCAGGCAGCCCTATTTGTTGTTGTTGTTGTTGTTGTTGTTGTTGTTGTTGTTGTTGTTGTTGTTCTGCTTTTGCCCCAGTCCAAGACTCAAGGTGGCTTACACAGATGAAACACAAGCTAAAAACATAGAAAGGACAACCATTAAAATGCAATTAAACATTCATAGAATTGAAACCATATTTAAAAATCCCTTAAACACAGACAATAACAATAAAACATCACAGCACCACCCCTTTCCTCAAAAACAGGCAGTTCCCAAAGGCGTGTTGGAAGAGAAAGGTTTTCACTTGCTGGCAGAAGAATAGCAAGGAGGGAGCCAGTCTAGCTTCTCTAGGGAGAGAGTTCCAAACTTGCCTGGGAGCAGCCACCACCGAGGAGGCCCTCTCCCGCGTCCCCACCAAGACACAAAACACTTGGTTACTTTTGCTGTAACAGACTAACCTGGTCACCTGATCTGGAAACAAGCAAGCAAACAAAAAATGTTGACAGCCTCTGTTGGTAATCTTGCATGACAAGTAAGAGTATTCTGCCCAGGAGGACTGTTCTAGGTAGAATCAAGCCAACTAATGGTTTAAGAAATGTAAGTAGCAGCTTATACAGCTAGCCTGGTCCACAAAATGCAATTTATTGCTCTTGATAATTCACTGCAAAATCAGTCTAGCTGACAGCTCTGAAAGCAATTAAATTTCAGATTTGTTTAGCCTGTCTTTCCATTTGCAAGGCAAACTATATCTCAATGAGTTCCATGAAATAGTCTGAAAGCTGCTTGAAATCCCATGCACCATAGATATATAAATTATAAACAACGCTGGAGGGGAAAAGAGAGAGAACTATATTGAAAAAGCACAACTGGGCCAAAGTATTGTTTGAATTAACATGGAAATGGCATTTGGAGAAAGCAACCAGCCAGTAGCAATGCAGCAAAACTCAGAATCCGTAATTCAGGTTATTTCCTGCCACCCACCCACCCATTCAATCTTCACACAGTATGTGTTCTGAACCCCTGGCCTGCCTGGCAGCAAGTCCCACTGGCCTATGCAACATGTCACGTCCAAACAGGGGCACCACCGGGGGGGGGGAGCTTTGAGGCGTGTGCCAGGCCCCCTCGGCATTCCACAGCATGCTTTCATAATTCTGGGGCTTGTCCCTGGAAAACCGGGACACTTGAAGGGTATGAGAGGCACTAGTCAAATGCAATGCAAACAATTCAGGGAAGGCAAATGTATAAGCCCCATGAACTCTGCACTATTGAATTTGTTTCCTTTTCCCTCCCGTCCCCTCTCTTTACCACCTTCTTTTTCATTTAACATCACTAATATCAGGAGCTATTTGCAATTCTGCCCATCCGTTTAAGTTAAGAACCAAGGAGCAGGAGCTGGAGTCCCATCACTCTGGCAGTTGGTAAAAATTAATGGCCAGTGGAAAGGTTGCCAGTGATAGATGACACTTTCATGGAAAGAAAATTGAAAATGCAAGCAAAGAGAGGCAGCTGAGCATGCCAGGACTGAGTTGGGGTACTGCCAACAACAGAGTGAGAAATATCCACCCTGCACATTTTTACAACTTAGAGGGATCCGGCTCAACAGCGGCCAAGCACTGACTGCTCCACAGCAGCCAGAAACTGCTCAGCATGTGGAAATGTCACAGTGGAACAGGCAGAGTTTATTATGAGGCTCAGCAAGCGACAGGGAAAAGGAGCCAGTGATTTAAAGAGGCAAATGGTGTCAACAGAAAGCAGGGAAGGCATTGGCTGTTTGGGGAGCAGGAAGATGGAGCCGTGAGAAGCTCCAGGGGCTACAGCAGGACTTCATTTCCTTTCGAGGAGAACACTGGCCAGCAAATGGGAAAGCCTGGCCACAGTAGTCCATGCATTGGAGACTTCGAGACTGGATTACTGCAATGCACTGTAGGTGGGGCTTCCCTTGTACTTGAGCCAGAAGCTGCATGATTGCTGACAGGAGGGAAGCCTTGGCAGCTTATAATGACTGTGCCTGCCAATTTGCTACCGGGCCAATTTCAAGGTGTTACTATTACAATTGTTGTTTGTTGTTGTTGGGCGGCTCCCAACAGAATATTAAAAACACGATAAAACATCAGTCATTAAAAACTTCCCTAAACAGGGTTGCCTTCAGATGTCTTCTAAAAATCAGTTGTTTATCTCCTTTACATCTGATGGGAGGGTGTTCCACAGGGCGGGTGCCACTGAGAAGGCCCTCTGCCTAGTTCCCTGTAACTCACATCTTGCAGGGAGGGAACTGCCAGAAGGCCCTTGGTGCTAGACCTCAGTGTCTGGGCGGAACGATGGGGGTGGAGATGCTCCTTCAGGTATACAGGACCGAGGCGTTTAGGGCTTTAAAGGTCAGCACCAACACTTTGAATTGTGCTCGGAAACGTACTGGGAGCCAATGTAGGTCTTTCAGGACGGTGTTATGTGGTCTCGGCAGCCCTCAGTCACCAGTCTAGCTGCCGCATTCTGGATTAGTTGTAGTTTCTGGGTCACCTTCAAAGGTATCCCCACATAGAGCACATTGTATTGCTATATTGCTATAGAAAGCCCTTAACAACCTGGGACCAGTTTACCTGAAAGACTGCCTTTCCCCATATGCACCCACACAAATGCTTCAATCTACAGAACTGGCACTATTATGGGTGCCACATAATACCCATTCTGCAAATGTAAGAAATCAATCTTCTAATGTAGCAGCACCTAAATTTTGGAACTCCCTGCCTATGAACATCAGGCGGGTGCCTTGCTTGTGTAACAAGTGGAACTCTCTGCCACTGTACCCTCACTCCCTTTTAGCCATTAATGAGAAGGCATAAGAAAGAAAGAAAGAAAGAAAGAAAGAAAGAAAGAAAGAAAGAAAGAAAGAAAGAAAGAAAGAAAGAAAGAAAGAAAGAAAGTGAAAAAGCAGTTTATTTTGATGTTGCAATATCAAGATGACTCAGTGGGATCTCTTTGCAAAGACTGAGCTACCCTGGTCAATTATAATGTTAAAAATGTGTTATAAAAATATGACACCAGGGGGCGCTGTACAGCAGTCAATGGAAATTTGCATTGAGAACTATATAACAGTTTTTTCTTGGCGTTTTTTTAGATCCATGTAGATCCAACCTGAGTGCCTGTTAGAAATACAAGACACGTTTTATACTGTTCAACAACAATGTCCCACCTGTCAGTCCCCTCCGATTGGTGGAAATGTATATAATCAACACAAACAGAGCTTAGCAGTCCCCTTCAATGGCTTGGTTTCCTAATTTAATCATGTTCTAGTCACTTAAACAATTTAGTGCTTTTCATCTAATCAGCTGAGATAAGCCAGCAAGTCTCTATGTGTGCACTTGCATCCCAAAATAATTCCAAATGTTACCTATGCAAATAATAATTATCAAATTACTATCTACTCTTCTATGTGCACACAGACACCCTATCCAGGCCCACATGGCTTTTAATGTAAATACTAACTTAATGGAAGTTGAGACTTAATGGACTTGAGCAGAGGATGAGCCTAACAGATGGCTAATGGGGCCCCTTCTTGCCCAAGGCTATAGATGGCTAATATTAGAACTTAACCCAACTCAGCAGCTGTTTGCAGGATAAACAGACTTGTACCAAGAGGGTCTTCTCTCTGTATGTGTAGTCTAGGTCCACAGGCCCAGGTGAAGTCCTAAAATCCAGGTATCACTTGAACTCTTTTCGGTGTCTGCTAAAAATATTTTTGCTTAGGCACACCTACCCAGATATCTAAAATGGTGATATGTTGTAAGTTTATTGCTGGTTTAATTTTTTTTGAATATTTTTAATGGCTGTTTTAATTCTTTTTACCAATAATTTTATTGTTTTATTCTTTTTGTAAACCACTTTGAGGTTTTTTCTTTACAATCAAGTGGCATATGAATTTTAATAAATGAATGAATGAATGAATAAAAACTCACACTGACAAAAAATAATAATGTGACACCCCCTCAAAACTAAAATAGGGACTGCCATTTCCATAGGACAGGAAGCAGGAAGCAGGAAGCAGGAGTCGTCCCTGGTAAATAGGGGCAGGTGGTTCACCTGAGCCAGGTGGGAGCAGCAGGGCACAGCAAATGACCAAAACATTGTCTAGTCTAGTGGTTGTTTAGTTTGAAATCCACCAAACACTCTAAAACCACGAGGATGCAAGGCTGTTTTCAAGTCTAAACTATCTGAAGGGCTTTTGCTGCCTCTTTCAAGGCCACACAACACACAGCATTTCTTCTGGGTGCCCACGCTGTCCTGATGTCAGCTAATATGAAATGACAGGAACTTTCCTCTCCAAATTTATCTTTGGCAAGAAGCTCCTGCCGTTCCCCAAAATGGCTTCTGGTGGTCAATCAGGAAAACAGGGGTTTTCAAACGATTATCTGTTCGTTGGTCCCACAGGGAGCAGTGATAGCCACCAGCCGAAACGGCTTTGAAGGAGAATTAGACAAATGAACACTCGCACCCTACGCCAACCCCGACCTCTCTCACCACCAATGGAGCACAAGCGAACAACAGAGAACCTACACAAACAACGCTGTCACCAAACCCTACTCATATTAAGTAAAATAGAAACATCATCACCCCACCCCCTCTCTCCCCCTTTTCTTCCTAATGTCTCAACAACAAAAACTGATTTGTAAAAATGTTATATGGAAAAATGCAAGAGAGACATTGCACTACCTTTGTAAATCAAGAAAATCTTTAATAAAAATATATATTTTTTTAAAAAAATAGACAGATGGATGGAGGAGGGCTACTGAAGGTGGAGGCCACGATGGCTATGCTCTGCTTCCACAGTTGGAGGCAGTAAATGCTTTTGAGTGCCAGACGCTGGAAAGCACATGAAGGGAGAGGAGGACTCTTGTGCTTGGATCCTGCTCGCAGGCTTGCCACTGGAGCACCTGATTGGCTACTGTGAGAACAGGATGCTGGACTAGATGGGCCATGGGCCTGATCCTGCAGGTCCTTCTTATGTTCTTCTATCAAGGAGTGGCTGTTGCTTTATCCAATTGACCAGCTGATACTTCTTGCCAAACATGGGGGCACCCACAAAATCAGAGCCAAGCCAAATGTGTTGAAATACAACTTTAGACTGCCTAATGTTTAACACAGGGATTGGGAACCTCCGGCCCAGGGACAGAATTTGGCCTTCCGGGACTCTCCTTTGGCTTCCCTGCTCACTGTCCTTGCTTAACACCCTCCGAGACTGTTTTTGCCTAGCTAGGAGGTGTCATTGATCTCTGACAATACCTTTTCTTGTCTGGATGGCGAATGCAAAGTAGTGTAGAACCTAGCCTACCTTTGTAAACCAATTAGTGGTTTTCTTGCAATCAAGTGGTATACCCATTTTGTTCACTTTTGCCTCTGGCCCCGTCCACCACTGGCATTCCAAAAGGGAATGCAACCCTCTGGCTGAAAAAGGTTACCCATCCCTGGTTCTGGAAGATTCTGGAAGCAGGTTTTAAAGGTGGGAATCTCTCCTCAAAGGTCATATTTAAAGTTACCAAACTGAAATCCAAAGGACCCTCAGTATTTTTTCAACAAGGAGAAGGATGGGGGTGACATTTTAGAGAAAAGATGAATATGATGTGACATGATAGAAGATTATAAAATTATGTCTGGCACTGAGAAAGCGGATAGAGAAAAGTTGTTCTTCCTAACAGCTTGTGGACATCCAATGAAGCTGAATGTTGGGAGATGCAGGAAAAAAGAAAGTCCTTCTTCCCGCAGCGCAAACTATGGAACTGCTTCTCACTGGAGGAGGGAATGGCCACAGACCGAGACAATTAGAGAAATCCATGGAGGAGGAGAGGGCTATGGATGGCTATTGGTCACAATGACTCTGCTCAGAATCCACAGCTGGAAAGGACTCTTGGGCTGGAATCCTGCTTCCTGGTTTCCCATTGGGGCATCTTGTTAGCTACTGTGAGATGGGCCATTGGCCTGATCCAGCAGGCTTTTCTGATGTTCTTATGTTCTAGTGAGCAGACCATGCATGTCCCACTTCTATGGAGGAGTTCCCGTTGGCTTCCCCATCCTGAGGGTTGGCACATTGGCCGTGGGAATAAGCCATGCCCACCCCACGCTTCAAAACGAGAGCACAGCACACACGTCAAAGGTCGGATCAACGTCTTAGCCAGGCCCAGCCAGGTATCTTGGCATTCTGCTGTGCTTTACCTGCTTGTAACCTGTAGACCCATGTGGGGACCGTGTACCGATTTCATCAATAAAACTTTCAAAGCCTTCAATGGCGGTTTCAGTTCTGCATCCAAGGAGGAGAGCCAGGAACAGGTGCCTTCCAGATGTTTTGGACTGCAACTCCCAGCATTCCTGACCATTGGTCATGCTGGTTGGGGGCTGGTGGGAGTTTTAGTCCAGAGCATCTTGGGATGGTGAGGGGAGAGCAGGTTGGGGAATTTTGGCATCAGGAATGGGACAGCAGGCACAATCCCCTTCTCTCCACCCCTCCACATACACAAATCCAGTTCAACAAGTGAACAGTCATCCAGTCTGTAGCCTCTGAAGGACCCATTTGCTTTTATCAAAGTCACATCATTTGAAAAACTGTGGAGGCTCTTTTTTCATGCATCAGAGCCAGAAGGTAAATTCACAGGTCTCAGCAGCACTGGATTTTAAGACTTCCTTTCCTTGAAGTTTCCCAAATGAGTTCCAAAGACAAACATAAATACCAGACCCTGGGGGCCTGATTTTGATATGACTGAATTGAATTATCTGTTGGAAGAAGCTGACATCTGGCTAGCGCTTGGCTTAATTCAGGCTGTCAGGGCCTGCTTTAGTGTGCTGTGCCCAAGCCCTCCTGATAGCCCAAGACTGATAGTCGCTGCTCTGTAAATTGAATTCTCTTGACTGCATCAGGGTTTTATTTACCAGCATAACCTCCTCTTCTTTGCTCTCTAGATTGGACTGATGAAGAACACATTTCCTTGTGCTTAGAAAACGCATAACAACGGCTCAAGCCCAACCCGAGAAGGTGTTGGCTGCCTGCCCGCCCCATCTCTCATTAGCTTTTGTGGATGTGTTCAAAGAAGAAGAGAATCATAGAATTGCAGAGTTGGAAGGTACCCAAGGGTCATCTAGTCCAACCCCTTGCATTGTAGGGATCTCAGCTAAAGAATCCCTGAAATGTTGGACATCTTAGATCGCTTGATGCTGGCTTTCTGTGGCTTCAGTCTCTCCTGATACGTTTTACATTGGTTATGTTGTCTGCTGAAACTTAACTGCTAATACAGGTTCCACAAAGGTGTTGGTAGCAAAACAGCATCATTGAAAAGTGTATAGAGATCAGAGGTTTGGACTACACCAGATCCACACAATTTGTTTCCTGTTACTCTCCCCATCAAAGAATCAGTGTTACATTCAATGCTGGTTGTAATGCTAGTCCTACTCAGAGGAGACCCATTGAAATAAATGAACATGACCAGCTTAGGTTCATTAATTTCCATTGGTGACAACTCATGTATTCTAAATAATTCAAGCAGAAGTTCTGAGGATTTGGTGTCAACAGCTGAGCATGTTAAAAAATCCTTGGTTTTCATTAATCCCATGTGATTAATCAGCTGCTCATCTAGGACACCGGAGGGAGGAGAGGGAGGGTGTCATTTTTAATTTGCAGAATAAAAACAAAAGGCAGGTTTGTTACATTTTAAGGGTTTGTTTCAAACCTGCCTGGATTTCTGGGTTGCTTAAATTCCTTTTGACGCCTGAGCCCTCTGAAGCCATGGACTAAGGGCCAGGGAGGTTAAAAGCATCTTCTAGTGCAGAGCCTGCTGGCTCTAGGGGTCACTGCACAACAAGGCTTGTACTTAGCAGCTTCTGTGGAGCAGAAATTCTTTCTGATACTGTTCCCCCCCCCCTGCCTAAGAACACATTTCAGCCCTTTAAGTTATTTCCAAGTTGAACTAAAATAGACAGCTCCTCTTGGTTGCAGCCTGTTTCTTGATCAAAACGTACACAATTACTGGAAGTATCAGGGGCTCTGACCACATGGAGGATTACGTTTCCCACATTTCAGAAGTGCTGCCTCTCTACTGGCCACAGCTCTGCTCTGCCTCCACAGTTGGAGGCAGAAATGCTTCCAGAAATGCTGGAAACTACGGAAGGGGAAAGTCCTGGGCAGGGGTTGGCAACCTAAGGCCCATGGGCCACAAGTGGCCCACGGGGGTTGTTTAACCAGCCCACAAGCCACCACCACCACCCCCAACCAAACCGCCTGCTTTGTGAGTCCCTGCGTGCTCCGCTAAATCAGCACAGTGCGGTGCAGGGACTCGCTCCCGCGGTGCTGAAAATTGCATCTGCGCAGATGCAGATGCCGGAAATCGCGCACACTCAAGCACGATCCGGCCCACGGAGGGATCACCACTGGAGTGGACCAGCCCAGGTGAGGTAAACCTTGCTGACCCCTGGTCCTGGGGCATCTGGTCACTGTGAAAACTGGCCTACATGGGCCAATGACCTGATCCAGGTGGTCTTCTTATGTTTTTATTGAAAAAAGCAGAAAAAGAGACACAATTATTAAACACAATTCTCCACATTTTCGTGTCAGTTTTTAAATGCATTTTTGCACACATTTTACCCACCTGGAGAACTGTAGGCTATCACATTTTGAAAGATAACTGCATTTCATTTCTGTCATTGTTTCGAAAGGTATGGATTGTGTCAGTTTCCCTTTAAACGCAAGCTGGATTGAATTCATTCCTGTTTTTAAAGCCTTCTCCCCATTTCCCATGCCATCACAAGCATGAAGAGTTTCTTTGCTTCTACAGCTCACGCAGGGCTGCAGCTCCAAAATAGTACAGCTCTGCAGCCCAGATGCAGGCAACTGAAAGCCTGCAATGATTTCCCCCAAAATGCACTTTCCAGGCTTGCTGCACTGATGAGGAAGGACAGCCTTCATTTATTATGAGCCAGGTTGCTGGGGCTGCCCTTGAGCAGAGAGAGGGGGGGGGAGGGAGAGCTCTTGGTGCAAACCTTTGGGTAGCTGCAAGGAGGAAAATGCAAGAAACCTTACAACTAATGGCAGCCCAGGTAGAAGCTGGGCTGAGGGGGATTGTAAAGATAAATGAATAGCTGCAAAGCTGTCTATGCACATTTCTGCATTATTTATTTATCTGGACAATTTAGTGTTAAGCTAAATACACCACATAAAAATCAGCTACAAAATGACAGTGAAAATGCATAGTAAATGACTAAACAAAATATCTTCATGCAAAAATTATACAAAAAATGGATGTACAGACATTCAATGATGTTTATTTGGTGGTATAACTATAGTTTAAATTCATACATCATTGCTGTTATCGTTATTATTATTATTATTATTATTATTATTATTATTACTTGGTTTGCCAGTTGCACAGTCACCGATAGGAAAATGCTCCAGAAGGTCATAACCACAGCCCGAAAGATTATCGGTCATCCTCTCCCATCTTTGGACGAACTATATAGCTCCCGTTGTCTCAAAAAAGCAAACAACATTTTACAGGATTCATCTCATCCTGGATATAGTCTGTTTGCATGGTTGCCTTCGGGCAAGAGATACAGAACAATTAAATCCAGGATGAACAGACTAAAAAACAGTTTTTATCCAAGAGCTATAACTATCTTAAATGCTGTAACCAAATGATATGCTATTGGGGAGTTGTGATGGATGGTATGTATGTGTATGTGTGGCTGTATATGTATAAATGTATAAATGCGTATATGTGGCTGTAAATGTGGGATGGCATTCAGTTTTGTTGTACTATGTACAATGACAATAAAGTATCTATCTATCTATCTATTGATCTATCTACTATTAATTTAATAATAATTTATTGCCTGCCCTTCACAAGCACCTCCCAGGGTGGATTACAACAATTTAAAATTCAGAATTAAACAGATCACAGTCACAGGATTAGGGATTCAATACCCATCATAAAGTTGTTGATCTTCATGGGTTTTTTTTTAAGTAACTCATTTATCTGATTGTAGGATGTTTTGTTTATCCTTAGTTTTCATTATCAAAGGTGCCAATGTTTCTCTTGACTGTTACTGAGAGTCGGTAAAAAGTTCCAAGCAGCCTGCACAAATGTAGTACACAGCTGGATTTGTGATCCTTTTTAGGCTGTCATGGCTGCTTTGTCATTTGATGGCTGTGATGGTTCCTCAGACCTAGCAGGGTCCAGATTAACAGATGGCCAGTGGGGGGGTATACCCAGCATGGTATTTGCACATATGAGGAGGCTTGCTGTTGATCACAAGCTGAACGTAAGTCAGCAGCATGATCCGTGATGGAGCTGTAAAAAATCCTGATGTGATTTTAGGATGCATTGCACGAACAATAGTTTCCAAGTCACAGGAAAATAAGAGTTCCACTTTATTTTGCACTAGTCCGATCTCTTCTGGATAACAATGTTCAGTTGAGAGTGTCACAGTTCTAAAAACCACATGGGCAAATTGGAATGAATCTATGAGAAAATGTTGAAGATGCTAGGTAGGTTCAGCCTGGAGAAGAAACAACTGCAGAGAAACACGCTTAGCTAGGTCCGTAGCATCCCTTTTCTCTCTCTCCACCTTCCGAACTCAGTACTGTAATTGGTTCTGAAATACAAAACTGAGTTCTTCCTCTTAGTCTTCCTCTTAGTTAGTCACAACCCTGTGCTTAAATTGCATTCTGGCATTCCATATTCCTGGCAATGGCGCTTTACCTCTTACCTCTGGGCTTTAATACTTGGCCCTCTGCCTCCTGCCCAGCACTTAGCCTGGCACAAATTCTGACACTTCACACGTTGTCAGCTCTTATTACTGGCACTGCACAGAGTTAAAGTGGCTCCAGCAACTTGTCAGCAAATGTCCACAAATGAGTGTCCACAAATGGACAGATGCTGTTACGCTCACCCCAGTTCTTAGAGCACTGGGAATTCCAGAAGCACGGCACCCTCTAAGGTGGCTTCCTTTGGAAGCAGGAAACTGGAGATGTCCAGTGATTCCAGACGGTCTGCTTTATTGAGCATGAGTGGGGAGTTCCCTGTGCCACCCAGGAATTTTTTTGGGGGGGGGGAATAGATTTTTGAATGGATAGTGTAATTTGTTCAGACATGTCACACCAAAAATTGGGTAAAATCATGCCAAAGTCATATATAGTCTACATCTTGTTTCAAAATGGTGCCCAGAGTCCAAATGGTGACAAAGTCTACTGCCTTCACCTTGTGAACCCTTGTGTCAAATTTGGTAACAGTATCTCAAGAAACAGATGAACTTGTGCTATAAAATGGGCGAACTCATGTTTTGGTCCACTATCTTGATGCAGTGTCCAAACAGTAATAAAGCTTTGGAAGTTTGTGCCAAGTTTTGGGACAATATCTCAAGAGGCGGATGAACCTATTGCCAAAAAATGGGTGAAGTCATGCTAAATTCACATTTTGGTCTGCCATTGTGAATCAAAATGGTGTCTGCATCCAAATGCCAATGATGACCACTGCTCCCACCTCAGGAACGCTTGGGCCAAGTTTGGCAATGATATCTTGAGATGTACCTGAATGCATAGCGAACAAATGGAGAAACAGACAAACCGCTTTCCAAAATACAGTATATTGTAGATTCAACCTGATTAGTTTGCAGGGAGACTAGATGAGTTTGCATCAAAGCTTAGCAAGGTTAAGCATGAAAATATAAGATGAGGGATACTTGGCTTACTATCAGTACACGTGAAAAGGATCTTGGGGTCTTGGTGGATCACAAGCTTAACATGAGTCAACAGTGTGATGCAGGAGCAAAGAAAGTGAAGACTATTCTAGACTACTTCAACCGTAGTGTCCAGATCAAGGGAGGTCATAGTTCTACTATTTTGCCTTGATCAGACCACACCTGGAATACTGTGTCCAGTTCTGGGCAGCACAATTTATGAAGGATGTTGACAAGCTGGAAGATGTGCAGAGGAGACCAACCAAGTAGATCAGGGGTCTGGAAACCAAGCCTTCTGAGGAACAGTTGATGGAGCTGGGTATGTTTAACCTGAAAAGAGAAGACTGAGAGGAAATATGATATCCATTGTCAAGTATCTCAAGGGCTGTCCCATGGAAGCTGGAGCAAGCTTGCTTTCTGCTGTTCCGGAGGCTAGGATTTGAATCAATGGCTTCAAGTTACAAGAAAGGAGATTCTGACTAAACATCAGGAAAAATTTTTTGACAGTAAGAGCTATTCAGCAGTGGAATGGTCTCCCTCAGGAAGTTGTGGACTCTCCTTCCTTGGAGGTTCTTAGGCAGGGGTTATCAGATATTCCTGCTTTATCAGATATTCCTTCTTTGCAGAGGGTTGGACTAAATGACCCTTGGGGTCCCTTCCAACTCCACAGTTCTATGATTCTAAGTGCTTGATTAGTTAATTGCTGCTCAGCAAAGGTCCAGGCAAATGAAAGTGCTTTAATTTGCTGTCTGAAAGATAGGAGCCACCCGCTGTCTTTGGGGAAGCCATTTCACAGTGTCAACACAAAGAAGGCTCCGTTTGTACTTGCTAGTGGCCGGCCGGCCTTCAGTGGCAGCCATGGAGTCCATGTTGGTTTATCGGCACAATAAGTGACTGCATCACAGACGCTTCCCGGGAGCAGGTGTAAGTTTTGTATCCAGTCAAGCGCATGTGAGAGAAATGAACAGGGGCATCAGAAAGCCCGAATCTTTGGTGAGGAAGTTGCTATTAGCAATTTGTTCCAGCTAAGTTTACAGTCACAATTTAAAATGGTTGGGATAATTCAGCACCTTGATCAGCTGCTGGGAGCCTATCAACTGGATAGCATGGCAATGCCACTGTCCATGCAGGCTTGTTGCAAAGCCTAGAATGTCAGGTTTCCCACACCTGACAGAGGGCCACAAATAGAAGCAATGTGTTCTCCTCTTCCCCCAGCAAATGGGATCAAAAAAAAACCCATTTATAAAAACACTGGCATCTGGGCTTGCTCTTGTGGTGTGGAAAAGAGGCTGAGGCCACAATGTTCCTTTTCTCCTTAGCAGAACCAGACCCAGATTCTCCCAGGATTCAAGACTAGAGATTTGGCGTACCTTTCCCCTTGCTGAAAAGGAGACAATTTTCTCAGATTTTAAGGGAGCTTGGGTTTCTTCCTCCCAGGGCGTTGTGTTCTACCACAAAGTGTGGGGTGGGGCAGCAAAGAGAAAGAAATAACTAGATAAGGAGGAAATGCAGCAAAGGAAATTTGACAGCTGTTATCTCACCATTATTGGCCATCAGCTTCTGCAGGTGCTCACACTGGCCTAACTGCAAAGTGGATCACGTCTCTGCTTCCTAATGGGAGCATCTGATTAAGCAGCCTAATAGCATTTAGAAAGTAATTATGGGTGGGGAGAATTTCAGGGAGAAGAGATGCATTTTTAAAATGATGTCTTTCATAATATTAGAACCAATAGCTTCCTGTAGAGCCCCCTGTGCTTTTAAATTGGCTGCATCACAGCAGCGTGGAATTCGACAAGTGTAGCTTTTCTCTTTTTTCTAATTTATATTTAATTCTTCAGTTATAGCTGAAATAGATATAAAAAACCAACAAAAGAAAAAGGAAGAGAGAGAACAATACTAACCACAGCAAGTTGGCGTACAGAGTCATCGCAAAAAAAAAATATGGTTCATGGGATGTACAGCAGTCAGGTGAAAATGCCATTCCGCCCTGTTCCATGTGATGTTGGTGGATGGAAGCCGGGCTCAATGGTTTGTGTGTATTCAGTAAAAGGACACCATGTTCATAAAGGTTTGTGGGGTATTTCCCAGTAGGGTGCTCTCGTTGCAAGGCCGTTAGTTTGTCCATAAGGATAGAGTTTCATATCTGTGACAGCCAAGCTTCAAAGAGAGTTACATTAAGACAAAACACAGTGCTTTAAGAACACACTCACAACTGTGCTGTAAATCTAGTCCCACCAACATCAGAAGCACAGTTGGTGGTGACCAGAGAGGGAGGCTCTTCTGTGTCTTCACATATATTGTGGAATTCCCCCCCCCCCCAAGAGAGGTCAGATTGGCTCCTTCTTTGTTATCCTATATCTGGCAGGCTGAGACTTCTATTCTGGCAGGATTATGGAAAAGAAGGTGCAGGCAACGCTGACCAGCAGGTTGCCATCAGGGCATTAATGGGATATTAAGGGCTGGTTCTAATTTTTCTTTTGGTAAATTTCAACTATTGTTTTTATTGCTTTGTACTTTACAGTTAGGGACACGGGTGGTGCTGTGGATTAAACCACAGAGCCTAGGGCTTGCTGATCAGAAGGTTAGCAGTTCGAATCCCCGCGACGGGGTGAGCTCCCGTTGCTCGGTCCCTGCTCCTGCCAACCTAGCAGTTCGAAAGCACATCAAAGTGCAAGTAGATAAATAGGTACCGCTCCGGTGGGAAGGTAAACGGCATTTCCGTACGCTGCTCTGGTTCGCCGAAGCCTTCTTTTTAGGAATTTTAGGTGCCAAAATCCCAAGGGAGCAGAAAAGACTATTTATGTATGCGACTATGGCTGTGCGGATGTTATTGGCCCAGAGATGGAAAGAAGATAAAATCCCTACCAGAGAAGAATGGCAGATCAAGTTGATGGATTATGCCAAAATGGCTAAAATGACCAGAAGAATTAGAAATCAAGAAGACCAAACTTTTAATAAGGAATGGGGAAAATTTATAACTTATCTTAAAAACCATTGAAAACAGTTTAAATCATTAGTAGGATTGGAATAACACTTGTAGTTTAATGGTGAATTTTGGATACAATGGAGATGTAAAAGATTTGGATTATTATAAAAGATGCAGGAGGAAATGATTAACAATAGGACCCACAAAGGGGAGGAGGGAAGTCCAGGAGATTCTCTATGTTGTATGTTGCATATGTGACTGTAAAATGTTAATCTGAAAACTATATATATATATATATATATATATATATATATCTCAAATCATGTAATTAGACAAAATGTATATAGAGTATGCAAGAAATACAAAAACCTGCTGGAAAGGAAAACACCCATATGGTTATCACCAATATAAACCAAAGCTGAATATGGAACAAAAACGGGCAACATATAGAGACTTTCTTTTTTTTTTTTTATAAGAATTTATTGACATTTTTTACTTATAACCACATACACCCATAACCACACCTACATTTATACACATACAAAACAAATACAACTAAAAATCAAATACAAACATTGCCAGGATTTCTCTTCTTTTTTAAGCATCTCATAAAAAATTTCTTGTTCTTAATCTTGACAGTTGACTTCCCCTGCCTTTTCACCTTCGATTTTATACCCATAATCTACTTTTTAACCTCTTTTTTTTCAAAAATTAAACCTAGTTATACATATAAAATAAAACATTCATCTTAATCTTAATCATCCTGATCTAAAAGCTTAATCAACTCATCTTGACTTTACATATAACACGTCATCATAGATCTTCATTAATCATTTTTATCAAATCTACACTATCAAATCTGCACTTAGCAAATCTATACTATCTTCTCTGTCCTTTAAACTTCAAATATCTCCTTCTTATTCAAACAAAAAATAAAACTCAATGTTGCTGACAGTGTTTACCCTCCGATTTCAAAATACCATGACCGACTGTTTTAGATTTTATTTAATACTTCACCCCACTCCCCCTCTGTCCATTGTCCTTCTCCTGATGACGCCAGAACCAAACTTCCAAATAACTTCTTTTTCCAGATATCCACAGATCCAGGCATAGTTCAGAACATTCCTTGCCACGAGCCTCAGGGCACCCATATCATCTTCTTCCAGCTGCTCCATTTCTTTGTGCCATTCCTTTTCTTCTTGTAAATATCTTAATTCTTTGTCCCTTGCCCCCGAGCTCACACCTCGGGGACTGGATATAACAAATCTTCTCATCGTCTTGGGGCTGCCACCCCCAAAAAACGAATCTTTTTCCCGGAGTAGCTTTGTCGTTTCTTTCCATCCTTCCAACAACCCTCTCAGCTCTTTAGCAAGGCTTTCTTCCAATGTGTCAAAGATTTTAAAAGCCTCCTCTGTGGGCAATTGATTTCTTTTCAAACCCCCACACAAGGCTTTCACTTTTTGATAAAGCAGTTCCAGCCTCAAAGCGTTAAGTCTTTGTTCTTCCGTTAGCCTAGAGTTCAAAACAAGTTCAAAGACGAAACCCAGCATAATGGTAGAGGAGGAGGAAGTGGGTATCAGATTACTATTCTGTCTTCTATGTTCGTCGCCATTTTCCTAAGCCGGAGCGCAAACACCGCAGCTTTAAACGGAGATATTTTCCACTAGTTTACTTCTCAAAAGAAAATTTCAACAGCCTCATATATCGAGTTTTAGATACTTTGTAACCAGTACTGTAGCAGCAGTCACTCAGATTGGTTAGCTTCTTTCACTCGAAGGGAGGGAGGCAGGCTGCCTTTCTCCTTCCCCCCGGATCGTCCAAAAAGCACAGTATCTAGTCCAACAAATACTCACGACCCCCGGGTTTCTTTAAATCCATTCATCAAAGGTAGAACTTAGACGCTCATCACAGGCTCTGTCGCCGCATTTACATCCCGGTTGGGGCATGTCCCCTATAGCCCAGCTCCGTCGTCCCTTCACCCCCACTCCCCCTTTACAGGGGGGCGAGGGAAGGGTTCGGAGCCACAACGGGCACAGCCGGGGAGCCCAGGGTGCGGGACGCTCTTCCCGCACCCCAACCGGAGCCCCGCTTTGCGGTAGCGGGGCTCCTAACCCCCGGGATGGACTGGGCGCTTCGCAGCCGAAGCAGCCCACGACCACCCGCAATGGCGTCGCCGCCAGAAGTCGAGACTTTCTTTTTTTTTTCAGACCAAGAGGTGAAGTTGAAGAAGCTAAAAGACACCAGAGGTCTGGTGATGGACTGGTTTCAATACCATCAATTGAATGAAGTATTTAAATTAGATCAGCAACATGGATTTACAGATCAAAGTTCCTAACTTGAAAGGGAACTAGTAGAAAACAAAGAAAAATTAATTTCTAGGATATATACCGGTAAGTTACTGTTAGAATGGGAAATAAAAGATGAAATGGTTAAATCTGCCATGATACATTGGGTCAGAGATGTAGGGCATGATACAGAATTGGACATGTGGGGGAAACTATGGAAAACTGGCTTGAAATTTACAGCATGTTACGCTTTGAAAGAAAATTACATGAAAATGATATGCTGATGGTATCTGACACCAAGTAAGTTAGGAAAGATACCGGTATGTAAATCAAAATTAGGAACATGTTGGAAATGTAAAGAAATGAAGGTACATTTTATCATATGTGGTGGACATGCAAAGTAGTAGCTAAGGGTTTTCTGGAGATGATAAATAATGAGATGGAGGGGAAATTTTCATAAAAGCACTCCCCAAAAGACCAGCAGCATTCCTTTTAGGAATGGTTGTGTCAGATGTAACAAAGAATCAATGGAATTTATTTCTATATTCAACTACTGCAGGCCAAATTTTATATGCCCCCAAATGGCGAGAAAGTACAGTACCCACGAAGGAGGAGTGGCAGATGAAACTGTTTAGCAAGTTTAACCAGTAGAATCAGAGAGAAAGATGAAATAACCTTTAAGGAAGATTGGAAAATGTTTGTAGACTATATAAAGAATTGTTGCAAATTATTGTAACTGTATGAATAAATTGTAATATTGGAAAACTATAAATAAAAAATTAAAAGAGAGAGAATCTTGCTGTGTTCCTGGAGCTCTCCAAACTAGAAACTGCCACCTGCTCGTTGTTTGGGTGCCTGGCACATTTGGTGCTCCACAATCTTGACTGTGTCATCTTTACCACAAGAGCTGCAGCACTTGAGCCAGAAGCAGCAAAGAAACTGCTTAGATCCAGAAAAGGGAGAAAGAAGAGGCAGGGGGAGTGAGAGAAAGAAAGAAAGAAAGCGTGGATTGATAAGAACAAGCTGTTGCCTTTAGATGGAATCCCGATAATGATGACTGGCTTAATATGGATGAAGAAAAGGTACTTACATCTACAGCCAGGAAGGAAGGGCCCCCTTTGGCATGGTTTAGCAAGCTCTTCTTATTTTCTTGTGTGTGTTTGTTACTGAAACACAAAAGCCCCACCCGTGATTCGCTTCAGTTTTAACTAGATCATGCCTCCGCCTGTAGTCTTCTGAAAACAGCAGCTGAGGTAGGGTTGCCATATTTTGAAGAGCAAAAAAGAGGACACATGATTTGTTGACTTCTACTTTTAACCATGGATCGCTATGGCGGCTCTCATTTTACATACCCAGTGAAAAAGAGGACATATGGCAACCCTAATCTAAGGGAGCTAAGGGAGCTGGTGCAAAAGACCCCTTCTCCCTCTTAATTCCAGCGCGGAAAAGGGCATTTGGGTCCTCCAGCCTGGAGGCAACAAAGTGGTGGAGGGAGGGGGCGCCATGGAGGGTGTCTCGCCCAAAGAACCATCCAATCCTCGACCAGGAGCTGTATCCATCTTCGGCCAAAAAAGAAAATTATCGGAGAAGTTCTCAGAAAATTGTGAGAAATTCTCCAGCTGGACCAGCAGGTGGCAGCCCGAAGTCTCTGGTCAGCTCAGCACTGGGAAGATTATCTAGTCTAGGGAATCTGGAAAGCGCTCTTATTTGGAAATAATCAAGAGAGCAGCCTTATGTAATTTGTTAATGCAGAAAAATGCCTTGCACTGTTAAGGCCCTCCAAATTGCAATCGCTCGCGTGCAAGAATGCTGGATCATGGAACCCCAAGTGAGATCAGATCTGTACTTATAGAAATGGGTGTTTAAAATGCTGAAAATGAACGTTGGAATCACACAAGGCTGTGAGGTAGAGGGAATCGATGCTGACTCAGCTTTGCTGCCTGGTCTTTCACCAGCCAGCTCTGCAGAGCATTTAATACTGTACCACAATAGAAATGGAAAGGAGCTGGAGTTACTTAATTAGATTGCATTAATTAGATTCTAGTTTCTGGAAAAGCTAACCTGGAGTCAAAGCAATCAATGAAGTGTGTGTGTGTGTGGACTGACCAGAGGGACCTCCAACAAAATGTTGCAGCGTGGAATGGTCACAATCCTCCAGGAAACTCCATTCCATTCCTTCTCCCTCCATCAACATTCTGTGGCCGCTAAGCCTGTTCAGTGCACATTTGGCTGCATTTGGCAGGTTTCCCCCTCCCACTTGAGGGTTTCCTCTCCTAAAGAGTTCTTGTAGTTCTGCAAATCATGAGATTTCCCAAGACTGCTGCTGCTCCTGCTCTTCTGTGAGTTTGGCTGAATGAAAGCAACAGAGCTGAATGCATGAAGATTAGAATTATTAGTATTTATGATGGAGAGATAGATAATATGATAACCAGATGCTAATACGCTCCTGAACCCATTGCAGAGAGCGGCAGCATTGAGAGCTGAAATGTAACAGAGAGCGCATTACTGCATTTGCAAAGTGGGCGTAATCTTAGTCATTTGCCCAAGGGGGGCCGATGTGGGGAACATGGTCCTAGAGGCACCCACAAAGCCGTTAAGCCTCCCCACTCATTGCCTCCTAGCTCATAAGTTGTGAGGGTGGCTACCTTCTGCCTCCTTGGAAAGTGAAGGAGGAAGTTGGAAGAGTGACCTCTTTTCCACTTCCTCTTTCAGCTCCATGTGTTTTTCAAGGCTCAAGTTCATTCTGTTGGATCTAACATGTACTCAGATTCCTTGGGAAAGGGAAATGTGTATGCATGTATTCTCTCTTTTTCCAGGGCGGGGGCTGATCCAGGGAGGAAAAGAGAAGTCACCAGAAGGGATGGCACTCAACATCTTCACTCAAATATCCTAATATCCCCACAAGCCTAAGAAGGTTGACAACCCATGCACTATATAATGGAGGTACCGTAGCAGTGGGCCAAAGGCAGGGAGGCCAACAGTAGGTGGCGCCAGAGCCAGTGACTGGTTGTGCTGGAGCCGAAGACAGGCAGAACAGACCATTCTAGGTTTGTCCCCATCCTCTTCCATGCTGAGTTCTATTGGGGCAACTCTAAGACTAAGGAGAAGGAGGCTGAGAGGCAGGGCTGCCCCCTGAATTGGTTGTAGGTAAGAAGGCAGGCAGGTGGGGGCTGGTGAAAGCAGATGAAACTTGTGGGGGGCAGGGAGCAGTGCCCCATTTGTCTTAATAGACAACCAGGTGTACAGTGGGCCAATCTGGCAGATCTACCCAGGAGACAACTCGCAATCCCCAGAAAGTTGTGAATCCTTCCCAGCACTTCTGGGACCCAAAGGTGGCAAGTTAAGAGTTGGCAGTCTTTGCTTGAAGTGCTGGTGCCTTCCCAATCCCGCCCCCATCTCTGTGCCCCACTGCACAGCTCCAAATTGCAGATCAAATGTCCACTTTGCTCCTGAATAAGTCATGTCTGAATCTCAAAACTGACATGATTTCTGCTTCCTTTCATCCATCGACTTCTGGCAAGCACTTATCCAGAGTGTCTTGCAGTGTTCTGTATTGTGATGGCCAGCCCTGAGTCCACCTTTTAAAGTGCTCTATGTGCATCACAGAGGTGTGTTCAATGTGATTTGCTTCCAGGTCACTTCCCTACATCTTCCAAAGTGGCTTATCTGGGAGAGTCTAAAGTTAAGGCAATCACATTGTGTAGAACAGCGGCTCCCTACTGGTGACCCACAGACTCCAGGGGGTCCACATAACCCGCCCAGGGGGTCTGTGGCACCCTTCACAGAACAAAAGCTACCATAGAGATATCACAGTTTTCAAAAGTAGGGGGTCCTTGGCTTGGCTTTGGAAAAGCAGGCGGGCTGCATTACTTACCTAATTGGGAACCACTGTGTAGAACATTCAATTGCAGCTTAATAATAATAACAATAATAATTAATTACTTATACCCCACCCATCTGGCCGGGCCTCTCCAGCCACTCTGGGAAGCTTCCAACAGGATATTAAAAACACAATAAAAGATCAAGCATTAAAAACTTCCCTAAACAGGGCTGCCTTCAGATGTCTTCTAAAAGTCAGATAGTTGTTTATTTCCTTGACATCTGATGGGAGGGTGTTCCACAGGGCAGGCGCCACTACCGAGAAGGCCCTCTGCCTGGTTCTCTGTAACCTTACTTCTTGCAGTGAAGGAACTGCCAGAAGATCCTTGCAGCTGGACCTCAGTGTCTGGGCTGAAGGAAAGGGGTGGAGACGCTCCTTCAGGTATACTGGGCCGAGGCCCCCTGGTCCATGCAGGAGTTAACACATCTAGGTCAGGGCGTTCCAACCTCTCAGACCACGTGGGCCACAAGAGTACTTTGACACAGAACCCAGGAGCCGGTCAGCTGTTGGCCATGACCAAATGTAAGTCACTCCAGGTTCAACAGAACTGAGTAGGTCACATCTGCTGCTGCACCATACATTTCAAACACCTTTGTACCACTTTAACAGTCATGGCTTCCCTCCAAAGAATCCAGTGGAAACTGTGGGTCATTAAGAGTGCTAGGAACTGTAGCTCTGCACTAGATAAACTACAGTTCCCATGGCTCTTTGTGGGCAGGGAACATGGCAGACTGGGTTTCAGGCAGGGCTCTCTCTCAGCCCTGCTCAGAGATGCCAGAGATTGAAGCAGATGCTCTCTCACTTACCACCCTTCCCATTTGACTTGTGTTAATCTATATTATTTGTCCATTCAAATTCATCAACTCGGGTTTGCACATCAGAAGAGCCAGTGTGGTGTAGTGGTTAAGAGTGGTAGACTCGTAATCTGGGGAACCGGGTTCGCGTCTCCCTCTCCTCCACATGCAGCTGCTGGGTGACCTTGGGCTAGTCACACTTCTCTGAAGTCTCTCAGCCCCACTCACCTCACAGAGTGTTTGTTGTGGGGGAGGAAGGGAAAGGAGAATGTGAGCCGCTTTGAGACTCCTTCGGGTAGTGATAAAGCGGGATATCAAATCCAAACTCCTCTTCTTCAACAGCACCTGGTTTATGGAATGTCAGGTGACTTTTGGTCTTTCTCTTTGCGAAGAGCAACTCCTTTCCTGCATCCCAACAAGGCAGAGAGGCTGCGAAGGACAATGTGGCCGGGTGGCTATGAACATTGAAATAGCCTGCATAATAATTCCCTTCCTGTCACAACTTATTACAGCCCCACAAACAAGCAACATTTGCCTTTTCTAATGGAGGCAGATAATGTCTCCATTCTCAGATGCTGTAATGCTTCAGGAATTAAACTTCATCCTTGTCCTAAACGATTTCTCTTTTCCTTTCCTTGTTTTGTTTTGTTTTTTATTCTTTCAAGTTGCTGATCTGAAACTTTTCTTCTCCCTTTTTGCCTGCAGGGCACTTAGATAATGTCATCACAAATTACTGTTTTCCACACAGCGCAGATGATAAGACCAGAGGCATTGAAGGAGCATAAATGGGGAAAACAAGATCAGAAGATCAAGGAAGTCACTTTCCTTGACTTGTAAATGACAAATGTTCATAATAATGTCACGGGGAAGGCAAAGCAACTATAAATATTTAGGTCACCCAAGGATCTTTTACAAGTGCTGTTTAAACACATCTCAGAAGACAATCATGTATGCAACAACGGCAGCAGGAATGCTACTCGCCCAGAGATGGAAGGAAGGAGAAGTACCAACAAAAGAAGAATGGCAGATGAAACTGAAGGAGTAGGCAGAGATGGCGAAACTGACGGGGAAGATCCAAAACCAGGAAGATCAAGTATTTTCTAAAGACTGGAGCAAATTTGTAATTTATTTAAAAGACCACTGTAAAAAGTTAAAATCTTTGGCAGGAATACAATGACACTTGTAATGTGGAATTATTTATGATAATTATGGTTATATAATAGATGGATAAGGGTAAAAGATGCAGCAAATTTAAACTCAAACATGGAACCCATGGAAGGAGGAAAGGAGGTCTGAAGGTTCAAAAGAACCTTGTATTTTAATGTTTGAAATGGTAATGTTTTATATGTATAAAATTATCAAAAACCCAATAAAAATTATAAAAAAGGAAATCATAATGGAAATCCTTTCCTTTAAAGAAGAGAACATATAATCTATTCAGTGGGCTTGCACTAGCAATAAAAATGTGTGAGAGTTCTGCTGTCAGCAGACATAGGTATGGAAATTCCCTCCATTCATATGTCCAGGCACGGGCAGAGGAACAGTGTTGTGAGGGGAGCGCATCGCCCCTGGTGGCACAATCCTGGTGGGGTGCCATCGCAGCTATCCCCCGCGCTGGGTGTCACGCCCCTGCCAGCAGCACACCACGCCCCCAGGATGTGCACCACACCCCGGGTGGCACACCACACCCCTGCAGGACATGGGACACGCCCCTGCGGGCAGTGTGCCATGTCTCCGGGACGTGCACCAGCCACGCCCCCGCCTGCTCTTCACTCCACCCCACCCCCACCCCTGGAGCTTGAAGCTCTGGCACTGTGTCCAGGAATAGAATTCCTTAAGAACATAAGGAGAGCCTGCTGGATCCGGCCAATGGCCCATCTAGTCCAGCATCCTGTTCTCACAGTGGCCAGCCAGAAAGGAGACCTGCATGCAGGATCCGAGCACAAGAGTCCTCTCCCTTCCTGTGCTTTCCAGCGACTGGCACTCAGAATCATTGCTGTTTCCCGCTATGGTGGCAGATCTTATACATCGTGGGTCCTAGCCATTGATAGCCCTCTCCAGTCCTCTCTTAAAGCCATCCAGTGGCCATCTCTGCCTTCTGTGGGAGTGAGTTCCATCGTTTAAGTATGTGTTACCATGGACTTCTTTTTATCTGTTCTTGAAGCTAATCCAATCCAATAATCACCGAGGGGTCTAGAAGCCTACAGATTATATGTAATTAATGTATTTTTTAGATGTTGTTTTCTTTGACATTTCCTAACGCGTGAAACTTGGAAAAGGTTTGGCCTCCTGCAGGGAGAGGGATAGTTGATGGGCCATTATTATCTGCTTCGTTTACTGGTACTTTGAAACAGAGCAGACAGGTAAATGAAGGACACAAGGTGCTTGCTTTTGGCTGCCAATGTGTGAGACAGTCATAGAACTGTAGAGTTGGAAGGGACCCAAAGATCATCTAGTCCAGCCCTCTGCAGTGATGTTCTCAGGTATCTCTTTGCTTTTCTTATTTTGGAAGTGTTTTTTGTTGCCCAAAGCAGCTTATATGTACAAAGACTGCAATCCTAACAATGTCTATTCAGAAGTAAATCCCATTGAATTCAGTGAGGCTTAGGTAAGTGAGGTTATTTTATTTTTTAAATGATGGAATGCCATTGTTGGTCGTTGTTGTTCTTTTTACTTGGAATAAATTGTTTTATCTGTGCTCATTTGGTAAAGTCCTACCCTCTTGGCCAAAGTGGAGGTAACCATCTGCATTTGACTATCAGTTGTTGACCACCCAAAATCTTCATTTTAAAATTCATTTCTCCTCCCCTCTTGACTTATAACTAAACTGCCCCTTTCTGAAGACAATTCAGGATGACAAGTTTATACAGAAATATGACATATGAAATCAAGGTACTGAAAGTGGTTGCAATTCTAACCTCACTCAGCACTGAATTAAATGGGACTGATATCTAAGCAGCCATTGCTATATCTAAGCAGCCTGGAACTCTCTTTATTTACTTTGGTGTAATCAAAGCATCAGCTTTCTTTGTCTTATTATGTTCTCTCCCTGTTTTCTTAAGCAAAGGGAAATTGCAGGGACAGCACTAAAGTGTTTTCTTTTCTTTGCATGAGAGCACCAGAGACTTACAGTGTCTTCGTCATATTTGCTTTATTTACAAACATGCAAATGGAGCATTAAGGGAAGCAAACAGCAGGCTTGCCTACAGCTGATCCTTGGGGAGCACATGGCACAACTCCTTCCTTACCCACTTTCAGCCAATTATTGCAAGAAACACAGCTGTCTTCTCTCCATCTTCCTTTCCTTTCTCTCCAGCAAAACTGCAAACTCATATAATCCACTCCCTCCAAACACACACACACACACACACACACACACAACCCGCACAGCATTGTTCTGTGATACCAGCCCTGCAGGTGGAACATCTGTGGTGATTAGCATGTGCTCAACTTCTCACACATTAATAACACAGACAGGTTTGTAGTGCCTGATTCTCTTAGCAAGGGCCAAGACATCATTCCCCAGTCAGTGCTCAGGTTATGGGAGGAAAGTCTTTAATGAAATTACAGTAGCAAGCCCTATGTAGTGTTGGGTGGCCACTTCCACCTCAACAATAAAAGGACTGGGATGCATTTGCATAACATTTGCACATGCTAATTTACTTGGGTGGGAGTAATTTCAGTTGGGCTGAGGTTCCCATTGCCCCTTCATGCATTTTGAACTGAGCATCTGGCCAGTGCTTAGTACCTTTCCTGGGTGTTTTTCATCACTCTAAACAAATCTTCCAAGTTCCTGACTAATGTGACGAGACTGTTAACAACATTCCAAGATTTTTCATCCTTCAGCAATGCGTGATTTGGGCTGGACAGGTGAAGAGAGTCTGATTGCTTCATTGTTATTACTGAAGATTCCGTTGATAAGAGGAGCACAAGGTGAAGAGAGTCTGATTGCTTCATTGTTATTACTGAAGATTCTGTTGATAAGAGGAGCACAAGAGCTTATTGAATTCTGTGGGTTTCCTTCTACTGGATTCTGAGGGCCCCTTCCTCCACATGACTGACCCAGAATGTAGCTGACAACAAAAATACACACAGTCAGGATACTGGCTAATTTCCATGAAGAACGGTCAGTCCTTTTAAGTGATGCATTTTGTTACAGTGGTACCTCGGGTTACAGACGCTTCAGGTTACAGACTCTGCTAACCCAGAAATAGCACCTCAGGTTAAGAACTTTGCTTCAGGATGAGAACAGAAATCGTGGCGTAGCGGGATGTCCCATTAGGTAAAGTGGTACCACAGTTACAGGCAGAGCCGTCTTAGCCATTGAGGCTAGTGGCGCAACGCACCAGGGCGCAAGGGCCTGGAGGGCGCCTCCGCCCTCCAGCACTGCCAGCAGCCTCCGCTCCCCAGCCCCGCCAGCAGCGCCGCCCTCGCGGGGAGAGAAAAGGAGCTTGGAAAACCCGTCCTCTCCTCCCTTGGACTACCAGTACTTCAGGGACGCTCCGGTATGAGAAAGAGGGAGCCCTCCTCTCTCCTTCCAAGTCCAGAAGAGCCCCTCTTTCTTTTGGAGGCGCGCGCAAGGGCAGAGGCCAGCTCCCTCCCCCGCCTCCACCTTAGCTCCTCTGAGCTCCGCCCCGCTGCTGCTTTCGCCCTGCCTGAATGCGCCCCTGCTGTGCCTCCACCTGCGGCTTGGCACCAGGGCGCCAGCTGGGCTTAAGACGGCCCTGGTTACAGGTTAAGAACGGACTTCCGGAATGAATTAAGTTCTTAACCTGAGGTACCACTGTATTAGGAGTATGTTATTGCAGATGGGATGCCGTCAGTAGCTCATGAGTTGTGGGGATGGTCTATAAAAGGCAGGGAAGCCAAGCAGTTCTTCAATTTCTAATCAAGGTCTGTCTTAAAGGTCAGACTGGGATACTGCCATTAATGGTGGTCCAATGCAGAAGAGGGGAGAGACCCATATTCAATAAGGCATTAAAAGTACTCGGATGTCCATCTCAGCCTCTGCTTAGAGAGACTTCGTTTGCCTGGAACTAGAATAATAGAATCATGGAATTGTAGAGTTTGAAGGGTGAGCCCAAGGATCATCTAGTTCAAGGGTAGGCAACCTAAGGCCCATGGGCCACAAGCAGCCCACAGGAGTCATCTAACCGGCCCACAAGCTGCCCCCAAACCAAGCCACCCGCTCGGCGAGTCCCCGCCCGCTGCACTAACCTGGCACAGCACAGCATGGGGACTCGCTTCTGCAGTGCCGGAAATTGCGTCTGCACATGCTCATACACCGAAAACCATATGTGCAGACGCAGACACCGCAAATCGCGTCTGTGCAGACGCTAGGAATTGCAGCCGCGTGCACTCATAAACACACACAATCTGGCCCACGGAGGGCTCTCTGCTGGAGTGAACCGGCCCACGTGAAGTAAACCTTGCTGACCCCTGAACTAGTTCAACACCCTGCAATGCAGGAACCACAACTAAAGCACCCCAGACAGGAGAGCATCCAACCTTTGCTTAAAAGCTTGAAGTGCAGAAGAGTCCACCAGCTGCTTCCTTTTGAAAGCCGTTGAGAGGTTGAGGAGAATTAACAGAACCTATTTCCCTTGTCTCTTTCTGAACAGTTCATCATATAGGGTAAAAAAAAACAACTTCAATCCTAAAAAACCCCAACTTCGGTCAGCCCTTAAAGGTAAAGGTAAAGGTACCCCTGACTGTTAGGTCCAGTCACGGACGACTCTGGGGTTGCGGAGCTCATCTTGCTTTACTGGCTGAGGGAGCCGGCATACAGCTTCTGGGTCATGTGGCCAGCATGACTAAGCCGCTTCTGGCGAACCAGAGCAGCGCACGGAAACGCCGTTTACCTTCCTGCCTGAGCGGTACCTATTTATCTACTTGCACTTTGACGTGCTTTCAAACTGCTAGGTGGGCAGGAGCAGGGACCGAACAATGGGAGTTCACCCCATCACGGGGATTTGAACCGCCTACCTTCTGATCGGCAAGCTCAAGGCTCAGTGGTTTAGACCACAGCACAGCCCTTACACATGATCAATTCATCAAATATGGCCCCCTTTGAAAAATGTTTGGGCACCCCTGGATTTAGGGTTAGAGTTAGGGTTAGTATTGAGGTTAGGGTTAGGGTTGTGGTTACAATTCGAGTTAGGTCAACTAAGGATGATGGAAAATTTTCACTTTTTGTTTTCTCTCAGTTTCTTATTTTTTCAATCATAAATTTCTGCAGTAGTTTGTGATTTATTTTTTTCAACTCTTCATTTGGGATAAGGCTTGAGGTTAGTGTTAGGGTTGAGCTCAGGGTTAGGGTTAGGGTTGGCACTGAGTTTAGGGTTAGGGTTACCGTTGAGGTTAGGGTGAGTGTTGAGGTTAGGGTTAGGGTTATGCTTAGTGTTAGGGTTGAGCTTAGGATTAGGGTTATTGTTAGGGTAAGGGTTAGGGTTAGGGTTCAGGTTCAGGTTAGGGAGGGTTAGGGTTAGGGTTGGCATTGAGTTTAGAGTTGGGGTTGAGGGTCGGTTTATTGTTGGGGTTACAGTTAGGTTTGAGGTTAGGTTTGAGGTTTAGGTTTAGGTTGAGCCCAGGGTTAGGGTTAGGGTTGGCATTCAGTTTAGGGGTTAGGGGTCAGGTTAGGGTTAGCGTTGAATTTAGGGTTAGGGTTAGGATTGGTGTTGAGTTTAGGGTTAAAGTTAGGGTTAGGATTGGCTTTGAGTTTAGGTTTAGGTTTAGGTTTAGGTTTAGGTTTAGGTTTAGGGTTGAGGTTAGGGTTAGCGTTAGAGTTGAGGTTGAGGTTGAGGTTAGGGTTAGGGTTAGGGTTAGGTTTGGCATTCAGTTTAAAGTTAGCCTTTAGCCTTTTTAGGAATATCTGAGTCTGTGATTCCCAAAAGGAAAGCTTCCTGTTTCCTGTTAAAAGATATTTTAAACATATTTTCCAATTCTATGTGGATACCCTCCCAAAACACCTTGATTTCTTTACACTGCCACCACATATGGAATAAAGTTCCTAGCTTTTCTTTACACCTGCAGCAATTACTGGGGACATTTTTGAACATCTTGGACAATATCCAGGGGGTTAAATACCACCGATGCTGCATTTTAAGAAAATTCTCTCTCAGAGAGTAACAGGCTGTAAAATTCCAATTTATTTTCCACAGGTTTTCCCACTGCTTCATTGTTACTGAGTTCCCAAAATCTTGTGACCACTTAATCATAGCCGCTGTCACCTCCTCCTCCTAACTCTAAACTGGTCTCTTTATCATGCCCTTCCACCAATGATCTATTTTTTTCCTTCACAAATATTGGAACTTACTGGCTTAGAGGTTTCTGCTCTTGCTTTCCTCCGTCCGATGTTTCTGATGATTGGTCCACTTTGGAGGTTGGCCAACAAGAAGCACATTCTAGCCTCGCTAAAGCTGAGCATGATTGGTAAGTCCACTTTCATAATTCTAAAGTGTCTGCGAAAAGCTCAGCAACAACAAGGTGTCAGGCCAAACTTTTCAAACCATATTAGCATTTAAATGGCAAGATGGGCAATCATTTCATATAGACATCCAAATTCACAGTTTATGTCTTTCAAGGAGGATTAGCTGAATTCCTGGAAGTAAACCTATTGATGACTACTGTACATTTGCAGTCTTAACCAGGCTTAAGGCAATAAACCATGGTTAGTGCTAACCATGGATACTGCAAGAGGGGAAAGTTACACCCACGTCCTGCTAAGAGGCTTCCCAAAGGTTTCTGGCTGCAAAGGCGGATTCAGGGAAGTATAACCGGTTCAGTCACATTGGGCACGGAGCATTGCGGGCACCCCAGGGGGTGCTGCAACTATGATGTAGAATGGAAGCCCTCCAAATTTTGGTGTCACACAGGGCACCACTGAAATTTGAGACCCAAGGTCCGCCGCTGCTGGCTGGTTGCTGGACTAGATGAGCCACTGGCCTCATTCTGCAGGCTTTCCTTAGCTTCTTCATCAGTCACTATTGCAACCACTAAAACACAACTGAGATCTGAGTGGTTGTTAGCATTATGCCAAGGAAAGAACACTAGAAAGTACAGGAAAGTGAACAGAGACAGTTAAAATTCAGCACATTCACTAAGGCATTCCACAGCTACTGGTGGGACTACTTTCAAGTATCAGGGTGTGGTCCTGGGACCAGGACAGTGTATCTCTTGATTTAACACCATTCTATTCCGCCTCCCCATCATAAAGCTCTAATTGCCTGATTTGGAATACAAATCATTCTCAGCTATGTTAAGAATGGAGTGCCATTTCTTCTAAAGATTCTTCTTAAACTTGGAACGTAATATTAGATTATGCAAATGTAGCACCAGTGTTCACTTGGCTAGTTGCTTTTAGTCGTATGAACAAAAGTAATTTAATATGAACTTTTGATATCCTGGTGAAACACTAATTCTTTTCTGTGTTCAGATCATCTGACCAGTTGTCATTGTTCTTCTTCTAAGCAAGTGTCTCCCAACACTTGCAAGATACATTCCCAGCTGTTGTGTGTATACGTGAAATCACGTATAGTGCAGAACACCATTTAAACCAGGCATGTCCGAAGTCCGTTTTGGGGGGCTTAATCTGGCCCCCTGGCCAGTTTTATCCAGCCCCTGTGGCAGCTCAACAACTTTGGTTGGCCCTCAAGTGTGTTCACTTCATCAAATCTGGCCCTCTTGGAAAAAAGTTTGGACACCCCTGATATAGGGTGACCAAAGCAGTTTTTGTGCCAAAACTGGGCCTAAATCCCAAATGAAATTGATCTAGAAAATCAGTTTCCTCCAAGAGTGCCTGAATCTGGTCTGCAACCACCCACTGAAGAACCTTACTCAAGAAGAGGCTCATGAAGATGGCAGTGTAACACTCTCCCTTTGTGTGCTTTTTGCTAACTTCACTACCATTAAGTAGGTTCAATGATGAGCCCTCACCAGTGGGTGATTGCATGTGAATGGAGTTTTCCTCCACTCGTGTTTGAGCCGTGTTCCAGCTTGTTTCCTTGCCCTAAAGTTCTGGACTAAACCAATAGGGGTGGACATTGATCTTTCAGTTTGTAGTGGCATCCAGTGTGAGACCAAAATCTGGCACGCACACACACACATATCTCGTCCTCCATTCTGCTATGTTCACTGCTGTGTCATAGTGCCCCTACGCTCAGTGCCCAGAGCAGTGGGACCAGTTGTGCTGCCTTAAATCCATCTCTGATACCATGGAGCCAAGCAGGCTCCACAAAATAGGAGAGGGTGTTTAGGGGCAATTGTGTTAATGACCAAAACCATTCAGATGTTCCAGAAGTCAGCCTGGGCTTTGACAGGAGCACCAGTCATAGCTGCGAAATCACCCAGAGCCACCTCGAAACCCTTTGGACCCAGCAGCCTCAGAGGACAGACCATCCTCATAGATCCCCCACCTCTGCTGAAGGGAAAAGATGCTGAAAGCCTGCATCTCAACAGGAAGTGACCTGACCATGACAAGGGACTGATGTCAATATCCCCCACTTTCAGATCACCCTCAGGCAGCTCCAGCTTAGACAACTGGACATTTTTGCCTCTGGTACTTTTTGCGATGCAGGCAGAAAACTAAAGAGAAAGAATGACAAAGCTGCAGAATGCATTTCAGTGGCCTGGAACAACTCCATAAGCCTGGAATACAATGATCTGTAATGCACAGCTTTCCCACTCCAGTCTTTAGTTAACAGGTTGATGACATGTAGCAGTCTATCTTGTTGTAAGGATGACAAGATCATGATTTGTGACATCATTCTGTGGCCTGATCACTGCGCTGCCTGCAGAGTAAAACATGCAGCGGAGACGACTAGAACCTCAGAAGAGTGGCAAGCATAACAAACTGCCACCCTCAGTCAGCAAATACTGGAGAATCTGTTTTTGTTTCTCTGTGTTTCTCATTTTTTGCTGTCTTAAATTCAGTTCTCCATATTTCCGGTGAGGGAACTGGGTATGTTTAGCCTGTTGAAGAGGAGATGTGATAGGATAGCCAAATGACTGAAGGGCTGGCACTTGCAGGGAGGACCCAGACCCATGGATTCAAATCAATACGTAAAGGAGATTCTGACTAAACATTAGGAATAACTTTCTGATGGTAAGAGCTATTCAGCAGTGGAATGGACTCTTTCAGAATGTGGTAGACTCTCCTTCATTGGAGGTTTTTAAGCAGAGGTTGGGTGGCCACCCATCAGGGACTATTTAGCCGTGATTCCTGCACCCTTGGGTGCACCTTCCAACTCTACTGTTCTATGATTCTATTATTTCCACATCAGTTTTAATTTGTCCCCATGAAAATTAATCAGTGTTTTCCTGTGAATTTCTCCAAATAATCTGTTTCAGTTTGCTTAATCTTTCAGAAAGTGCAGTTACAGTAGGTAGATTCACCATTCAAACTGAACCAAATTTCTCCCCCATTTCTATGGCTGGTATGAAGGATTTGCCCAACAGCCCATAAAATAAACCACCCAGAGCGAGTCTTGGTCTTGACCTATGCACTGCAGTCTCCCTCCAGATCCCTTCCTACTATATCCCAGGTGTGAGAGCACTTGGGCGACTGAGGGGTTTGCTTTTGGAGCTTTCACCTTTCCGGATCTTTGGCAATTTCTTCCTGAAGCCCAAGAGGCATTTAATGGAGAAGACATCTTGCAGCTCAGCTGTGCATCCCTCATTCTCTTTGCAATTGGCAGCTGGCTCCTGCTTTGCCAGGAGACAAGGAAAAGGCAGGGCTGATTTCTCACCCCCAGGCTGCACTTTGGTTTCTTTTCACTTGCTTTACCTGCTGCAAATGTGCGACACGGAATTCTTCTGAGTGGTTCCCTCCCCCCACCAGGCCTCATACTAGAGGGGGCTTCCGAGGAGCATCTTGGATTTGGGAATCGCAGGCATATCTCTTGCCTGTCACTGTAAATGCTAATACATTCTGCCAAGCAAGCGCCACATTGTCAGGGGGCACGGAAGGTGAGGAGAATAGCTCTAGGGGCCCAAATCCTGTTCCCTTCTGACTGCTGTCGCAGCCCTAAGCTATGATCAGATGGCAGATGGAGATCGTTCCTTTGGGGGAGAGAAGGTAGAAATGTGTCTTCTTCTCCATGCTTTCCCCAGAAGTCAACGCGAGGGTTTTGCCTGGCTGTTCCATGAGTTTCTGAAGATTTACCAAGTTGACAGGCCATTGCCTTGAGCGCAAGTTCTCTGAGGCAGGCTGAAGCCACAGTATGTCTGATGAGGTTGTTCCCTGACAAACGGCAAGGCCTGTAGAGTCACCGAGTTAATTTGCTTCTGTCTTCATGGGACAGGAGAGTCCACATCTTCCTGCAAAAGGGCAGCTGTTTGACAAAAGTTACAAATATGAAATGCCTTCAGTTCTACAGTTCTCAAGGTGGCATCGAAACCCCACTTAGCCACAGATATTTTTGCTTATATACCCCGCTTCATCATAAGATAGATAGGCAAGCGCAACCTTTCTGAATAAGGGAGTCACTCCATCTCCCTGATCATTTTAGCTGCCCTTTACTGAATCTTTTCCAGCTCTCCAAAACCCTTTTTGAGGTGAGGCCTTCAGAACTGTGCACAATATTCCAATTGTGGCTGCACCATAGATCTGTGTGATATGTGATATATTTTTCTAATCCTGTTAAACTTTTTTTTTTGTAGTTGCCTTGAGGGTTTTGAAAAGATGAGATATAAAAATTTTAAATGAAATAAAATAAAAGGAGATAGCAGGGATCAAACTTGGAAGCTTCTGCATGCAAAAGCTGAGCTGCAATCAAAAAAACAACTATACTTTCGATAGGGTATGCCAAGTCAAAAAGGCAGGAAAAACACGACCCCTTTTAAATTTCCAAATATTTAGCTTACCTAAGCCAAGCTGTTCAGGGTTTTTTAAATACCTCTAATTTAAGATATTAGAGTACTGTATTATTTTCTCTTGCGCAGCCAAGCAATTAAATCTTGGATGCACTTCAGTTTCTGAACCTGAACTACACTTCTGGTACAGCAGGAGGAAGGAGGAAGCAGGACAAGGGCATAGCTTCAGCTTTGTATGCAGAAGGGTCCAGGTTCAATCCTTAATGTTGATGGCACAAGGGGCAACGGGCTGGTGGAGAGAGCATTCTGGCAGCTGGGGAGCCACCACTAAAAAGGCCTTTTCTTTGTGTCACCCCCCTCCACACCTCCCTCAGATGCAACACATGAAAAGGGGGCTCAGACAATGAAAACACAGCAGTTGATAAAAATTAACCAGTGGTGTCACCTTTCCTACATTCTGACCTGCAGAAATAAATAGGTCTTTAATTGCTTCCAGAACAAGAGCTGGGTGAGAGACAGCCTGCAAAGAGTTCCAGAGCTGCACCATTCTTTGTGTTACAATACAGAAGGAGGATACGGACCAAACCGCATATTTTTTTGTTGTTGTTCAGTCGTTCAGTCGTGTCCGACCCTTCGTGACCCCATGGACCAGAGCACGCCAGGCACGCCTATCCTTCACTGCCTCTCGCAGTTTGGCCAAACTCATGTTAGTAGCTTCAAGAACACTGTCCAACCATCTCATCCTCTGTCGTCCCCTTCTCCTTGTGCCCTCCATCTTTCCCAACATCAGGGTCTTTTCTAGGGAGTCTTCTCTTCTCATGAGGTGGCCAAAGTACTGGAGCCTCAACTTCAGGATCTGTCCTTCTAGTGAGCACTCAGGGCTGATTTCTTTGAGAATGGATAGGTTTGATCTTCTTGCAGTCCATGGGACTCTCAAGAGTCTCCTCCAGCACCATAATTCAAAAGCATCAATTCTTCGGCGATCAGCCTTCTTTATGGTCCAGCTCTCACTTCCGTACATTACTACTGGGAAAACCATAGCTTTAACTATACGGACCTTTGTCGGCAAGGTGATGTCTTTGCTTTTTAAGATGCTGTCTAGGTTTGTCATTGCTTTTCTCCCAAGAAGCAGGCGTCTTCTAATTTCGTGACTGCTGTCACCATCTGCAGTGATCATGGAACCCAAGAAAGTGAAATCTCTCACTGCCTCCATTTCTTCCCCTTCTATTTGCCAGGAGGTGATGGGACCAGTGGCCATGATCTTAGTTTTTTTGATGTTGAGCTTCAGACCATATTTTGCGCTCTCTTCTTTCACCCTCATTAAAAGGTTCTTTAATTCCTCCTCACTTTCTGCCATCAAGGTTGTATCATCAGCATATCTGAGGTTGTTGATATTTTTTCCGGCAATCTTAATTCCGGTTTGGGATTCATCCAGTCCAGCCTTTCGCATGATGAATTCTGCATATAAGTTAAATAAGCAGGGAGACAATATACAGCCTTGTCGTACTCCTTTCCCAATTTTGAACCAATCAGTTGTTCCATATCCAGTTCTAACTGTAGCTTCTTGTCCCACATAGAGATTTCTCAGGAGACAAATGAGGTGATCCGGCACTCCCATTTCTTTAAGAACTTGCCATAGTTTGCTGTGGTCGACACAGTCAAATGCTTTTGCGTAGTCAATGAAGCAGAAGTAGATGTTTTTCTGGAACTCTCTAGCTTTCTCCATAATCCAGCGCATGTTTGCAATTTGGTCTCTGGTTCCTCTGCCCCTTCGAAATCCAGCTTGCACTTCTGGGAGTTCTCGGTCCACATACTGCTTAAGCCTGCCTTGTAGAATTTTAAGCATAACCTTGCTAGCGTGTGAAATGAGTGCAATTGTGCGGTAGTTGGAGCATTCTTTGGCACTGCCCTTCTTTGGGATTGGGATGTAGACTGATCTTCTCCAATCCTCTGGCCACTGCTGAGTTTTCCAAACTTGCTGGCATATTGAGTGTAGCACCTTAACAGCATCATCTTTTAAAATTTTAAATAGTTCAGCTGGAATATCATCACTTCCACTGGCCTTGTTGTTAGCAAGGCTTTCTAAGGCCCATTTGACTTCACTCTCCAGGATGTCTGGCTCAAGGTCAGCAACCACACTACCTGGGGTGTATGAGACCTCCATATCTTTCTGGTATAATTCCTCTGTGTATTCTTGCCACCTCTTCTTGATGTCTTCTGCTTCTGTTAGGTCCTTTCCACTTTTGTCCTTTATTGTGGTAATCTTTGTACGAAATGTTCCTTTCATATCTCCAATTTTCTTGAACAGATCTCTGGTTTTTCCCATTCTGTTATTTTCCTCTATTTCTTTGCATTGCTCGTTTAGAAAGGCCCTCTTGTCTCTCCTTGCTATTCTTTGGAAATCTGCATTCAATTTCCTGTATCTTTCACGATCTCCTTCGCATTTTGCTTGTCTTCTCTCCCCCGCTATTTGTAAGGCCTCATTGGACAGCCACTTTGCTTTCTTGCATTTCTTTTTCATTGGGATGGTTTTCGTTGCTGTCTCCTGTATAATGTTACGAGCCTCCATCCACAGTTCTTCAGGTACTCTATCCACCAAATCTAAATCCTTGAACCTGTTCTTCACTTCAACTGTGTATTCATAAGGAATTTGATTTAGATTGAATCTTACTGGCCCCGTGGTTTTTCCTACTTTCTTCAGTTTAAGCTGGAATTTTGCTATAAGAAGCTGATGATCTGAGCCACAGTCAGCTCCAGGTCTTGTTTTTGCTGAGTGTATAGAGCTTCTCCATCTTTGGCTGCAGAGAATATAATCAATCTGATTTCGATGTTGCCCATCTGGTGATGTCCATGTGTAGAGTCGTCTCTTGTGTTGTTGGAAAAGAGTGTTTGTGATGACCAGCTTGTTCTCTTGACAGAACTCTATTAGCCTTTGCCCTGCTTCATTTTGATCTCCAAGGCCAAACTTGCCAGTTGTTCCTTTTATCTCTTGACTCCCTACTTTAGCATTCCAATCCCCTATAATGAGAAGAACATCCTTCTTTGGTGTCATTTCTATAAGGTGTTGTAAGTCTTCATAGAATTGGTCAATTTCGGTTTCTTCTGCCCCAACACATTGTTCCAGAAAGACAGGATTTCATCTGGAGGAGATGAAATGAGCCCCCCCCCCGAACCACAACTCCAACATCTGTCCAACTGAGCCAGCCTCAACATGCCGGGAATGGGATGGGCTCCAGTGCACCCTAAGCAGAATCTCCTGCCAAATCAGATGCAGGCCGAAATCCAACCCAGAGGACCTCAACGGCGCCAAGAGCAGCTGTCCATTGCACAGGCAGAGGACTCTGCATTTCAGCATGTTTGGCAGAGATTCCTCTAGCTATTTTGAGATTAATAATGCCATTAGTTTGCAAAGAAAACTTTCCACAGGTGGTTTTGTGTTTGTAAGGTTGAGGGTGTGATGCTGCTGCTTCTCCTTTGCTTCTCCTCCTCTTTCCTACTTTTTTAGGAAATAAGGTGAGGAGGGCTATTTTGGTATTTGTGTTTCTGCTATTTTGGTGGCTAAACACTCCCTGGATTTTTGCATCCTCCTTTATAGGAAATAGGGTGGCTGTCTTGTGAATGAGATCCACTGCAGTGTAACAGTGGGACTCTGCAAGCATAGGAACGAGCTCTGAGGAGAACTCCAGTTCAAATCCACACTCAGCCATGAAGCTCAGTGGGAGACTCGCCACCTCTCAGTGTCACTGATCTCACTACATGCTGAAGTGGCCGCTTGGAGAAAAGGCAGCAGGTAAATGTTATAAAAATTATTGAAGGGTTGGGCATGAAATGTGATCTAACAGAAATGGGTTTTTAATAACACCCTCCTAACGTAGCCCTTCCACAAATTAGGAAATTGAAGGATCAACCAATTTCAGTACTACATGTATTCATTCATACGTCTGATCCAAAATCTTAAACCATGGAACTGTAGAGTTGGAAGGGACGACCACAGTCATCTCGTCCAACTCCCTGCAATGCAGAAATCTTTTGCCCAATGTGGGGCTCAAAACAACGACCCTGAGATTGAGTCTCATGCTTTGCCAACTGAGCTATCCCAGGTCTATTATTCTGCCCCATCTTTGCATCAGTCTGCATGTTTGACCTCCAAATAGACATTTCAACCCTGCAGTTTGGTGTTTTGAGAGCCAAGAATTGTAGTTAGAGATGTGTGAGATCTGAAGCATCGCTGCATCCTGATCCAGGGAGCATCCATCAGGTAAGTTTGCCCAAACCAGGAAACCAAATCACCAAGCCCATGGGCCATGCTGGGATTGGGAGCCTTTCCATTTCCTATTTCCCCAATGTTATGTTTGCCACTTTTCTGGGTCAGTTAGAAAATTTTGTTTTCTCTCAATTTCTTGTTTTTACCATATTTCCACATCAGCTTGCATATTTTATTTACAATGTCCTTGTGCAAATTCATCAGCATTTTAGTGCAAATATATGTTATAATACACATATCTGCTATAATACACATTTTTTGCAAAGCAAATTCGCCCAAATTTTTAGGGTGGTTTTTTTTTGTAATTTTCAGTAATAAAGGTACTTCTATACACAGTTTCCCTTGGTACTGTATATGGATTTTAGTTGGAGAACTGCATTGTAAAATTCACCAAAGTGTAGATTTTGCAGGATGGCTGGGTTTCAGTTCACAGGTTGTTTTAAAGTAAGGTTGTGAGTTTTGCTTGATTTTACTGTTTTATCTTTTGATGGCTGGTTTTTTTTACTATCAAGTGGTGTATAAATTTTATGAAATAAAGAAACAAATAACTCTTTCTTACTTCATTGACTCTAGTCAATGCTAGCATGCTTGGGGGACCTTTGTGAGCATCTGTTAGAGTTGTTTCGTTTTTAAATTTTTATTAAATTAACATATAAACAATACAAACAATAAAAGAATATATATATAACATGACAGCGGACGACTGGTACATTTGTTATAAGTTTGACTGGCAAGTTATGTTTACTGCTTCATTTAGCATCTAAAGCAATATACAAATTCCATTTCTTTTTGTTCCTGATTTTTACAGATTCTGGATGGTAAACCTGTCAGATTGTTTCTGCAACTCAGGGTGGTTCTAAATACCATCCAGGCTTCCAGAGGGATTCATCTCACTTGATCTTCCCCTTCATCTTCTTTTTATCAAATACTTGCATTGTTTTAGAAAAATAGAAATTTTACCCTTTTGAAATGAAATGTAACCATGGAACGCTTCCTAGGCAAGTGTCCTTAGATCTATGTTGAATAACAGAGTGTGGTAGCTTCTCTCAAGTGGTCCAGCAACACTTTAATCAGGGATGGAGAACCTGTGATCCTCCAGATACTGTTGGAATAATATCCACAAATTCCACTGGAAATGCAAATGAAAGTAAAAATTGCTGCAATATGAGAAGGGTTTTTTTAAAACCACAAATGTAAATAAATTTTAGCCCACAATACATAAATAAAATTTCTTCTTCTTTTGCATTGTTTTGTTGTTTCCCTTCTTTTGAAATGCGTCAAAATAAATCATGCAATAAATTATGTTCATTTTGGGCATTGGATAGTGAGATGAACAAAGGTTTTAGCAGAAGCCACACTGCAGCAGAACAGAAACAGTCCAGATTGCAATGAACACAAGATGGGGATGGGGATTGCTGCCTCCTTACATCTCTACCCCCAGCCAGCACCAGAATTCTGATCAGGACTCCACTTCTAGACTGTGAGAGAATTGGAATTGGATGGACCTTGAAGGTCATCCAGCCCACAACCTCCGCAATGCAGGTTCTGTGGTGCAGAATGCAACGGTCGAATCCTCCAGAAAGGCAAGCAAGGGGCATTATCAGATCACAAGGACAAATTCCAGCCAGGCAAAAACACTCTAGTACAAAGCAGGGCCCTACAGGAGTGTGCCCTGGGGAGCGTTCCGAGGGCCAGAGCGAGAGGTTCACAGGGCCGCATTCAGCCCCTGGGCCCGAGGTTCACCACCTGTTATATAAATGCTCAGTATATAGATGCTCACTCCCCCAAGCGGGAAGATGCCTCTAGGGTCAATGTTACGCCAGGCTGGGGGCTGGATTGAGAGGAGGTGTCGTCGTCCCCCCCGCTCCTGGCTGAGCTAGCCTCCCACTGACCTCCATTGGTGCTGGTCTGCTCCTTCTGCCTCCGAGGGAGGGCTGCTGGTGCTATCCCCACCAGTGGAGTTCAGTGCACCCCCCCCCAAATGGGGCATTCTAAGGGCAGGAAGGAGGCTGATCCAGCCTGAGATCCACTGGATCCCAGACTCACAGCCAGCATTAGACAACACTGAGCCTGATGCGGGACTGATCACCTTAGTCATCAATGTTTGTTCTAACCTATCTGCAGATTTTTAACAGTTTTTTTGGGGGGGATATGGTTCCCTTGGGTATTTTTGCTTTCTAATGGGTTTTAGCTGTGTTTTTGTGTGTGTTTATTTGTATTTTTGTAAATAATTTAGTCCTTGGTTATCAAATATTTAACAAAGGTAACATGTACAATACTTTACCATATGGGTTTAGCTTATTTTATTGATCATTTTGTTATAAACTCTCCACTTAGAAAGCTTATAAATCTGTCTAAATCTAAATAAATTAATAAAGCCCTTTTAAAAAGCAAAACAAAACAAGGGCTACCAACAGCCAAGCAGCAACAGCACACCCACCCACACCCAGAGACAGAGGGAGAGAGAGATTTTCACCCATCTTGCAAATTTCCCATATTTGCTGTGGGATAATACCGGAGTTTGCTGGCTGGGTGGTGGTGAGGACTCTTGCCAGGGGAAATGGCCCTCCCCTGGCTTTGGATGGCGCCTGGCTCTCCAAAGCGTTTGCAGTCTGCTGCTGACAGAGGGAAGAATAAGATCCTGTCCCAGGGACACAAGGCTGAGTTAGCTCCTCCTGCGATGAGAAACTTTGATTTGTAAGCCAGATGCTTGCAGTAAGCCTGAGTCAGACAATGCACAAAGGAACTTAACAAAGACACACAGTGAGAGAAAGTGCAAAGTAGCGTAAGATACAGAGAGAAGGGTAAGCAGGAGAAAATAGGGACCATAAAAAGGGTCAAGGAGGGTAGCAGAGCAAGGGATGGAGAAGAAATGCAATTCATCTACCAAATTCACACTTTCCAAAACAATATGCAAACCAAAACACAGCTCTTCTTTGAAATCTGCCCATCTCTGATATTTCTCTGAATGCTCATCTATGAACCTCATTTCTTGGTCCTTGCTCAACTGTTCCACTGGCAAACAGTGATGCTACATGATGGCAACATGAGAAGGGGAGAAGCACTCTGCACATGGTCAAAGGCACCCTTCTGAACAGCTTACATGTAGGAGACTGAAGTTGGTGGAGCACAGGAAGCCTACTGGATCAGGCCATTGGCCCATGTGCCTCAACCCTACCTGCACAAAGGGTGGGGAATCTGTGGCTCTCCAGATGTTGCTGGATTACAACTCTACTGGCCCTAGCTGGTGGCATCTGCAGGGTCACAGATGGCCCATTCCTAGCAGCAAACTATCCAGGCAGGGGGTTCTTATAAAAACATAAGAAAAGGCTGCTGGATCAGGCCAATGATCCAGCTAGTCAGGCATCCTGCACAAAAGCAGCGCTCTCCCCTCCAACAACTGGTATTTAGCTGTAGAGGCACAGCATTGCCATCATGGCTAGTAGCCATCCCTACCTAGAGGTGCCAGGGATTGAACCTGGGACCTTCTGGATGCCAAGCACGTGCCCTACTCCTGAACCATGAGGTCGCTCTCTGTGCTTTCCTTTCCGCTGAGATGGTGTGGGTGAGCTACGTGGATGGACTGGAGGAAGCCCTGATGCCCACATTTACCCTGCGGTGGCGCTGGGGGCGTCCTAAGGAGTCTGCTCTAGAGCAAGTGCAGCCTGGCTGGACACGCACTGCTTTGGCCCATAGTTCTGTCTCCAGTCCTCCTCTCTCCACCCCCCCACCCCACCCCCACCCCTGCTCTATTCTATGCATCTAGCTAATGAACCATCCCTGTAACGCAATCTAGTCACATGGACCATTTGCTTGTCCGTGGCAAGTGCGCTCAGTGTGGCCCACCGACGTGGCTTTCCCCCTTTCTTCTCCCACACATTCGCACATCATGATGCCTCTTGTTTCCCATCTCCTGCTCTTTAAGCAGCTGCGGAGAGGGAGGGATCAAAGCTCCCCTCTGTGCAGAAGACCTGCTGGGTCCTACAGCCTCCCTGCTCTGGGTGCCTCTGGACTGGAGCTCCGTTGTGCTTTGCTTTCCCCCCATGCCTGTCCTGCCCTGACAGCTGAGCCCATCTCCGGCCACCTTCCCCCACCCCTAAGAACAGTTGTTCCCCTCCTTTCTTATGACTGCCATGAGGAAGATCAACTGGCTCTCTCTCTTTGCTGGGCTTTCTTTTTGTATCAACGGTGAGTTGCATTTTCTTTTCAATGCAGTTCCTGCAAAGGGACCGTAGCTTTGGAGCTATTCTTTAAGGCGGGGAGGGGGCAGGGAAGCGATTCTTTGGGAAATGAAGGTTCTTCTCTAACTTTCAAGCAGGATTGTTTCTTTGAAGGGGGGGAAATGCATGAAAGTTGAAGCACAATTTACGTGGAATAGGATTTCGATGGGATCAGGAAGACCGGCATGTACGTACAGACCTGCTCAACTGAATCGGTGCCAAAGCAGAACGGCAAATAAATGTTCATCGGCTGCTGGGCATTATTAGTAGAGGGGAGATGTCAGGAGGCAGTTTCCTGTCACTTTATGGGAATTACAGAAGCAAGACGCTCGAGGTCTTGCAACCCTTTTATTTGAGCAAGTAAGAAAGCAATTGATCGTTGAGAAAGTGGTAAAAACCAGCCCCCCGCTGAAAATCCGAGCATAGGTATTTCCTCCTGCATTGAGATGTCTTCCTAGCATCTCAATGCAGCGCGTTTAATGTGGTATTACTTTAGCCATGTTGTTCGATAACCTCCGCCTCCCTCTTTGTTCTACTGGATTCCAAGGGAGCAAACTGGCTCGAATTCACATGCTCTGGCTTAACTAGGCGATGGATCTTGCTGTCCTTCCAAAAAAGGAAGGCGTTGTTTCGTTACCCAAGTTGTGCTTCGTTTACTGAATTTATGCACAGGGGCTCAGAAACACTTTTTGTCGATAAAACATCGTAGGCGTTGTGTGCATGTGTCTGGAGGGGAGAGTTAAGGCTGAAACGAAAAGAGAAAAAGGACGCTGACTTCTGACCTAAACAAATATTTCTCTGTGTTCTGTTTTCGTTTTTAAAAAATGACTTAGGTTTTTAAAGTGAGGATCCATTAGATCTTACTTGCCTCGGACACGATGCTGACTTGATTTTGCCAGAGTGCAGTAGGCAACATTTAGGCAACATGAATAAATCATGTTCTAATACAGCATCCTGAGAAGCAATAACAATGGCATTCAATAAAGACGTTGAGGCATCTTTAAAATTTACATTTCCTCCCCGTTCTTTGCTGACAAACAGAAGGAGAAAGAAAATCTGGAATTACGTAAAGTCTAGCAAAGGATCCTTGCTTGTTGCAAATAGGAATTCTGATCATATAAACATTTGGATTAAGCGAGGGAGCATGACATTAGCCAGTAGAAGACAGAGAAAATAAGTTGCATATAGTTTTTGCTATGTTGCAGAGCCTGTAAATGCTCTGCATTTACAGGCTCTGCAACATAAATGCCAACTTCACAACAAAGAAATTGATTCTGTTTCCAAAGTGGGCATGTGGTTGCTGTATTGACTGAGGTCTAGTGACTCACTTTGAATCCTTAGATAAGAATGTATTCTGTGGAACTGAAACGGCTGCATAATTAAACCAGCTGTAGGGGAAACGCATCAGTTAGTTAAGTATCAGTGATTTTAATTCAGATTTTTAAAAGATTGCATTGCTGTGTTTTTTTAAATAATTTTCACAGGCCGCTTGAACAGGGTTGGCCCCCCTGGTGACAATGTTAATTGGTTGAATGAAAAGTTGCTAGCCTGTTGTGGTGCAAGGAAACCACCAATCACCCATATTGGTTGGTGGTGGTGGGAATAACCAGAGGTTTAGCCATAATTTGTAATCTGACACAATGATGGCGATAATAGTCTATAAATCGGGTTATTTTGCTTTCAGAATATAATGTGCCCAGGACTTAATTTAGTAGTAGTAGTAGTAGTAGTAAGGGGCAGGACCTTAACACTGATTTAAGGAATGACATGAATTTTGGGCACCACTGAGGCCCCAATGTAAAAATATATATTCCAAAGCAACCTGCTGCTGACATCTAGTGGCATGTCCCTATTTGCCACAAAATGAGGAGAAAATAACATTTGGCAGTGGAATAGGATCGGTAGTTTATAAAGAGTCTGGCTCTTAGATTATTTTCTCACATGGACCTTGACTGGATTAGTGCAGCTGGAGTGGGGAAGTGGGCTGAGCAGGTGCTGGTACGTTTGAAAGAGAAGAAATAGGCAGGGAAAGGGTAAAGCAGCTGGGAGGGGGGGCAGGCAAGGAGAGGGTTCAGTGGTTGGGGGTATTTTAACAGCAAATACCCCCAACAGGAAGAGGGGAAGGATTTGGAATGGAAGACGTGAGCTCCCCTCCCCCTGCTGCTTCGGGACTCTAAAGCTCTCTCCCAAGCCTGCTATTCCCATCAAGCTTTCATTACACAAATTTTCATGCAAAATGTTGCTCCACCACCTCAAGGTTATGTTGCTGGGGTGTGTGTGTGTGCGCATGTGTGTGTGTCTGTGATGGGGACGTATTTTATAGTTTCTTCCCCCATGGTTAAATTTTCTACTCAAAGGCTGTGAAGGAATGAAACGTCCGTGCTCTTAATTTTAAAATGGTTGCTTTCTGTTTAGAGTCATTCTGCTTTTGAGGCTGTTCTTCCTAGAGGGTTCACAAAGTCATAGAATAGACCTGTAACGAGTCAACTGAGAAACTGAATCCTATGGAGCGCGTGGGGGAAGAAACCTAGTTACTATGGGATCTAGAAACGTCACATAAATCTCGGGCCCAATGTGTTTTCAAACCAACCCTCTCTGAAGTCAAGCAAGAGGAATGGTGGCACACTGCTGCCATTTTGTGACCCGGTTGCCATTTCCTGTTTTATAGGAAGTGACACAGCCGATGCCGAGGAGAGGCTGATGAACCACCTCCTGAACACGTCTCGCTACAACAACTTAATCCGCCCTGCCTTCAACTCCTCGCAGCTGGTCGTTATAGAGTTGCAGGTTATCCTGGCCCAGCTTATCAACGTGGTGAGTCTGAGCATCCCTTCCATCGCTCCTTCCTAGCAAAATCTATGACTGTGTAGGTCACATCATGAGCTTTGGGACTGGGCAAGCATGTGGGAACTCCTCCATGAAGGCTGGAGGTGGGGTGGGGTGGGGTGGGGTAGGGGGTTCCACTAGGCCCATCCCTATAATCCAGACCCCTTTTTCCTAAACCACTGGGACCCCTCCTCCAGATAAGACTCCGCTTGGGTCTCATTCTCTGGCGACAACACCACGAGAGCCTGCTGGATCCGGCCCATGGCCCATCTAGCCCAGCATCCTGTTCTCACATTGTCTGTGGGAAACCAGCCAGCAGGATCCGAGCACATGAGCCCTCTCCCTTCCTGTGGCTTCCAGCAACTGGTCTTCAGAAACATGGCTGCCTCCAGCTGCGGACACAAAGGCAGAGGCATCCTGATTAGCAGCTATCAATAGCCCCCTTCACCATGAATTCATCTGATTATTATTATTATTATTATTATTATTATTATTATTATTATTATTATTATTAGAATTTATATACCACCCTATACCCGGGGTCTCAGGGCGGTTCACAGAATAAAATCAAGTTATAAAAAACAAAAATACATAATAAAAATAAAAACAACAACCCAATAAGCCCCCCCCCCAAAAAAAATCCTCGTTCTGTACTTTTAACTATGTTTTAAAAGAACATCCTCTTATGGCATAGCTTTCTTGAGCAGCCATGTGAAAAGAAGCTGAGTCCCTGGACCAAAGGCCTCCTCAACACAGTAACCTGTTAAAAAGGAACATTTTTATTGGGAAGCCCCCCCCCCAAAAAAAAAGTTTTAAAAGGGCATAGGATCTGAACCAAAGGCCTGGTTAAAAAGGAACATTTTTATTCCCCTTTTAAAGCCACCTAAGATGGTGGCCATCCTCGTTCTGTACTTTTAACTATGTGCTGTGTAAAGAAGAACATCCTCTTATGTGTCCTGACTTGAGCTTTCTTGCGGTTGAGCAGCCATGTGAAAAGAAGCTTGAGTCCCTGGAGAGCTGCTGTGAACCAGAGGAGACAATGCCATCCTCAACACAGTAACCTGGGAGTCACTAGCATAGCTGGGGGGGGGCCGCACTGGACAACCACTTACCCCGGGGGTCTGCAGTGTGCCCAAGCCACATGTCTCTCCTGCTACACCGCTGCTGGGAGTGAGTCTCATTGAATTTTCAGGAAACTTCCTGCACCCCTGTTATATTGTCTACATATGAAGGCAGGCCATGCAGGCTAGCTTTGCAGCTGGTCTCTCTTTTCCTTGGTACAATGACTTGGAGCGACATGAGCACATCCTGCTTTACGGAGTAAAGGCGGCAGCTATGCAGTTTTCCTTTTTTTTTTTAACCCTCTCTTTAGCCACCCGCTTTAGTGCTGGGTCCCACCCCCCGAGAACGCCCCCTTTGCCTCTGTGCTCTATGGCCGCCTGGGCTTTTGGAATGGGCTTCATGTTGCAAATTGGGGTTCTGGGACGGCCCCAGCTCTTGACCAGTTGAATGGCAGTGCTGCGTGGAAAGAGATCGGTTCCTCTGTGTGTTAAATAACATAATTCATGTATGGTGTGCATGTATGGTGTGCACGTATAAATTCATCTTGAAAATATTTTATTGGAAGTGAGTGACAGAGACTTTAATCAACTTTAGTGAAACAGCTAATCTGCTTGAACATCAAGTCCTGCAGCATCTAGGACCCTGAATACTCACTAAATAAATATTAGAAGGTTCAGGACAGACAAATGTCTTCCTGCAGAAGTGTAGGAAAACTATGGCTTTTGCTCCCACAATATGCAATGGTGGACACCAAGTTGGATGGCTTTAAAAGATGGATTGGACAAATTCATGGCAGACCAGGCTATTAATGGCTGCTAACCCCCATGACTATGTTTTCCTTCTGTTGCTAGTGTGCCTCTGAATACAGGTTGCTGCGCATCCCAAGTGGGGAGAGCTCTGCTGCGTTCAGGTAATGCTGTGGATTTCCCTTGAGGGCATCTGACTGGCCCTGGCGAGAAAGAGGACGCTGAACTAGATAGGCTTTGGTGCTTGAGGGTTTTCTTTTATTCAGAAGAGCCTCAGCTCAGTGGAAGAGCAGAAGGCTCAACTCCAATGGCATCTCCAGGATTCTGAAACCCTGGAGAGGCCTTGCCCTCAACACAGGCAATACTGAGTTCAATGCAGGGGGGGGCATGGTCGGGAGGGGTGCCAGCAGCTCGCGCCCGCCATCTTGGGTGGACTGCGCATGTCCACACATGCACAGTCCACCTGGGATGCTGCGTGTGCGCCGTGACGTCAGGGAGCAGCACCCCACCCCCGGGGGGGTGCCCCCTTGTTTGCTGGCCCAGTCGGCAAAGCGGCTCCCTATGCCCCTGGTTTGAAGGACCCATGAGTCTTATTCAGAATAAAGCAGCTTCATGTGTTCCTGTTCTGGAGGACTCTTCTTGTGCTCTAGGTTCCCACCCTTGCAGAATCCATCCAATCTTCCTTCCTTCCCTCCTGGATTTCCCTTCCCCTCCTTCCCAGGAGAGGTACAAGAGTAGCACAGCAACTGCCAAAGCCATTCCCTTTTAGGTTGCGACTTGTCCATTAATTTTCCAATTTCTGTGTTTCCATGGGCCTTGTTCTCATTTAAGAAATCTGCCTAGCAAAAGAGCCTGGAGCCTGGCTCATCAGAAAGCTCTCTAATCCAATTTATCCTCTGTGGTTTATTTCCACCTCCAGCCACTTAGCCTCTTCCAGATGTTCCAAGGCTTACTGCCACATTTATTTTGTAATAATATGAATAAACTCCAAATAAAATCATGTCTGCTTCTAGAAGATTTAGTGTCGCCTGGGCCATCCTGGCCTTACAGATGTTTTGGACTAGGATGCCCATCAACCCCAGAGTTGTAATTCAAAACATCTGGACCAACACGTCAGGATATGAAGACCTGCCTTAAAAGGAAACCTTTATTTTAGCATTAACTTTCATGGACGGGATGCAAAAATGCAATTCTGCCTCAGATGACGTGGCCAGAGTGGTCCATCAAAGCTTGTGCTACAATACATGTTTGCCTTCTGAAGTCTCCAAGGAAGACTGCCTGCCTTGATGCTTTCTACCTGAGTGCCCTTCTAGGTTCAGGAGAGTGGATGGAGGGAAGGGTATTCAAGCCTAATGAATGGATCCAATTAAGATACCGCTCTTTACCACATAGATTTTCTGTGTCTTTCTCTTTCCCTTCAGAATGAGCGTGAACAGATCATGACTACCAACGTCTGGCTCAATCAAGTAAGTATCCCGTGGATACATAATTTCTGCTCTATTAATTTACAAACCCATCCTCTCATCATATTGGTATCTGAGAATTTGGAAGGTTGCTATGATGTCCAGCTTGGTTTATTTTTGAAGGCTGCAGTCTTATAACCATTTACCTATAGCCATTTATCATACATAACTATTCCAGCTCAACTGAGTGCACGTTGAATAGTTGTGAATGGGATGGTGCGCTGAGGAATCGTAGTGAATCCTGCACTTTTTCCTTCACAGTATATTTGTACGTTTTGGGGGCGAGGGAGTGACTTATGTAGCCTACTTATAAATCTAATGTACTTATCTGCCTACTCAGCCACTTACACCTGTGGAACTGGCCCCACATTGGTAAGAAATCAGTATTTTAGTGTGGCAGCACTGAAAACTCCCTGCCTCTTGACATTACGCAGGTGCCTCCCCTGTATGCTTTTCGGTGCCTTTTAAAAATGGGGGGAGGAGATTATTCAGACATGTTGAACACTGGCCTGCTTTTTAATTAAGTTTTGAATATTTTAAAAAGTTGTAAACGGTTTTTAATTAAAAATGGTAATTTTATTGTTTTCTTCTTTTGTAAACTGGTTTTATTACAATCCAGTGCTATATAAATCTTGTGAAATTAACTAAATAAATGATGTTGTTGCAGCAGCTGGAGTGTGTGTGTGTTTCTAATTGTATTTTGTACAAAAAGGCTGCCCAACAATTAACTGTGCAAGTCTGTTGTGCAATGAGAACAGCGACTCAAAATGTTGGTTGTGTCCCGCTTCTAGGAATGGACGGACTACCGCTTAGCTTGGGAACCCTCGGAGTACGAAGGCATCAATAAGCTGAGAATACCAGCTAAGAAAGTCTGGCTACCAGACATTGTACTATACAACAAGTAAGTTTGTACAACTCGGCACTATGAATGAAAGGACTGACTTAGGACCAGATTCAATCCCTTTTTAAAAAAGAAGCCTTCCTGTCATGGTGAACAGAAACCACGAGCCTCCTCTGACACCTGCCCCCCCCCCAACTGCAATTCTGATTGAGACCACGGTGTGACCCTGGTGACCTGGGGGAGGGCCATAGCGCACGAGTCCCAGGCTCAGTCTCCACTGGCATCTCCCCTGCCTGGAATCCCGGAGAGCCTTTGCTGACAGTCAGTGTCAACAATACTGAACTAGATGGACCAATGGTCTGACTCAGTATAAGGCAACTTCCCATGCTGCATGTTCAGCTAAGTCAGGGGTGGGAAGGCTCCTGCCAGTGTGGTGTAGTGGTGGGAGTGCTGGACTGTGACCTGGGAGAGACCAGGGTTCGAATCCCCACTCCTCCATGAAGCTCTCCCTGAGTGTGACCGTGGGCCCGTCACTCACTCTCAGCCTAACCTACCTCTCAGCTGATGGGTGTTGAGTAAATTCCTGCCAGATCAGATGCGTAACCTGTGGATCCTCGTGGATCATGCAGCCAATCCCTGCAGAAGTCGGCCTTGTCAGCCCTGGGCTTGCAGCTTGGGACGCCTTGCACTACAGGTGCCCTGGAACGACTCTTGAAGGAAGTTTGTTGAGTTGAGTTGCTCAAAATCATCCTGCAGGGGGGAGACCAATAAGGCTCTTGCCTGCTGGGCCTAAAAGATTTCCCACCCCTGAGCTAAGCCCACTACCTCAAGGACTGCCACCCCTTAGCCCAACCCTGACCCTTCAGTTGCCATCAGAGGCCCTTCTTCATACTCCCCTCCCAGGGGGTCCTGAGGCAACAGCATGAGGACGAGGCCATTGGTGGTGGCTCCCCACTTCTAGAATGCTCTGGCACCATTGCTACATACTTCTTCTTTTCTTGCATGACGGGTGAAATGTTTTAATCTAGTTTTGAAAAGAAGAAAAAATTGTCTTTTAAATTTTTCTTTTAATGTTGGTTTTAATCTACGTTCGTGTTTGTTTTCTACTTAAAATATTGTAATTCACTTTGCATTGCCAACTAATTATTATTATTAGTGGCTGTCTTCCTTGCATCATGAACCGTGGGGATGGGATATCATTGTAATGTATTGGTACTGAATCAGGATAAGCAGAAACACCAACTATTTATGGGCTCTTTCATGGTCTTTCATTGTCAAAAAGCCCCAATATTTTATTATCGGCATTAGTTTTGAATCATAGACTCATAGAATTGTAGAGTTGGAAGGCACCCTGAGGATCATCTAGTCTAACCCCCTGAGATACAGGAATATGCAGCTGGCCCTTATTGGGATCGAACCTGCAACCTTGGGGTTATCAGCACCACGCTCTAACCAACTGAGCTGTCCAGGTTGGTTCAGGTCACAATAGCTGGCTGGCCTTTGCAGCGCTTTGAAACCCACAAGTCCTTTTCTACAGTTACATTTTTCTTGACTCCTTTAGTGCTGATGGAACATATGAAGTCTCTGTTTACACCAACGTGATCGTGAAAAATAACGGGAGCATGTTGTGGCTGCCTCCAGCCATCTACAAGAGCGCCTGCAAAATCGAAGTGAAGCATTTCCCCTTTGACCAACAAAACTGCACCTTGAAGTTCCGGTCATGGACTTACGATCACACCGAAATCGACATGATCCTTAAAACCGGCTCGGCCAGCATGGATGACTTCACACCCAGTGGCGAGTGGGACATTGTGGCGCTCCCAGGGCGGCGAACTGAGAACCCCTTGGACCCAAACTACGTGGATGTGACATACGACTTCATCATTAAACGGAAGCCTCTTTTTTATACCATCAACCTGATCATCCCTTGTGTGCTCATAACATCCTTGGCCATCCTCGTCTTCTACCTGCCGTCAGACTGCGGAGAGAAGATGACGCTGTGCATCTCTGTCTTGCTGGCTTTGACTGTGTTCTTGCTCCTGATCTCCAAAATCGTCCCCCCAACATCGCTGGACGTCCCGTTGATTGGGAAGTACCTGATGTTCACAATGGTCCTGGTGACCTTCTCCATTGTGACCAGTGTCTGCGTGCTGAATGTGCACCACAGGTCTCCCAGCACCCATGCAATGCCTCCGTGGGTGAAGGTGGTCTTCCTCAAGAGGCTGCCCAGCTTCCTGTTCATGAAGCGCCCAGAGAATAACTCCATGAGGCAAAGGCTGTCCAGCAGCAAGAGGAGCAAAGCAGACACATTTTGCAGCAACCCGTCGGACCTGTATAAGGGCTCCTCCACTTACTTTGTGAACACAGCCTCTGCAAAAAAATACGACCTGAAACTGACGGAAAACCCTGATCCCATTGGCAGCCACCAGGATGTCAGGCTACGGTCATCGGCAAAGTTTTCCCCCGAGGTCCAGGAAGCTATTGAGGGAGTCAGTTTCATAGCAGACCACATGAGAAGTGAGGACAACAACGAGACTGTAAGTAGCACAAGGAACCTTTCATTTCCCCACCACGCTTGGTCCCACAGTCTTCTCCCACTTTCTTCTCTAGAAATCTCAGGCAATTTGAGGGCCTCTGTCTTATTGTGTGTTCATGGTGGTTCGTGTTCATGGCGGTCCTCTTGCCTCCTGGTGCCCCCATAGGTAATCCCACTCCCCTTGGACAGATTCAGGACACACAGCACAGAATTAAACTATGGAACTCCCTCCCTGAGGAGGCAGTGATGGGCACCAATTTAGATGGCTTTAAAAGAGGATTAGACCAATTCACGGAGGCAGTAAATGCTTCTGCGTGCCAGACGCTGGAAAGCACATGAAGGGAGAGGAGGACTCTTGTGCTTGGATCCTGCTTGCAGGCTTCCCACTGGAGCACCTGATTGGCTACTGTGAGAACAGGATGCTGGACTAGATGGGCCATGGGCCTGATCCTGCAGGTCCTTCTTAAATTCTCCTATCCAGGAGTGGCTGTTGCTTTCTCCAACATGGGGGTATCCAGGCTCTTCATTGGGACCCAGTGGGCTAGAGCTAGAATTAGAAACTTTAATTTTGTTCAGTAAAAAAGTATACCTCATCTAGCACACTGCATTGCAATGGCTACAACAGGGAGTCATAGCTGGACTCACAAGCAATTTTCAAGTAGTCCATGGGGGGGGGGGTAAACATTTGGCCCCAATGGCTTTATTGACCTAATTCAACAAAGCTTTTTTATTGGTTTTGTAGAACTGCCCATTTTAAGCAAAGATGGTTGTAGCCATAGGAGCCAACTCCTAGGGGCCTTGGGAGCTTCCGCCCCCACAATGAAATATTTGAGGGGTCCGAGCCCCCACAGAGTTATAGGGTATTCCCATTCAAATGGTGTGGGTGCACTGTGTCATGTGATAGATTGTGTGGGGCAGGGCTTACCCGGGCCCCCACAGTATTTTATTCAAGTTGGCACCCCTGGTTGCAGCATAAGGATTAGGCCAGCATTCTTCAGTGTTGCATCCCCAGATGTTATTGGATTACAACTCCCATCATCCCAGCCCTCTTAGCCAATGGCCAGGAATGATGGTGCCTGTAATCCAACAGCAACTGCTCGATCAGAGGGGGGTGGAGGGTCAAAGCAGCCTCCCAGCTGTGCAGTCCCGCCCCCAGCTCCCCCCAATATTCTGATGTCACGCACATGACATCCCCCCCCATCACCCTCATAAGGTGGTGTTTCTGGGCTTGAGGCTGAACTAAGCAGTGTGCGTTTCTGACCTTCATATCTTCTGAAGCCTCAGTCTGATTCCCAGATTACTTCTTAGCTGGTATTTAAAATTCATCAGTATGAATTGATCGAATATAAGTTCCATAAACGCAATGCAAGAGAGCCACAGTGGGACAGGCACTTGGGCAGTTTATGCAATGGATAAGTCATTAAATTATTTAATTGAGTTTTTCTCTTCTAGGTCATCGAAGACTGGAAATATGTTGCCATGGTAGTGGACAGACTGTTTCTCTGGATATTTGTCTTTGTTTGCGTGGTGGGGACTGTTGGGTTATTCCTGCAGCCGCTGTTTCAAAACCACTCAATTGGCGTGAGCCCTTAAACTGGGTAAATCCGAGACCTAGGATTGCTTATTCACTGACCGGGCTGGACTCTGTTTTGAGTTCCACAAGTATAATTTCAGAGTCCGGTCATTTGAGCAGGATTTATTTATTTATTTTTACTAGGGTGGGGATGACATAAAAATCATTATTTGATTTAATCAACTTCTTTAAGGTGAGCTTAAATCCCACGTGACACTTTAGCCTGGGTGCTTGCGCTGAGTGAGGTGTTGATGAAAACTGGCAAAAACAGTTAGGAAACAATGGTAAATTCAGTAATTGTACATTTAACCCCAGTCCCCAAATGCCTGCCCTTACATGGCTTCCAAAATACAATCCAGCTAGGTCTCTGGTGGGCTCCAGGTCATGAGAGTCCCATGATTTCTTTGGACTCTTCAGCAAAATACTCCATCTTCAGTGTTACCTCTTTATTAAGTTCATTTAAACAGAAGTTGGGTGCCCATCTGTTAAGGACTCTTTAGCTGTGATTCCTGCATTGTTGAGGGTTGGACTAGATGACCCTTGGGGTCCCTTTCAACTCTACAATTCTATAATTCTGTAAAAACACTTGTTTTCAGATGGTTGGTTGGGATCAAAAGCTGGGTCGTGGGTTAGCCTAAAAGTGGGCACAACCACAGTTTTATCTTTTAAAACTAGTTTTTAAAGGGAAGGAGAAGAGCACAGACAGGACTCTGAATGTTTACAGATGGGTGGGCTTGATGGCTTAGTCAAGTTCTTGTGGAACTGGCTTCCACAGTTCCACAAACTGTATTTGACACCACATCTCAAAGAACCTATGCACATACATTTATATCTTTTTCAGCGCAATTTCTCTCCCCCAAAGTAGGAGCCTAGGAACATGCACACCCTGTACAAGCACAGGCTTTGTCTGTGTTGTTTGGCAACCTTCTTCAGTAGGAAGTGTGCCCTGGGTGCACACATAATGCTAAAGCAAAGCTTAGTGTTGCAAAAATGACCCTAGGCAAGTCTTGGCCTTGTGCGCTGTCCTTCCTCTCGGGGTTGAGAGGAGACGATTGGCTTCCGTTTCAGATTCACTGCAGATTGCCGTGTTGTCTGAACCTGGCAGACTGCCGCAGGTGTCAGCAATGCTTTGCGGAGGCAAGCTAGCTTCAAACCATAGATTAAGAAGCTATCTTGTTTGCACGAACTGAAGTTAAGCTCAGTTTAGAGATCAGGTGTCTCATTGTGGCTGTGCTGGAGGAGTGGGGAATGGGGAGCACGAGAACTGAAGGCTCACTGCAGATCATGGGTCAGCAAACTAAGGCCCCCGGGCCGGATCAGGCCCAATTGCCTTCTAAATCCGGTCCGCAGACGGTCCGGGAATCACTGCATGGATCGCCAGCACGCACGTTCTTTCCTCCTCCCTTCCTCCTCCTGGCTTCTCCCTGCCCTGCCTAGAGGAAGAAGGGGGCTGGGCTTTTTTGGTGCCAGCGCCTCTCCAGAGCCGTTTCGCGTGCCACTCCTCGTCCCTCCACCGCCGCCTGCCCCTGCCACTCGCAAGACACAGGAGCCGCAGTTGGCTGAGTGCCCCTCTCAAGCGGCCGCCATTTAAAGCAGCCCCTCTCCGGAGCCCTGTCACGCGCCACTCACCATCCCTTGTTCATTTCCCCCCTCAAAATATAGTCCGCCCCCCCCAACGTATGAGGGACAGTGGACCAGCCCCCTGCTGAAAAAGTTTGAGGACCCCTGCTGCAGATCAGCCATACCATTAGGCAGAGTGGGGTGTTTGCCACAGGCAACAGGTGAGATACTGAGCGTAAGAGGTTGGAGGGCTGTATGCAGCCTGCCCTGCACCCCCGAAGCCACCCTGCTACCCTCAGGTGTGATGGAGGATGCTGCCCGCTCACCAGTGCAGAAGCAAGATTCAGCTGCTGGTCCAGATGGCAGGGTGTGCTCTTGTCCTTCATTCACCTCAGGCAGCAAAATGTCAGGCTGGCACTGACCACAGTTAGCCCAACCTGGCTAACTGGCACCCGCCGAGATGTCATTGGATTCCAGCGCCCATCAGTCTACGCCAGCATAGCCAATGGCCAGAGATGATGGGAGTTGCAGTCCGTCAACTCCTGCAGGCCCAGATTTCCAACCCCTGATTTACATCATGTGCGGGTTGAGCCAAAGGCTCTTTCAGACATCATGGCACCTGGGTGTTAGAAGAAATGCCTGAATGCTCCTAGGTTAAAGTCTTAAGGCAGCGTAGTCCATAGCATGGAGGGAAATGAGGAGAAAGTGGAAGGCAGGGACAGAAAGAATCGGACAGGTACAAGCATATGTAATCAAAGTAATAAAATAAATAAATCAAGGATGCAGTCAAAGGTGGGATCCAGGTCTGAAAATTTGAATTGAATGCAAAATACTTTATTTTGGTCTTTTATAGAAATGGGAGGAGGTATGTTTGGAACTTGCAGATTTTTCTCTGTAGGCACAAAGTCAGTCTATTAAAATAGTATTTTACTTAAAACGCTTTCAGAGTGGGAGTCCTCTTCATTTCACAAGGTGCTCTGTCGCTCTGATACTTGTTTCCACAAAACGCACCACACCTGACATAAGTAATCCTTTCCTGTTTCAGCCAAAACAGTGATTGTTCGAAGACAACAGACTAACACAAAGGAATACACAAACATATTGTTATGGGTTTCCTAACTGATTGCTATCAGTGTGGGCTGCCTGAGGCAATGCCTGTCCCAGTATCATGTCTCCACCCTTTATGAGAGCTAAGAGCTAGTTGATGGTCTGTGGAGATGACCCATCAGGATGGGGGGGGGAGAGAAAGGTGTCTTCTCTCTACATAAGAACAATAGTTTGCAGTAGCAGAGAAACTGAGACAGGGCAGGAGTGAAAAATTTAGGCTTGGATTAGGATTGAAGAGTTCTGTTGCCCATGTGTAACAAATTCACTTAAAAACAGCTGGCATTTTGCAGTTTGGAAAGTGACAGGGGAAATGCATGGAAAAGGATGGGATGAACAAATGTTTAAGGGGAACATGTGTAAACACCCCAAGAGCAAATGAGGATGAATGCAAGCTGAGTGCACATTATTATATAACCAACCTGCAAACAAACTGGAATGACTTGGCTGAGTGCCCCAGACTAGAGAACTGGGCCAAAGCAAACAAGATGAATTTTAACAGGGAGAAATGTAAAGTACTACACTTGGGCAAAAAAAATGAAAGGCACAAATACAGGATGGGTGACACCTGGCTTGAGAGCAGTACATGTGAAAAGGATCTAGGAGTCTTGGTAGACCATAAACTTGACATGAGTCAACAGTGTGATGCAGCAGCTAAAAAAGCCAATGCAATTCTGGGCTGCATCAATAGGAGTATAGCATCTAGATCAAGGGAAGTAATAGTACCACTATATTCTGCTCTGGTCAGACCTCACCTGGAATACTGTGTCCAGTTCTGGGCACCACAGTTCAAGAAGGATACTGACAAGCTGGAACGTGTCCAGAGGAGGGCAACCAAAATGGTCAAAGGCCTGGAAACGATGCCTTATGAGGAACGGCTTAGGGAGCTGGGTATGTTTAGCCTGGAGAAGAGAAGGTTAAGGGGTGATATGATAGCCATGTTCAAATATATAAAAGGATGTCATATAGAGGAGGGTGAAAGGTTGTTTTCTGCTGCTCCAGAGAAGCGGACACGGGGCAATGGATTCAAACTACAAGAAAGAAGATTCCACCTAAACATTAGGAAGAACTTCCTGACAGTAAGAGCTGTTCGACAGTGGAATTTGCTGCCAAGGAGTGTGGTGGAGTCTCCTTCTTTGGAGGTCTTTAAGCGGAGGCTTGACAGCCATCTGTCAGGAATGCTTTGATGGTGTTTCCTGCTTGGCAGGGGGTTGGACTGGATGGCCCTTGTGGTCTCTTCCAACTCTATGATTCTATGATTCTATGACTTCAAAGCTCAGAAGCACAGCAGTCTACTTTCCATGTCACGGTAAAGTACATGAACACACCTTTCTGAGTTGTTGTGGGCAAAGCCACAGTTCCTGGCTTAGCCAACAAGGGATCGTGGTTTGTTTTACACCAACAAACCATGCAAAGCCTTGGCTACAGAACATGGTTCATTGGGAGCAAAGCAAACTGAAAGCCTTGGCTTATGGTTTGTTTCCTCCCAGCAAGAGTGGGAAGAATCAAAGCAATGGACTTTGGGTGCCTGCTATTTAAGCTATGTGCCTCCATTTACGTTCAGACATTACAAAACACCAAATCAGCTACTCTGGATAGAAAAGTGTTATGTTTGGTTTAATTGATTACCGGTATTTGATGAAGGACATATGGCTAAGATCTTGTTTCATTATATCCTTTGTTTGCTATGGTGTTTTACATTTACATTCCTCACCCATGTATACTGGATACAGCAATATGAGAAACATGAATAAGATGTTTATGAAAAGAGAAGTGGGGTGAAAATAACAATATGCATAGATATCACGCAGACATCATCCTGATAGTGCTCCACACTTCTGACTTATCAAAGTGGAGAAACATTTCAGCGGCAGCACTACTAGCTACATCCTCTTGAGCGCAACGGGAGAGAAAAGAGCACGGGAGGAGCTCCTCAGGTGATCTCTGATGATGTGCAGAAGAGGGACTGGTCAGGGTCTTGAAAGCAGCACCAGTTCCTCCATAATCAACACCATCTCCTTGGAGCATCACAAGGCTGTTTCTTGCCAGCAAATTCAGACTTCTGTCTCTTTTGCTGATGACATTCCAACTCTCAAATTATTTCTCAGCATCCAACTGGAGCAGTTAGCTAGTAGCCAACAGCCATCATTGTTCCCTTGAAACATCCTCTAGACAACCCCCATTAAAGAGACATCTCTGGCTACTAAACAAAATGTAACCATCTACAATAGGGATGAGGAATCTGAGGCCATCCATATGCTGTTAGACTGTAACTCCCCCCATCTCTAACTGTTGGAGTGATCGCCACAAACTCTTGGCAATAATGAATGGCGCTGATGTGAGTTTGAGTCCAACAACACCTTGAGGGATGTAGGTTATCCATCCCTGATATAGAAGTCTTGCTCAGTAAGAAGCAGCATGGGTTCTACAAGTTCTGTCTCAGTAAGGTTTTAGAGCTTTTTGAAAGTGGCAACAAGCATGTAGACAAGGGTGAATTCGTAGACATTGTGCATTTGGATTAAAGAACAAACAAATGAACACAAACTCTGTACCTGTATACCAGTCACACTCATTCATATAAGGTAAAGGGACCCCTGACCATTAGGTCCAGTCGTCTCTGACTCTGGGGTTGCAGTGCTCATCTCGCGTTACTGGCCGAGGGAGCCGGCATACAGCTTCTGGGTCATGTGGCCAGCATGACTAAGCCGCTTCTGGCGAACCAGAGCAGCGCACGGAAACGCCGTTTACCTTCCCACCGGAGCGGTACCTATTTATCTACTTGCACTTTGATGCTTTCAAACTGCTAGGTTGGCAGGAGCTGGGACTGAGCAACGGGAGCTCACCCTGTCATGGGGATTCGAACCGCCAATCTTCTGATCAGCAAGCCCTAGGCTCTGTGGTTTAAAAAATCTCTTAAGTGGTTTATATAAAGTGTTTTTCAAAAAGCTTTTGATAAAATCTCACCAAAGGTTTCTGAGCAAGCTTAGCACCAATGGGTTGAAAGTCCTATTATGGATCCATAACAGGAAGCAGAGAGTAGGAAAAAATGGACAGTTCTCAAGATTGGGGGTGTATGGAGAAGCACTGGCAGCCAAAAGCCAGTGCTTTTTAATTTGTTCAAGAATGAGCAGTGAGTTGGCCAATCTTGTTGACAACAATTATTCAAATGTAAAAAAGATTATCGTCAAACAGGCTAAATGGACATTGAAATGGCAGGTGCTGTTCACTGTAAGGAAGTGTAAGTTGATGTAAATTGGGGCAAAAAGGTCTTGACTTCCCATGAATGAGCTGATGGGGTCTGAGCTGGCAGCAACCGACCAGAAGTAAGACCTTAGGGACACAGTGAAGAGGCTGGCCCAGGAAACTGTAGCTTTGAAACAGGCAAATTTCATGCTAGGAATCATTTAGGAAAGGGATTGAGAATAAAACTGCCAGTATCATAACACCATAGTTCAACTGGGAGGAAAGCACCTTTGTTCACGGAGTGGATTGATAGCAGCAGGTGACAGGCCTTCTTACTGCTGTTCTACAGTGGACGCTTGGGTTGTGAACACGATCCGTGCGGGAGGCATATTTGCAACCCGCGGTGTCCGCAACCTGCAGCACTGCGTCTGCACATACGCGGGTCACGATTCAGCGCTTCTGCGCATGCACGAGTGCCGAAACCTGGAGCGCAACCCGAAAATGCATAACCCACAGCGTTCGCAACATGAGGTATGACTGTACTTCTGAAAAATGCAAACTTCCATAGCTGGGCTGGTGATGTTGATAATGATATGATTTCCCTGTCCTCCCTCCGTCTCCAAGGAGCGACAGACTCCAAGGGTTCAGAAAAGACTGTGGTGCCACGAAGATGCATGGCCTTCTTACTGCAACCTAAGCAGAGGATGGAGGGGCTCACAGCATTAACACCCCAAAATTGTTGCACATGGCTTGGGTTCCTTGGAATGAGGGTCAGTAGAGACTGTGGTGTCTTTAGGATATATGATTTATTTAAAAACTTCTCCCATGGTCCCAGCTTTGTCATCAAGCATGGCTCTGTCTCTCTGGCGTTGTGTGCTCTTTTGCCCAGCTCACACACCCCACATTCTAAGTACCAGCCAGGTGAAGGGGAGGGAGCCACACCAGTTCCACTCATTGACCCTCTGGCACAGAATCTTTAATTGGTGCTCTGCTATTCTATTTACAACCATTGCCTAGACCAGGCTTCCTCAACCTCAGCCCTCCAGATGTTTTGAGACTACAATTCCCATCATCCCTGACCACTGGTCCTGCTAGCTAGGGATCATGGGAGTTGTAGGCCAAAAACATCTGGAGAGCAGAGGTTGAGGAAGGCTGGCCTAGACAAAGGGGTGTTGATGGAGTCATTTAAGTTGCAAACTACAGCCTTTACTTACAATTGTCCAGCTAGTCCTTTATCAGTACCCTCTGTTCAATAGCTTTTTGCTTTATATTTCTATTTTTATTCTGTATAATTTTCAGAAGATGTTCTACAACATGGTGTTTTGATACTGTCTTTTTTATCCATAATAATAAATAATTTACAAAAAAACCCTCCAGTTGCTCAGTTAGCAATGGAACCTTACACCAGCTTTTAACTCTTACTTTTAACCCCAAGAAGCAGAAAGAGGCTCAGGCATCACACAGGCTCTCCCCACCCGCAAACCTTCATCATTATCTTGCCTTGACATCTGGTACAGCTTTGGATCAACACAGAACAAGTCAAGCCTCTGTGCCCTGCTCTCCCGGCCTCTCTGCACTTCCAGCTTCCTGAAAAGCCCACCTCAGGCTTTGGTCTTGTTGCTGCTGCTTCACTTTCCTGCGGTTAACTGCACCCAGCGCATCCCTTTGAAGCAAATCAGAGCACTGAGGTGGTCCCTTGGCCTTTGTCTCCAAGGAACTCACATGAGTGTGTCTCCAACCTCCCCCAAACTCATAACCATACTGTGGTCACGCACACATCTAAGCCCCACACATGAGGTGGCAGACTCACTCCATTGAATGGAAATACCCATCAACTGGGGGGCCCAGCCCCTTCAACTATTTTATGGGGAGGGCGAAGGGACCTCGGACCCTAGAAGCCATGGCTCCCACCCAAGAATCCTGGGAACCATAGTTTGCCCCTCACTAGAGCTACAGTTCCCAGCACCATTATTCTTGGGGGAAGCCACATGCTTTAAATGTATAGTATGGCTTTAATTGCCTTAATACACAAGTTGTTAATTCTGCTATGGGTTTTTGTAGACCAGATATTTGCTTTGTGGTTGGCTGGAGATCAGCTGCATGAACTGCATGGCTGGTGTGGGACTGTGTGAGAGTGACATGGGTGTAGCCGGGGGGTGGGGGGGGCGATCTGTCCCACCACTCAAGTAAAGTAAGTAAATATACTTAACTAAAAATAGAAACTGCAGAAAGATTTTGACAGATTTTTCTGAGCTCTTGGGGTCAAAAGAAAGTAATTTAGAACAACTGTTGTTGAGACATTTCATTCTGAATCTGCTAGACAGAGGATGGCGAAAGGCGGGTGTCCTGCGGCCCCCCCCATCATAAATCCTGGCTACACCCCTGGAAAATGAGACTTGTATCCTGAAGATGTACTTGGGAGAGGTTATGATGGGAGATGGGTATCAGTGCAGCTTCTCTTTTATTTTTTTTGGTCAGTTGTAAATTATGCTGTTTTGTGGGGTATTATTGTATTTTTGCACCTGAATTTTTCTATAATGTATTTGTATGTTTAAGAGAATATTTGTTTTCCTATTCATCATGTTTATTTAAATGCCCTTTGTATTTGACCTTCCTCTGTAATGTTTCATTTCAATATTTTGTGATTTTTTTGATGCTTTAAATTTGTCTGTAAACTGCTTTGAGGTTATTATTTTCTGAAATATTAAGCATTATAGAAACAATTTAAATAAATTAGTTACATAGTAACAAAATGGGTCCTGCAGCACATCTAGGAATAACTGTGACTCCTGAGGAGTGTACAGACCATAATTTTAAAGAACATTCAAAGCACTTTCTTCCCCTCAGAGTATTCTGGGCACTGTAGTTTACCCCTCAGAGATCAAATTCGCAGCTATCCTTAACAAACTACAGTGCCCAGAATTCTTTGCAGGAAAAAGTGCTTTGAATGTACATTAAAGACATAGTGTAGAAGCACAGAGCCTAGATTCCTCTCTCTCATACACCTCCTCCGTTTCTGTCACGGTCGTTAAGAAAAATCCATAAAACATCTAAGAACTGCATCAGCTAATTCATTAATGGTGTCTGACTATTAGCTCAGCTCCAAAGTGCTGCTTTTAATGATATGCAAACTCAAGTCTTGTCAATATCCGTTACATGCACAAATTCAATTATCCCATTTTCATTAACTTGGAGTTTGTCTGAAAGAGCTTGGCATGAAATTTGGAACAAGGTTCCGATCTTCCCTGCATGGCCAGCTGCAAAAGCTCTTAACTATGGTTATCAGGTTATCAGCTTTGCTTATGCATGAGCACATCAGCGGATGAGGAGGTTTTCATGCTTGCTGTAGCTGCACCTATTTGACTTGACAATTCCCCTGTCTTGGTGTGGGCAGCCAGGAAAGGGGCAGGGCTGGCTGCGGTTATAGAGAGCGATCTTCCAGGCACGGAATGGTAGGTTCAGGGCCCTGCTGCTGGCAACCCACTGCTCATGACTGCATCTGTCAGAATCCAGGCTGTCTTATTTTGCAAGGAGTCTGTGCAAAGCTGCCCAGCTGCTTCTGTCTCCGGCAGGCTCTCTTGCTGAGTGGAGAGGATGCTGGAGCTGCTCCTGCCTGTGGCTCTTCTCCTTTTGCTTAAAGGTACCGGTAAGTGACTTTTGACGGCTAGGGGAGAGGATTGCGGGTGGGGTAATTGCAGAGGGTAGAATACACTTATTGGATTCCAATAGAACCTGAAGTTGGGTTTGGGAATCTGTAATGTAAGATTTCTTTTCATTCTGAAGGGTTGGGCAGCTGGATTTGTTGTTGTTGTTTTTTAACCTCTCCTTTGGAAAAGCAAAATGGTTGATTGGGAATGCCATACATTTCTGGTAATTTCCCAGGGGAATGGGTTGTGTGTGTTTCAGTTTGACAATGTGGTAAAGGCCAGAAATGGTGACATCCTCACCCTGCAGAATATGTGTGAGATAAGTGACCTAACCTCTGACAAACTCAGCCTTTAAGCTTGTTTTGGTAGCAGGGAGGGTGGGGTCATCTTTAGCAGAGTGGTGGGTGCTGGAAAGAGGGAAAACTACTCAAGAGGAGAACAGGCCAGCTATGAGAGGCGGGAGGAGAGAGAACAAAAGCAGCCGTATGAAAACTTCATATTTATGCCAAGGAAATCATACATGAAAATAAGGATTGTTATTTTTTTTAATAAAAAAATCTAAAATGCTAATGTTCCAGGTTCTCTCACTTAAGAGGTTACCTCTGAAGGACTTAAAGTTATATATAAATTAACTCCGAATTAGTAATTTCCTTCTTTTTGCAAGGGAATATCACTTTCCCAAGCAAACCAATGAAAAATTTTAAACCTTGTATAGCCTGAACTTTTGGAGCACTGAATGTTAAATGTCTGCAATATGTAAAATGTACCTGAGAATAAAAATTCATGCCGTTTTTATAGACCAGTTGGGAACATGTCTGTTTTCCTGTCTCCTGGAATATATACAAGGAGTGAAACTCTCCCCCAAGCAAATGTAGTGTGAGCTTTCAAATTTCTGTTCTGTTGTTGAGTAGCTGTTGATTGAGGGGATGTGTGGCAGGTTTTCACAAAGGCAAGATTTTGAAGCAAAACATTAGATGTGCAAAAATAATGGCTTTTAAAGCAGAGGTTATAGGCAACCCACCCATTCCTAGGATGGCCTGTTAAATCCACAGGTCTGTTCAACCATAAATAAACAGTGCTTTGTTACTTGGTTGACCGAACAACAGAATCACAACCAAATTGCACGTGCTCAGAGGGGCACAACCACCTTTGCAAATGGGAGTCCAGAGTCTGCATTGCATTTTGAGCAGCCCCTAAATTGTGTCGGTTGGAAGAGAGAGCAAAACAAAGTGTGCAGCTCTTTTTCTCTAATCCAAAATGGTAGCAAACATTGTTGTAAATCTGCTTTGATCTACTGTCTTTGCACAGCAGATTATGTTCCTCTGCATTTCTGCTCATGTTTCAAAGGTGGGGAATTTGTTTTAAGAGGTTCTGTTGCCATTTCTATCAGCAGTGCACCCTTGGCTAGAAATGTTTCAAAATGTTTTTAACAAATCATAGCGAGCAATACGAAATGGTTAGAACACATAGCAGAAATTGTAACAGTGGTGTGAAGATAATGCAAAATCCATGACCCCCCCCCACCAATGTGGGGAGCACTTTGGAACAGCAGTTCATGGGGCAAAGGGACTGTTGCAGAGGAAAACCAGCCACATCTCTGTGTTCAGAAGCAATCTGTACAGGCTCATCCACTGCCCCCGGCCACAAAACAATGTTGATCAGTTCTACCATCAGAACATGATTTACACATGCCACGAGCATTTTGATCAATCTTTTGTTTTAGCCTTAATAGAAAATATTCAGTATAGAGTGTTTGAACTCCAAGGAGGGCAAGTATACTGCATATATATTCCTTTTGAGGGGGTGATGCTGCAGATATTTCTCTAGTTTCTTCCATGAATTGCTTTCATTTATGACTGTAAACCCCAGGATACTAACATGATCTTAGCTCAATCACACTTTTTATGTAGGAAAGGAGTTTCCTCTACTTAAAATAAATAAGCCAGTGTCAATCTGCATAGGTACATGGTTTTAACTGCAGAGATTTTAGAATTTTTTTAAAAAAACAGCAGCAGTAGTTTTGAGATTTTAAATAGTTAGTGGATAGCTATGTGGCTGAGAATAAGTATCTAGAATTAATTTTGGTAGTAGAGCATTTTCAGTATTGACAAGCTGTTGTAAGAATATTAAGGTCTTTTATTTATATATAATAAGCAACCATTGTATTTTTATTATCTTAGAATTGTACAGTAGTTGGAAGGGACACTGCAAGAATATGCACTGTATTTTGTTCGTGCTATATGAATTAATGCAGTTAGTTGTAGTTGATTATAATGGAGTTCTGTGAATTGTGTCAAATGTTAATTCGACATGGCATACTCTAGCATGCTTTAATCACTTTATAAAATAAAAATTACCCCCCTCCCCCAGGAGCATCAACACTTGGACAAACACAGGCTGTGTCCAATGACTCTCAGTACACCCCCACTAAAAGGCACATTTTAGCTTACAGAATGCAATTCAGCAAAGTTGCTTTTGTGAGGTCAGTAGCTGTTGACAATATTCAGAACAAGTAAATCAACAGCACTTTCCATGATTTAATTTAGCAAGGAAAGGAGAGGAAAGGGAAAACTCTACAAACTCAGCTTTAATGTTTCCAAACTCATTGCATCCCCAATGCTGGCTAGATATACACATTATACTGCTTAAACACACCACATCCAACGTCATTCTTCTGTAACTGCATGGGCACCAAATAAATTAAATTGGGTATCTCTCCATCTAAATAATAAATCCCAAACTACTTTCTCTGTTTTGCTGTTTTCTGTGTCTATGGAGTTTGTTGGTGGTGGAGGAGGCACACTGAATAAGGGCAGTTGCAGAAGGGCCATGGCTTGTTATATAATTTTCAACAGAAATCGTAGAATTGTGGAGTTGGAAGGTGACCCCCAAAGGTCATCTAGTCCAACCCCCTGCAATGCATAAATTTGAGCTAAGGAATCCCTGGCAGGCAGACATCCAACCTCCATTTAAAAACCTTCAATGAAAGAGAGCCCAGCACCTTCCGAGGTAGACCGTTCCACCATAGACCATTTCCTCCATAAGCAAGCCTTTGGGCTTTCACTATCTGGGACCTTTTAGAAGTGCGTCACAGGTTTTCCGTGTATTTCTTTTTCCTCTTGGTTTTTATATCTATGGAAGTTGCCTCTGTGGTTAGTTGGTTGCAAGTTGCCCCGAGCAAGATACAGAGACTAACAAATTCAATTGCCAAAATGCCGTGAGGTGTGTGTGTGCTCCAACCCTCCCCTCTTTTAGGTTGCCATTGTTCCGAAGCTGAACACCGACTCTACAATGAGCTATTTGCCAATTACAACAACATCATCAGGCCTGTGGAGAATGTGTCTGATCCGGTCATGATTTGGTTCGAGGTGTCCCTGTCGCAACTCGTAAAGGTGGTGAGTAGACTGCGAGAGAAGCCTTGATGCCTTCCGGTTGTTTTCAGACTTTTACAACTAACAGGCAGACTGGGAGCCAGTGTGGTATAGTGGTTAGAGTCCTGCAACCTGGAAGACCCAGGTTCAAATCCCCATCTTGGCCACGACGCTCACCAGGTGACTTTGGGCCAATCACTGTATCTCACTCTCACCTACTTCACAGAGACACTGTGGGGATGAAATTGGAAGAGGCAGTAACAAATTAAATAAACCACCCAGAGGGCGCCGGGTTGGCGAAAGCTGGACCAGACTGTATTTTTTGTCCCAGTTCAGCTGCTGAAATAATCCGTTTGTGTCAGGTTGCCACTCAACTCTGGAAGTCAAAAATTCTGGTGAATGGGTGGGATGTGAACTGCAAAATGGGGAGCCCAGCCAGTCTCCGCTGGCCCAGCATTCTTTTTTTTTTTTGGAGTGGGGTCTAGTACAGAAGCTGTGAACAGGGGCAGGAGGGGGAAGACTTGGCTGGGGTTCTACTCAGATCATCTGACATAACCTATTTTGAAACAACTGCACTGGATGCCAGTTCATTTTTGAGCCCTTTTCAAGGGACTCACCTTGGTGCTCAAAGCCCCAAACAATTCAGGCCCCAAATACCTGAAAGCCTCCTCCTTCCCTATAAACCCTCAGGTACTGGGATCAGCAGAGGGGGCCCTCCTGGTAGTTCTTTCCCCCTCAGGGTTATTTTGAGGGGTGGGGGGTCTTCTCTGTGGTGGCCCCTAAGCTGTGTATGCCCCAGAGGCCCGCCTGGTGCCTTCATTATACAGCTTCTTCTTTACCCTTGCTTTTGACACTTAAAGTCTATGTTTTTAGGATCCACCTTATTTTTATGTCTGTAAGATTTTTTAATGTTTTTTTTAAGTATTTTTTATTTAAAAAAATGTTTTTAATGTTGTGTTTCAATGTTTGAACCTGCCTTGGGGTGAAGAGTGGATTATTATTAATAATAATGGCCATAGCAATAACTGACCTGAAAGTAAAGGAACCTATCTGTGCCATTTCCCCCCTGGGTTGCAGAGCAACCCTCCAGCCAGGCCCAAGAAAAAGGGCTGAACCACTCTCTCGATCCCTAGGGACTTCCAGGTGGACGACAAAACCAAAGCATTGTTGAATTACACCGGGAATGTAACTTGGATGAGGGGTTTCAAACCCAGCTATGACTTTTCTTTTCCCAGGATGAAGTGAACCAGATTATGGAGACTAATTTATGGCTGAGACATGTAAGTAACACCCCCCCCCCAAAAAAACCTGCCTCTACCACAGAAGGAACCCTCAGGGATTTTTGTAAAAAAACAACCATCAAAAAACATTAGAACAGGGGTCGGCAACCTAAGGCCCATGGGCCACAAGCGGCCCACGGGGGTCGTTTAACTGGCCCACAAGCTGCCCCCGAGCCACCCGCTTGGCGAGCCCCTGTGTGCGGCGCTAAACTGGCACAGTGCGGCGTGGGGACTCGTTTCTGCAGCGCCGAAAACCTGTCTGTGCAGACGCAGGAAATTGTGGGCATGCGTGTGTGAGTACACGCACAATCTGGCCCACAGAGGGATCTCCACGGGAGTGAACCGGGCCAGGCAAGGTAAACCTTGCTGACCCCTGAAATAGAAGTATTTTCAGTTATATATGTAGATTGCATACATACCATTTAAAGCATATATCAAAGAAACATGGGAACTGTAATTTGTTAAGGGTGCTGAAAATTGTAGCCTATCTTGGGGGGATAGCTGGGAAAAGGGAAGAGATATGAAGCACCATACATACACACACACATACATGACACACCTACCTGTATGTTACAGGTGGGTAGCCGTGTTGGTCTGCCATAGTCAAAACAAAATCAAAAATTCAGTAGCACCTTAGAGACCAACTGATGTTCTTGGTATGAGCTTTCGTGTGCACACACTTCTTCAGATACCTGAAACAGAAGTACCAGATCCTTAAATATAGTAGGGAGTGGGGAGGGGTATTGCTCAGAAGGGTGGTGGGAATGGGTGATCAGCTGATAGGTATGGAAAACCTGTTGACGACTCTTAACGGCTGTAATTAGTCTTGCAGGGAAAGGCAAGGGGTGAGATGGCTAAAGATAGCTTTGTTATGTATAATGAGATAAGAATCCAATGTCTTTGTTCAGACCAGGTTTCTCCATGGTTTTAAGTTTGGTGATTAGTTGCAATTCAGCCACTTCTCTTTCCAGTCTATTTCTGAAATTTCTTTGTATTAAGACAGCTACTTTGAGATCTTTTATAGAATGTCCTGGGAGATTGAAGTGTTCTCCTACTGGTTTCTCTGTCTTGTGATTCCTGATATCAGATTTATGTCCATTTATCCTTTGGCGTAGGGTTTGGCCTGTTTGTCCAATATAGAGAGCTGAAGGGCACTGTTGGCATTTGATTGCATACACAATGTTGGAAGATGAGCAATTAAATAGTCCTGAGATGGTATGTTTGATGTTGTTGGGGCAGTAATGGTGTTGTCCGGGTTTATGTGGCAGCAAAGTTGGCATCTGGGTTTATTGCAGGCTCTGGTACCAGTGTCCATGTTGAGTCCTGTTGTATATTATTGTGGGTGAGGAGCTGTTTGAGATTGGGTGGCTGTCTGTAGGCGATGTAGGGTCTTCCTCCCAGAGCTTGAGAAAGAGAACTGTCATTGTCTAGGAGAGGTTGTAGATCTCTGATGATGCGTTGTACTGTTTTAATTTGGGAGTTGTATGTGATTACTAGTGGTGTTCTGTTATTTTCTTTTTTGGGTCTGTCTTGCAGCAAGTTCTCTCTGGGTATCAGTCTGGCTCTGTTGATCTGTTGTTTAACTTCATCAGGTGGATATTTTAGTTCAAAAAGGTTTGCTGTAGATCTCTTAGGTGAGAGTCTCTGTCTGTAGAGTTGGAACAGATGCGGCTGTAACGTAGGGCCTGGCTATATACTATGGATTGTTTGGTGTGTTTGGGATGGTAGCTAGAAGCATGTAGATATGTTTGTCGGTCAGTTGGTTTACGGTATAAGGTGGTGTCTATGTGTCCATCCTGTATTTTTATAGTAGTGTCCAAAAAGTGTATTTCTTGCATAGATTGGTTCATTGTTAGGTTGATGGTGGGGTGAAAGTCATTGAATGTCTGGTGGAAGGTGTCCAGGGTCTGTTGGCCATGTGTCCAGATAATAAAAATATCGTCAATGTAACGCAGGTACAAGAAGGTTTGAGTGGGTAGGAGTTTAGGAAACGTTGTTCTAAATCTGCCATGAAGATGTTGGCATACTGTGGGGCCATGCGGGTGCCCATTGCTGTGCCGCTGATCTGAAGGAACAGATCCTCACCAAATTTGAAGTTGTTGTGGGTAAGGACAAAATGACAGAGTTTGGTAGCAAAGTCCGCTGTGGTTTTATCTGAAATGGTGTTCCTTATAGCTTGTAAACCATCGTTGTGTGGGATGTTGGTATACAGAGATTCCACTCCATAGTGACTAAATAGTATTGTTAAAGGTTATTCAAAGATTGTATTTTTCAAAAATCTGTGGTGTCACACTTGGGAGCCGATGGCATGGTTTCAGAACAGAGTCCATATAACCGGAAACCCCCATAATGGTGCCATCTGGATTGGGGCGTTGGATTTCCTGGTTTGTGTATTTTGGGTAGAAGATAGAAAGTTCCTGGTCGAGGTTCTGCTGGTGTGTTCCTGAGGATCTGTTCTTGGATTTGGGGGTAGCTCCTTAACAATCTTGTTCAGTTCTTTTTTGTATTTCTGTGGGGTTGACAATTTTATGTAAAAGGTGGTATTGGAAAGTTGTCTGTGAGCCTCCTGGATGTAATCAGTTTTGTTCATGATGCGTAATCAGTTTTGTTCAGATGTAATCAGTTTTGTTCAGTTTTTGTACCTGTATGTGTTCAAGGAACCTATTGAAGAAGGAAACCCCAAGGCTACAGTCAGAAATAGGAAACACTTTTATGCTCTTCTGACACCTAGTGGTTGCCTGTCTTGTTGGCATTAAATAAATCCTAACAGCATCCTGGGGAATGAAGAAATCCCACAGAAATGGTGTGAGGAATTCAGAGATCTCATTGGGTGCCCTCCCCTTTGAGAAAACAGAAAATGGAGAGCAAATCCTAAACCATAGATCCCCCGTTTTACAATACTTCATAACATTATCCAGGGGTGCCATATTTCAAAAGTGAAAATCCAGACATAAAAGTCATTGAGGTTCCCCCCCTCCCAAGATCTACTTTTAAGGAAATTCGCAAAAATCTACACTTCCGACATGGGTTGCCATACATCTGGATTTTCCCAGACATTTAAGTGATTTCTGTTTGACAGCCAAATCCTGGCAACGTCCAGGAAACTCCGTACACATGGCAACCCTACATTATCAGGCAGATTTAGCCAGACACTGAAAAATGTGATCACTCACGGTGACCCATCATTCCTTACATCAGTGTTTTTCAACCTTTTTTGGGCAAAGGCACACTTGTTTCATGAAAAAAATCACGAGGCACACCACCATTAGAAAATGTTAAAAAAATTAACTCTGTGCCTATATTGACTATATATAAAGTAATTTTTCAATTTTTCCCACGGCACACCAGGCAACATCTCGCGGCACACTAGTGTGCCACGGAACAGTGGTTGAAAAACACTGCTTACATTTCTGATGTTTACCCTACAAATGCTTTTCTTAAGCAGCCAAAACAGCACCACCCATGCACAAGGGGAAATTAACAGCAGGCTTGGGGGGGGGGGTTGTGAGGTTTGCAGGTGTACAAAAAGACATTCCCAATGCTTATCAGGGATGGAATGTTGGGTGTGTTTGTGTAGGAGGAAGAGAAAGCTCACATCCACACCACATTTAAAGAACATGGCTTCCCCCAAAGCATCCTGAGAACTGTAGTTTGATAAGGGTGTTGGGAATCATAGCTCTGCAAGGTTCCCAGCATCCCAGATAGATAGAGTGAGTGAGTGAGTGAGTGAGTGAGTGAGCGAGCACTTTGGGTCTAATTTTAGTGTTGTTTTTACTTTTGATTTTCACATTTCTTTTTATCTCTGGTTTTATTCTGTAAGTTGCATTGAGACACATAAACACACTAAATGAATGAATGAAAATAAACAAACAAAGAAAGAAAGAATCTTCTTCTTTGGCGATCACTCGTACTCAAGTAAGATTGTCTTCCATAAACACGGTTTTAACAATGAGTCCGTAAGTGACTGTGGAGGCCAATTCTGGATCTACATGTCCTTCCACAGTGGGGACATTGGTTCGCGGGCAGGAGTTGATCACGGTGTGGATTTGCCAAGCGTGCCTTCCTCTTAGCACGTTTCTCCCTTGTGTTCTGAGTTCGAGTGTCTTCAAAGTCCATGACACCTTTGGTAAAGGCTGTTCTCCAACTGGAGCGCTCACAGGCCAGTGTTTCCCAGTTGTCGGTGTTTATACTACATTTTTTTAGATTTGCCTTGAGAAGTCTTTAAACCTCTTTTGTTGACCACCAGCATTATGCTTTCCATTTTTAAGTTTGGAATAGAGTAGTTGCTTTGGAAGACGATAATCAGGCATCCGCACAACATGACCAGTCCAACAAAGTTGATGTTGAAGAATCATTGCTTCAACACTGGTGATCTTTGCTTCATCCAGTACACTGATATTAGTTCGCCTGTCTTCCCAAGTGATGTGTAAGATTTTTCGGAGACACCGTTGATGGAATCTTTCAAGAAGTTGGAGATGGCGTTTGTAAGTGGTCCATGTTTCACAAGCATACAGTAAGGTTGGTAGTACAATAGCTTTGTAAACAAGCATTTTGGTTTCCCTGTGAATGTCCTGGTCCTCAAACACTCGGCACTTCAATTCACTCACCACGACAAGGTGATGATCCGGCAAGTGAGATAAATAAATAAGTCAAAATAGGAAGTTGCGGGAAAATTCTAAAATACTGCTTGATATTTCTTCTTCTTCATTGATTAGATATGGAATGATTACAAACTGAAATGGAATCCACAGAAGTATGGAGGTGTTCAGTTTATTCGAGTCCCATCGCAGAAGATCTGGAAGCCAGATATTGTGCTATATAACAAGTAAGATTATACAATCTGGTCTATTCTTAAAAGTTTATGTTTTAGCATCTTTCCCTTTCCAAAGGTGCAGTAAAATCCATGGTATGGAAGCTGTGTCCCACCAGCAAGGCCATGGGTGGATGGAGTTGTAGTCCGCCATCATCTAGAGAACCACAGATTCCCAGTCTCTGGTTTACACTGAACATCTGGCACTGGATTAGACAGGGTGACATCATTGGTCTCTTGTCCAGCCCAGTACTCTGACTAGGAGTGGCTTGTTACCCAAGACCCACATAACCAGAGACCCAAGAGCATCCAAAAGCAAAACACGGGTTCTTATCCCAAGACACAGCACTCTGTTTGTTAAATGCCCATTTGGAAAGGAACAAATCGCCATATACACCTGCTCATGCTATTTCTCTGAAGAGTAAATGCATCCTTAAACATAGAACCATAGAACTACAGAGCTGAAAGGGTCCCCAAGAGTCATTTAGTCCAACCACTTGCAGCGCAGGATTCTCAACTAAAGCATCCAGGACAGATGGCCATCTGACCTCTGCTTATACACCTCCAAGGAAGGAGAGTCCACCACCTTCCAAGGGAATCTGCTCCACTGTGGAACAGCCCTCAACCTCCCAAAGTTCTTCCTAGTGTTTAGTTGGACTCTCTTGTCAGTTGAATCAATTGGTTTGGTTCCTAACCTCCAGAGCAGCAGGAAACAAGCTTGCTCCTTCTTCTATGGAACAGCCTTTTAGATGTTTGAGGATGTATATCATATCCCTATCATTCTCATCTTCTTCAGGATAAACATTCCCAACTCTCTCAACCATTCCTCATCAGGCAAGGTTTCCAGACCAAGCCTTGGTATCACCTTTTCTCCTTCATGAAGTAATTTTGTGCACCACCACCCTGCTCCCCTCCCTTTTGCAATTTCTTACCATTTCACAAATCTCAGGGATCACCAGACTTTCAGGGACCATAGAGCAGGATATCTGACTCACCTAAGTCACAATCACACAAGGGCCACTAGATGGGCTTCACTACAAGCTGCTTGCAAAAGTCACTATCAGGAGCGGCAAAGTGATGATCTGAATCCACTCTCTTGCTAGCTTTTTCTTCTTACATTGGACATATCCAATCCACACCAGACTTTCTTGTCTCAGTAGTGTGTCTGTGTTATGGACTGGCACAACCTAAGCTGTCCAGACATACAGAGGTTGGATGGTCATCTGTCATGGTTGCTTTAGTTTTAATTCCAGTATTGCAGGGGGCTTGACTGTATGACTATTGGGATCCCTTCCAACTGTAGGATTCTTGTAAATCAGGGGTCGGCAACCTAAGGCCCATGGGCCACGAGCGGCCCATGGGGTTCGTTTAACCGGCCCATGGACCCCTGCCACCCACTCGGTCGGCTCCCATGCGCCGCACTAAACCAGCGCGGAGCAGAGCAGGGACTGCCTTCTGCAACACTGGCCAGCTTCCCATTGGCTGCAGGAAGCTCCTGCAGCCAAAGGGAAGCTGTGCATGCTTCCTCCGCGCCGGAAATAGTGTTTGCGCATGTGTGCGTGCGCACACTCCGGCCCACCATAGCATCTGCAGGACCATGAACCGGCCCAAGCCATAAAAACTTTGCCGACCCCTGCTGTAGATGAATCTCAATGCCTCCCTTTCTGTTCCATTGTTTCTCTAACATGGTATCTTCTACTGAAGAAATGAAATGTGTAATGAACTTTGAATAGAGTATGGCAGAGGTAGCATTACATTTCTAATCTGGTAGCTTCCCATAACAGTAATGAACAATAATTGCTACATTGGGGCACTAATTGAATCCCATCAATATACATTAGGCGGCATCGAGAAAGAGGCTGTACGTACCCCTTGCAGAACAGCCATCCCTCCAGGGCAGCGTTTCCCAAACATCTGATAGATATGATGCTAATTATGTTCAAGCAATTCATTGTATTGTTTTTTTTTAAGGTAAATTGTTGCAGGATCAGGGATGTGGCATGCAGGGAGAAGGGCGACCTTTGGCCCCCTGCTTCAGTTCCAACAAGAGTCTGAAGACACTGACTGCAACAGGAGGAACACAGTTTCAGAGGGGGAGGGGGGGTAAATGCAATGCAGTTTAATAATTTCTGAAACAATGTGAGAGCTGAAACACAGCCAACCTTCAACATTAAAAATTATCCAAATTTTGCAATGGTAGTTCTCCAGCCAAATGAGGGGTGCAAAAATGCACATGCTAGGGTGAAGTGTGTGTTAAAATGCATTAGTGAATATAACACTCAAAAATGCATCACATTAGGGGAAATTGCTTTGCAAAAATGCGTCTATTAGGAGAAATTCACACTAAAATGCTGAATTTTTAAAAAGGTGTCAAAGTGATGTGACAATGTGGACAACACAACTTTTGGGTCTGTTGTTTCCCCCACTCCCTAGTGCTGTTGGAGACTTCCAGGTGGACGACAAAACCAAAGCATTGTTGAATTACACCGGGAATGTGACTTGGATGCCACCAGCTATTTTTAAGAGCTCGTGTAAAATAGACGTGACATACTTTCCATTTGACTACCAGAACTGCACCATGAAGTTTGGCTCCTGGTCCTACGACAAAGCCGAGATCGACTTGGTTCTCGTTGGCTCCACTATGAACCTCAAGGACTATTGGGAGAGCGGAGAGTGGGCCATCATTAAGGCACCAGGCTACAAACATGACATCAAGTACAACTGCTGTGAAGCTGTGTATCCAGACATCACCTATTCCCTTTATATCAGGCGGCTGCCCTTATTTTACACCATCAATATGATCATCCCGTGCCTCTTGATCTCCTTCTTAACCGTGTTGGTGTTTTATCTGCCTTCCGACTGTGGTGAGAAAGTGACGCTGTGCATCTCGGTCCTTTTGTCCTTGACTGTTTTCCTGCTGGTGATAACAGAGACCATTCCTTCGACCTCTCTAGTGATCCCACTGATTGGGGAGTACCTCCTCTTCACCATGATATTTGTCACTCTCTCCATAGTCATTACGGTATTTGTGCTCAATGTACACTACAGGACACCAAGGACACACACCATGCCTGAATGGGTGAAAACCATCTTCCTGAACTTTCTCCCCAGGATCATGTTCATGACCAGGCCGACCAGTGAATCAGATGACGGTGGCCAGGACTCAAAGCCGTCTTACAACACGGAGCTCTCTCACTTGGACTGCTTTGGCGGCACAGAGACCAGGTGCTACAAAGACGGCCTCCCGTGCCAAGAAACGACCTGTGTTTGCTACCAACACCAACATATAAAATACGTCAAGGTGAACAGCAACCTGACCCAGAGCTCCAGTTCTGAATCTGTAGACGCTCTGCTTTCATCTTTCGTAGTATCGCCAGAAATGAGAGATGCGATCGAGAGCATTAAATACATTGCAGAAAATATGAGAATGCAAAATGAAGCCAAGGAGGTATGGGCAAACTTTATTATTCAAGCTACATGCACCACACTTTAAGGTGGGGGTTAGGGAACCTTTGACCCTCCAGATCAGCCTTTCTCAACCTTGGTTCCCCAGCTGTTGTTCGACTACAACTGCCATAATCCCTAGCTAGCAGGACCAGTGGTCAGGGATGATGGGAGTCATAGTCCATTAGCATCTTTCAGGTGAAAGGTTCCCAAGTCATGGTGCAGAGCAGGGCAACAAACCTGTGTACCCAGGGAACAAAACATCAGACTGCAGGGGTGAGGAACCACAGGAAGCCATCTTGTACCAGGTCAAACTATTTGTTCACCTAGCCCAGTACTGTTTCCTCTGTCTGGCAAGGGCTCCTCACCATTTCAGATTCTGGGCTTCCCTATCACTTGCACCTCAGTCCACCACACACGTGGAGTTCACCATCACAAGATGTACTGACTTGGATGACAAATTCGTGGATAACGCTACTTGCTACTCATTGTAGTACTTACTGTGTATTACTTACAGTAAGAACATAGGAAGAGCTTGCTGGATCAAGCCCATCTAGTTCACTATCCTGTTCTCACAGTGGCTGACCAGGTGCTTCTGGGAAACCTGCAAGCAGGACGCGAGCACAAGAGCCCTCTCCCCTCCTGTGGTTTCCAGCAACTGGTATTCAGAAGAGGCAGGGCACAGCCATCCTGGCTAAAAGCCATCAGTAGCCCTCTCCCCCATGAACTTGTCTAATCTTCCTTTAAAGCCATCTAGGTTGGAGGCCTTCACTGCCTCTTGTGGGAGGAGAAGTTCATAGTTTTAAGTATGCACTGTGTGAAGTATTTTCCCCCTGTCCTGAATCCTCATACATTCAGCTTTGTTAGATGTCAAGTTTGAGTGTTGTGAGGCAGAAAACATTTTCTGCCCCCTTCCTCCATGTCACACATACTTGAAACACTTCCATCATGTTGCCTCTTACTCAGCTTTTACTCTCAAGTCCCACACGCTGCCTTTTTTCATCCTCTTGATCCTTTTGGCTGCTCTTTTCTGAACCTTTTCAGGCTGATGGTCCTGGTGAGGAAACTTTCGACACTGCAATGCCAGTCCAGCCATGGAGTTCCTTCACATGGTTGATTTTGTTATATCAAATCACAAATACTGTATAGAACTTTCATACTACCACAATAGGTTTATAAAAGTTATACCTGAATTGATATATATTTTTTGTATTTTCCAGACTCAAGATGACTGGAAATACGTCGCCATGGTCATTGATCGAATTTTCCTGTGGGTATTTATTCTTGTGTGCATTCTGGGGACAGCAGGACTATTCTTGCAACCGCTAATGGTTGGAGATGAAGTATAGGAGATACTCCCCTGTAAAAAAATCTATTTCCTGTTTGCTGTCCAAACGTCTCAGCTGGTCTCTCTTTATGTTAAAGTACTTATTCCTGTGTCTTTCAGTAGTGGAGTAAAGATACTTAAACATTAGGCTAGATTCAGCCACCTTCCATTTAAATGTAAAAATACTAATGATTTGTGTAACACTGTTATGAAGTACTGTATAAGACTGGAGAATTTTAATTTCTAGGAAGACTGCCAGTTTTTTCTTATATTCACTCCTAGAAGAAAATGAGATTTGAGTGGGTGTCAAGAGCCTCAAAGTAATGCAGTTCTACACAAGTGGAAAAAGTTTGTTCTACTCAGTGGCGGAGGAAGGCTCCGTGCTACCCGGGGCGGTGAAAGGAAACGGCCCGGGGGCGGGGTGTCGCGACGCCACGTTGTGACGTCATGGCGGAGTGCGCCTGCACGAAATGTCGCGCAGGTGCATTCCATCGGTGGGCCGCCACCGCTTTCGCAGCCCCCTTTTAAGCCGCAGAGAGAAAAGGCGGCTCGTGGGGTTGCCGAGCGCTATCGCCGGCTCCCCGCCAATCACGCACGGCAGCCCCACGAGCCGCCTTTTCGCTCTGCGACTTAAAAGGGGGCTGCGGAAGCGGCGGTCCGACGACGGAGTGCACCTGCGCGAAATGTTGCGCAGGCGCACTCCGTCGTCGGGCCGTGCGCTGCTGTTCCTGGGGTGACGGAGCGAGCGGCGGCGCGTGGGGGTGACAAGCGGCAGCCCCTCCCCACTTTCCATGCGCCGCTGCTCGCTCCGTCGCCCCAGGAGCAGCAGCGCTGCACAGACAGGGTGCCAGGCAGCAGGGCTCCCCTTGGGGAGTGGCGGGAGGGGCCACCGCTTGTCACCCCCCTCCCCTGGCACCCGGGGCGTACCGCCCCCTCAGGTTCTACTGCCCTAAGCCAACCAAAGATATTGCAATAGCTTAACAATGTGGATCACTGCAACAACTCTAGCCATATCATTGATGGTGTGTCAAGAGTGAAGTCCTCCTCTCTAAATACACTAGGACACTGGGTCACTATGAAATCAATTCCTCAACTCAAAAAGGAAGGATTTCTTCACACACAGAGCTAATTTATGGAAGTCATGGCCATAAGATGTGATACACACATCTATAGGGAAGCCAATAAAAATAGCAAGACACCAGGCAGCTGTCTTTCTTCACTGCGTATCTCGTGGCAGGATCAACCAGAACTTGAAACACAGGACATGAGGTCCCAAAAGGCTGAAGTTATTCATTGACTAAGATATAGTCCTTGTGGCTTTTGAGCTCTCCAGCAAATGAGGAAAAGCAAATGGATTGCACCTATCTTGTTTGTTTCTTTTTAAACCTACCAAAACACCTTTCATTTCCCAAGTCAGGCATTCACAACTTCAGGTCATTTGACCAGTTAGAACATGGCAAGCCATGAATGACACACGACTTAGGCAACCCACTTTCACTTGGGCCTAGAAACAAGCTCATTAGCCACTGAAGTGTCAAGGAAAGGAAGTTATTCTCTTCCTTAGAGGGACTCATCAGAAAAGAGGTCATTTGTTATAGATGACAAACAGAACAGAACCTATGTGCACTTTCAGTTGGACTTGCTTTTCTTACTCTCACACCGTTGAGTTCAGGCATTGCAAAATGAAAATAGCCATGTCAAGCAAACTGAGGACACCCAGAAGAGCTATCAGTGGCTATTAGCCATTGATAAAATGAGGATCTTACTATTCAGGGGCAGCATACCTATGCTGACCAGAACAGGGGGCAGCCATCTCCATGATGCCTTGCCTGTGAGCTTCACAGGGATGCCGAGCTATACAAGATGGAAGAAGGCAATTCACCTGTTCTTAGCTGTTGCTGTTTTTACGTTCATCTGGCAAATAACTGCAAACAAATCCTGCTACGTAGCATAAGACGTGTGCAAAGAGGGATTATGTTTAGGTAAGGTGGCGGATTAGTCAGCTAGCACCTGAAAGGCTTTTCTGTCACCACAGACCTAAAACGTTGCAGACACAGCAAGACCTTGTCCACATCTGTGTTTGCCTTGCTTTCCCCTGGGAAAACATTTATGCTTTACCGCTGAACTGGAAAAAAAAGAAGATACAGTATAGCTCGGTTTAAGAACAGCCCTGTTTACGAACTATTAGGTTTACAAACTCCAGAAGCAGGGTCCCAGTTTGTGAAATCTACCTCGGTCTAAGAATGGAAGCTGAACAGTGGAAGGGCAGCGGCGGCGGGAGGCCTCATTAGAGAAAGTGCGCCTCGGTTTAAGAACGGTTTTGTTTTAAGAACGGACTTCCGGAACGGATTAAGTTTTCTAAACCAAGGTACCACTGTAGTTTGGTTTTCCACAAATTTCCATTTGTCCTGATTCAGCGGGAAACGGTGGGGTTTCCCAGGGGAAAGCAGCAGGGCAAATGCAAAACTGCTCGAATGCATGCTTTCTAGACATGGGACAAGTGGAAGCGTGCACAAGTCCCAAGTATTGTAATGGCTAGTATTAGAGGGGACAGATCTGCAGTTTGCAGGTAGGGTTTGGACTATCTGCAAAGAGCAGAGAACTGTTTCGTTGGATACTGGCAAAAGGTAGCTATAGATGTCATCCCAACTGCAAATGACATTCTGATCCAAGCCACCTATGGGAATCACCAGTGGAACCAAGACTGGGTATGTGTGTCCCCCTGGCTTGCTTTGGAGCGCCTCTAACAAAATGTAATTTGGTTATATATCTATTGAATACAGTGCTGTAAAGAGAACAGAAGGAATAGACTCATGGCATGTAAATTTTACTTCATATATTATAAAATAAACTTCATTCACCAATAATAAAAATACTCAGGGTCTTTCAAAGCCATTTTTTTTAAATCCCTGATTTTGGCTTTGATGCTGTATTAGCCCCATTTTGTGGGAGTAGCATAGAATGGTGGGGGTGGGCTTTGCCACAGTGGAATAGTCACAAGCTATGAGGCATTGCATTCATCAGCACTGAAGAAGAAGCAGTGCAGTCTTTACAAATCCACAATAAAGAGCTTGGACTAAGAAACTGAAACAAAATTAAGAATGCAACAGTTATTCTTAATTTCTAACTGGCCTCATAATTTTCAATGATTAAAACCAGTAATTTGGGGGGGGGGGACTTGTTTTAAAAATATTAAAGGAAGATGATTAGGCATGGGTTAGTGACACTGGGACCCTCTGAAGCAAATGAATAAAAATCATGCAATTACTGCAGTATAAACTGATAATCTAGAGAAGCCCAAAAGGCAAAAGGAAAACAACAGAACGGAGAGGAAAACAGCGGTTGGCAAGAATGTGTCTGACAAACCTGATCAGGGAGACCATACAGGCGCCCCGCAGTTACGCACAATCAACTTGTGCACAATTGCGCATGTATGGCACCAGGAAAGAAGTAATTTGATTCAAACCCAGAAATGGTGGGAGAGAGCTGGAGAATCCTCATGACTCTCAAGGAGACGCTCCCCAGAGCCCGAAGAGGACATCAGTGAGGGAGGAGGAAGCCCCAAAGAGACAGGAGGGCTTTGTTTATGCTGCTCAGCCTCCCCACCTAACAGCTGATGTGTGGAGTAGTGCAGCAGCAGCAGCCTCTTTCTCTCCAGTCCTCCAGCCTCCTGCCAGCCCCAGAGCTTCAATTCTAGTTGTGAATTATGTTTGGATACAGTGATTTTGATATGGGTTGGAGATAGAGTGGCAGAGAGGGCATTTAAAGGGTGATTTTTGTTATGTGATTTATGTGATTTTTGTTTATATGCATGGGGGCCAGGAAGATAACCCCTGCGTAAGTGGGCGGGGGGATGCCTGTATTACAGATGACAGGAGTATACCTAGTACTGGGGATAATGACATCATTGATGCATGGGAAACTTGAGGTGCTCCAGAAATCTGCTAAGGGGCAGGAAGCAGCTGGAGGGAACGGCTCATGGCTTCAGTTGACTCTATATTAATGATCAGAGTATGGGAAACAAGACAAATCTGAGTTCTTATGACCTATTAGGCTTTACTGAAACCTGGTAGGATGAGATTCATGACAGGAATGTAGAAACTGAGGGATATAACCTGTTCAAAAGAAATAGGCCAAACAGGAAGGGAGGAGTAGCATTATATGTAAAGGATGTGTGCACTTGTGAAGAAATCCATAACCTGGGGCAATGTGGGGCATGGAAGGCATTTTGAGAGTGTAGGGGTAAAAATCAGAGGAGAGAGAAACTACAGTGATGTTACTGTGGATGTCTGTGATAGACCTCCAAGCCAGACTGAAGACTTGGATGCCTTTCTGGAACAGATAACCAAACATTCAAACTGAGAGATAGAGTTGTCAACTTCCCCCAATATCTGTTGAAACTCAAACTCTGCCAAGAATGCAAGATCCCACAAATTCCTCCATTGCCTCACTGACAATTTCATTTCCCAGAAGGTGGAAAAAAGCAACAAGGGGATCATCTATCTTGGACCTGGTCCTCACCAACAGGGAGGAACTGATTGATGAAATGGAAGTACTGGGAATCTTGGAAGGAAGTGATCATGTCCTCTTGGGTTTCATGATACAGAGGCAGGGAAAGCTGAGTGTAGTCAGACATGTACTCTAGACTTTAAGAAGGTCCATTTCAAAAAGCTTAAGGAGATACTGGGTGAGATTCCCATGGTCAGAAATACTCAAAGAGAAGAGTGTCCAAGATGGATGGGAGTTTCTTAAAGGTGAAATACTGAAGGCAAAAAGGCACACAATTCAAAGAAGAATGAAAAGTGGGATGCATCTAAAGAAACCAGTGCGGCTCAGCTTACAGATGAGATGAGAAGGGAAAGTATAAGAAATGGAAGAAAGGGGAAATTGTGAAAGAAGCTCTTGCAGGGAGAAGGTCAGGTGGACAAAAGCTTAGAACAGGCACCCCCAAATTCAGACATCCAGATGTTTTGGGACTACAATTCCCATCATCCCTGACCACTGGTCCTGTTAGCTAGGGATATGGGAGCTGTAGTCCCAAAACATCTGGAGGGCCAAGTTTGGGAATGACTAGCTTAGAATGAGCTCAGGCTTGCAAGAGAAGTTAAAAATAATTTTGAAAGGTTTCTTCAGCTACTTTCAAAGCAAGAGGAACAATAAGCAAGTGGTAGGCCCTCTGCGTGGAGAAGATGGATAAATGCTATTGGGTAATAGGGAGAAGGTGGAACTGCTCAACATCTACTTAGTCTCTGTCTTCACCCAGAAGGAAAGCAGTGCCCAACCTGTTGGTAACAGAATAAAGAATATGAAAGCTGGGTGCAGCTTTGAACTTCCTGACTCAAAGAGGCTGAGCATGAAATGAAAAGGAATATGAAATGGTAAAATAGGTAAAAGATAAAGGACCCCTGGACAGTTAAATCCAGTCAAAGGCGACTATGGGGTGCGGCACTCATCTCGCTTCAGACTGAGGGAGCTGGTGTCATGTGGCCAGCATGACTAAAGCGCTTCTGGCACAACAGGACACCGTGACCGAAGCCAGAGCGCATGGAAACGCTGTTTATCTTCCCACCACAGTGGTACCTATTTATCTACTTGCACTGGTATGCTTTTGAACCGCTAAGTTGGCAGAAGCTGGGACAGAGCAATGGGAGCTCACCTGTTGTGTGGATTTGAACCGCTGACCTTCCAATCAGCAAGCCCAAGTGGCTCAGCAGTTTAGACCACAGCACCACCTGCGTGCCTCTGCAACATGAAATGACCTGCCTGCTAAGAACAAATAATGTCAACTGTTTACATAAAAAGCAAACATATTACTATGAAAGAAGCGAAGGGTGACAAAGGAATGAGAGTGTATAAAAACATATGCTGTGTAGGGTTCTTAATAAATTAAGAATGCTTAATTAACCCTTCATTGCATAGTAAAAATGCATTATACAACAGAGATTTTAAGTCAGATATAAACATGTTTCAGATGTTACTAAAGGCAAAGGACCCCTGACCATTAAGTCCAGTCGCGGACGACTCTGGGGTTGTGGCGCTCATCTCGCTTTACTGGCCAAGGGAGCCGACGTTTGTCCGCAGACAGCTTCTGGGTCATGTGGCCAGCATGACTAAGCCACTTCTGGCAAACCAGAGCAGCACATGGAAATGCCGTTTACCTTCCCGCCGGAGCTTACCTATTTATCTACTTGCACTTTGATGTGCTTTTGAACTGCTAGGTTGGCAGGAGCTGGGACCGAGCAATGGGAGCTCACCGGTGGGGATTTGAACCGCCGACCTTCTGATCGGCAAGCCCTAGGCTCAGTGGTTTAGACCACAGCACCACCCATGTCCCTCAGATGTTACTAATGAGTACCAAATGCAATATTTAGTTTATTATCATTAGTATAAGATTTCTCCCAAAGTGCATTAGCATAGCTGGGAAACTTGGAAATTCTTTTTAAAAACACTTTTAAAACTGGACTCATCCAGATACTTTAATAACCCTCCTCTGCTCAGAAGACAAAACCATCAATGACCACTATCTTATGCCAAACACAAATATGAATTTTTAACACACTGCAGTCCATGGTTGATACGGTTTTCCTACTTTGTACCTTATCTCTAAAGTGCTTTTAAACAGCATTACAGTCTCTTTTTTTAAATAACATGCAAATGTTCTGATACTTTTTAATTTCAGTATTTGATATTTGTTAGTATGTTAAATTTAAGACCCCTTTACACAACATATTTTTCTCCATAAGAACAGTGGAGTGTGTCCATGCATGTAGGAAAATAACTTGTTAGCCACCATATCACAGATAAGTCTTTAGCTAAGATTCCGGCACTGCAAGGGGCTGGACTAGATGACCCACGGGGTCCCTTCCAACTCTACAATTCTATGATTCTAAGTCACCTTATGTAATAAAAAACACCTCATGACTGCAGAAATAGCTGCTGATCCATTAGCTCGTATACTCATTTTCTACACCCAAGTCTACAGCCCCCCAAAAAAGTATTAAAAATTGAGACTGAGGGGAGAAATGCATTTTGTTAGGTAGCCGAACATTTCCCAGTCTTCTAAGGCAATCTACTGAGGAATTGTTAACTTGTTTACTTGAACATTTTCGTGTGTGTTGTAGAACTGAAAATAACAGAAGCCTCACACTAAATCAGACTGAGACCTTGTGGCTCTCACATGTTCCATTCTCTTCTCCACCCACCCCGCCCCAAATACTTACACAAAAGTAAATATATTCTAGCACACACACACACCCCAATTTCATATTCAGAATCTGTTGCAAAATAAATTCCTTTGGCTCTTCACGGTATGAAGGTTTCCTAGGCCTACATCTTGGGACCCTGCTGTGCTGTGCTATGTGTTCAAACAAGCAGTGGACATTAAGAATATACTCCAGAGAACATTAGCTGTGGTGGAGACCCGACAGATAAAGGATCACAGGCCAACAGAAAGGTATGATGGAGCTAGGTGAAAACACTAAACTACAATAAATACAGATTGGGGCTAAGAATATGAGCTATGAACAGGCCAGTTTCAGATCACAAACTTGCTAGATTGCTTTAAGCCATCCACTCTCAGTCCCCATTTGAGGATTATAATAGTGTCCCGTCTTACCGGAGCCTTGTACGGGATTATTAAGGCTTAAAATGTTTTGCATTATTCATATACCCTGCCTCTCTCAATGTGGCTTACAAAACACAATACAGGAGCGGAAGATAACATGGCACCCGTAAAGGGTGGGATCAGGATTGTTCAGAGAGAATTTCCTCTCCGTGTCCTTGTCCTTCCCTGGTGACACACCTGGCAGCAGCTCCCTCCAAAATCTTCTTAGGCAAGGGGGTAGGGGCTGAGCAGCTGGATCTCGTTCAGCTCTGATGAAGTAGCCTTCCGATGCTGGCAGATGGCAGGCAGCAGGTCTTAAAAGTGATTACTCTTAGTATTTACATTTGGGGGCGTCCCTTACTCTACATTGCCCCTCACTTATTCCACAGGGCACATCAAGGCAATGGCATACCAGTGAGCTCTAATAGGAAAGCAATGAACTAACACTGAAGGGGGGGGGTGGGGGTGGAAATGCATATGTCCTAAGAGGTCCATGCTTAAATACAAGCATGAACTCCAACACCACACCTTCCAAAATTTCAGAACTGTAGATTAAAATGTGCCAGATCATTTCACTATCATTTACCTCTATGATTAATATTTCTAGAAAGTTTGGTACAATTTTGTCCTCATCACATACTTATTTGTTGGTGCTTCCAATATGGACTGGTACTATTATGTTTGCCCATTTATGGATTACAGGAATAAATAGAGCCAGCGATCCAATGATTGAGACCAGAAGGAACGTCCATAAGAACACACGATCGAGCACCTGAGCTATAAATTTCCAGTCTTCAACAACCTAGAGAGAGAAGAAAGAAAATCAGTACCTTTTCTTAAAAACACTCCAGAATATTTGTACAGACACTACAACAAAAGAGTAATAATAATGGCACAAGCCCTACTGTCTCTCTTATCGGGCTAGAGGCAAAACTAAATTGCCCCAAACATTAACTTATTGTGGCTCCCTTTATATCGCAATGAAATGCTTGTTCCTAGGGAATAGCCACATAAGATTTAAAATGGGGGCAGGGAGCCTATTTGTTGCACCACAAAGGCATAACATTTTAAATAAGGATTTCTGCATTATCTCCAAAAGTGTCCATTTTCACCTTTGAAATTATGCTCATGCAAAAGTTGCCTTGTTACTTCTACTGGAGATCATGGTGTCTGAAAATATGAGGGACCTATTTGAAATGAGCAGGCAAGGATTTTACTTATGATTAACTCCACAACTGCACATGCTCTTGTTCCAGACCGCCAGCCTCAACAGTTGACTGCAACGTTAACTAATACACACACCTCACGTACTTCATTCTCCTTGACAATGTGCCTTGTAATATATCGGATAGAATTTAGGGCGGCTTCCAAAGTAATCCGAGACGCCTCAGAACCTTCCTCATTGCTGGCATCCCCCTCCTGAGTGAAATACCTGTCGACATGGCTTCTCATACAAAGCAGTTTGGGAAGTTTGTGAAGGAATATCCTGCGGACCCAAGGTGCCATTGCATCGTGCGTAGATGAGGACCGATGATGAACATTAATAGCAAAGACAGTTATTACAATGGACAACGTAACAAATATCATCGTGAATACCAAGTACTCGCCGATAAGAGGTATAACTTTGGAAGATGATGGTATGATTTCTTCAATGACAAGCAGAAAGACAGTTAAGGAAACCAGAACGGATGTGCACAAAGAAATTTTCTCACCTTCATAAGATGGAAGGTAAAAGACAAGGACGGTTAAGAATGACAACCCTATGCAGGGAATAATAAGGAACAGTGTATAAAAGAGAGGCAGGCGTCTAATTATAAATGAGTAGGTAATAAATGGATACCAGCAACACCCATCAGTTCTTTTCCCTCTGATCCCTGTTGCCATTACTATTTCCCATTCTCCATTATCAAAGAAATCTCTCTTGTCTACTTCATCGTCCACTAGAATTATGTCAACTTGTGAGCCATCATACGTCCAGGATCCAAACTTCATGGAGCAGTTCTGGCGGTCAAATGGAAAGTAAGTGACATCTATGGTACAGGAGCTTTTGTAATTTGCTGGAGGAGTCCAAGCAATTGTGCCATCGTGTTTCACTACTGTTTTGGTAGATGTTCCTTCAAAACGACCATCTGCACTGAAAAAATATTCAACGAAAAGTTATTTAAAAATGTAACATGCTGAAATTATTTTCCTCAAACATTTTACTTGGTTATTTTCAGATGTTTATGTGACGCTCTTAACAGTGGCACCCAGTACAGAATGAGGTAAAAATAAATGGCTTTTTGTATTTTGTTTGAAAACAACAAGCAATGCACACTAGCAATCTAGCAAGACAATTGTTACCTTGAAGCCATTGCTAATATGCTGGGAAGAGAACGGATGGGAAAGGCAGAAGAAATACCCTTTGATGCGGGCAAATGGGCAATGGAGACAGGGAGTCACCCAAAACTCTAGCTCAAGAACCCATACACATTCAAACTGCAAAGAAGGAATGGTTCTTATATCTGGTTCGAAATCAACAAGCAATGCATTTGCTGTATTAAAACTGGTGTGCTAAATAGGCATTCTGCAAGCTGAAGATTTATTTCACCCATTCATTCTTTGTTTGTTTGTAATATATTTAATTGATTTCTACCAAGTTATGCTGAAGGCTATGAATGTCAAGATCCATAATAAAGGTCTTTTATTCTTTCCTGAAAATTCATGTAAGAGTTAGTTCTAGGAATCTAAGTGGCCTGATCAATCCTGAGACGACATTGGGGGGCCCCAATATGCCATGGCTGCTAAGGTCACACGCAAAGTTCTGCAGTTTATATGTGGCAGCATCTGCAGCACACAGAGGAAAGCTGAGCTCCAAAACTTTCTGAAGACACCTTCACCTATTTCAAGGAGTCACTCATTCCTCTGCTTACACCTGTAGTAACTACCGTTCTGCTTGCATTTCACTATCTCTTCTAACACTCCACTTTTGCTCTTACAAAATGAATGGCTAAAGGGCCCCTTTTAATTTTTACTTCTTTTATCTAACGAAGACCATGAGGTTGCCATTTGGTGAGATACAAATCACTCAGGTAGTATTCTGTCGAATGTCTCTTTCACCACAAAGCATTCGTAACTGCAGAATATACATCTCTCCAGCAAACATTATATATTTCATGGTTTGAAACTATTACTCTCATTTGAAAACGCTGCATGAATGCCAATGCTATCGTGCCAAATATTTCATTTCAGAAAAAAAGATGCTCTCGACGCTAGAAATTTCAAAATACAACTTATTCAAATTATTTCTCTCTTTAACTTCTGGAACGGTAATAATTGTGTTAAAAAACATTAAATGCTTACTTGTCATACAAAACAATATCTGGGATCCATATAGAATCTGAAGGGACACGGATAGATGTTATTCCAGCATAGTCTTTAGGGTCCCACTTCAGTTTTACATCAATCCATTCCTACAACGAGAGTAAAAATAGTATTAATTGATAAACTAATTTATTTACTTTACAGTGCAATTATATACAAGTCTATTCAGAAATAAGCACCACTGAATTCAACGGGATTTATTCCCAGAATAGTGTGCATAGGATTTTACCACCACTGTAGCAACTTGCTTGGCAGCGGTTTGGACTGGATGGCCCTTGTGGTCTCTTCCAACTCTATGATTCTATGAACTTGGTTATTTGAGTCTACATTTGTCAGAAAACCCCCCTCGCCGCAGTGGGAAGCAATCCCGGGGCGTTTGCAGTACAGGAAACCCCCGTCTCCTGTGAGCAGTTCGTCATCCTCCTCGAAATGGAGGAAGTGACCGCTCTTCCAGTGGGGAGGGGGAGATGGAGGCAGGAAGTCGGAGCAGGGGCTGTGGCAGGGATGGAGAGCCTCTGCACCAAGCTGGAAGAGGGGGAGAGGAACCCTTTCCGTCGCCCCGTTTGGGCAGAGAGGAAGGACGTAGAGGGGGGAGGCGGGGGTTCAGGATCCCGCGCCTCTTATGTTGGGCAAAGAACCGGAAACAGACATTCCCGGACTCTGCAGAGGGATGAGCTGGATGTCTTTATTTTAGCTCCACTGTAAATAGCTGCACAATAAAGAACTTAGTTTTTAGAAGTTCTGCGTCAGCCTGATTTCTCATGAGCAACCACTGAAAAGCCTTACACCACTGAATAATACATCTCAGTCGCAACCGAACAGTATACATCAACATCCCTCCCAACATTATGGTTACAGTCCAAACCTTTTCCTATTATACTACTCACCTGCTTCAACCAAACATTTGTTGTCATCAGTTGATTTTTCTCATCCTATTGAGAAAAAAAGCATTTTATATGAATGACAGTACAGTACACTTCTTTCACTTCCAGGCAGTGGTCAATAACATATGGCATATATTCCACAGCTCTCATCAGGGCAGGCTCCAGGCTGACACCTGAATTTCTCAAAATGGCCCCAGAATAACAATATGTTGTGGTTGCTCTGGGGCATTGGAGAAACTTTAATCTATTTATTATTGGCTGCAAAGTTTTTCTTTTCAAAAACTTATTTTTTAATTTTTCAACACCAGAGTATGGAAAGTCATCAGAGAGATACTTACATAATAATGGTAAGTACAATTCTACATAGGTTTATTAAACTAACATATTATTTAAGACGGGGACATGGGTGGCACTGTGGTCTAAACCACAGAGCCTAGGGCTTGCTGATCAGAAGGTCGGCGGTTCGAATCCCCGCGACAGGGGTGAGCTCCCGTTGCTCGGTCCCTGCTCCTGCCCACCTAGCAGTTCGAAAGCACGTCAAAGTGCAAGTAGATAAATAGGTACCGCTCTGGCGGGAAGGTAAATGGCGTTTCTGTGCACTGCTCTGGTTCGCCAGAAGCGGCTTAGTCATGCTGGCCACATGACCTGGAAGCTGTACACTGGCTCCCTCGGCCAGTAAAGCGCGAGATGAGCGCCGCAACCCCAGAGTCGTCCGCGACTGGACCTAATGGTCAGGGGTCCCTTTACCAAAAAATTAGGTTTAAAATTGGGGCTCGTCCTATACACAAGTAGTGCTGAGGGGTGTTTTCTTAATTTGGAGTCCCCAAAAATAGTGGGCATCTTATACATGGGGGGCGTCTTATACACGAAAAAATATGGTACGGCTACACACAGGGGCCTCAGATGCATGACAGAATAGGCAAGTTCCTCTTAAACTATGGTTGGATTGTGGCCATGGCTCTCACTTGCTGCACAGGCTCCTGCACAACTTCTCCTCTCCTGCACAGCTCAAACAAGCCATACTATTGCTTGACATAACAAAATTAAAAAATAAAAAATCCTTCCAGTAGCACCTTAGAGACCAACTAAGTTTGTTCTTGGTATGAGCTTTCGTGTGCATGCACACTTCTTCAGATACACTGTGCATGCACACGAAAGCTCATACCAAGAACAAACTTGTTTGTTGTTCAGTCGTGTCCGACTCTTCGTGACCCCATGGACCAGAGCATGCCAGGCACGCCTATCCTCCACTGCCTCCCGCAGTTTGGCCAAACTCATGCCAGTCGCTTCGAGAACACTGTCCAACCATCTCATCCTCTGTCGTCCCCTTCTCCTTGTGCCCTCCATCTTTCCCAACATCAGGGTCTTTTCCAGGGAGTCTTCTCTTCTCATGAGGTGGCCAAAGTACTGGAGCCTCAACTTCAGGATCTGTCCTTCCAGTGAGCACTCAGGGCTGATTTCTTTAAGGATGGATAAGTTTGATCTTTTTGCAGTCCATGGGACTCTCAAGAAACTTAGTTGGTCTCTAAGGTGCTACTGGAAGGATTTTTTTAAAAAAAATATTTTGTTTTGACTATGGCAGACCAACATGGCTACCTACCTGTAACTATTTGCTTGGCATGTCTTCCAAACCCAGGCTTACCAAGAGGTAAGTCAGAAATAATCTGAGAATGAATTCTGGTTTATTTATAGCTTAAAGCTCATTGTTTATTTGAAACAAATAAACCATTGACTGGATTTTGACAACACAACAAGGCAATAGTATGGCTTGTATGAGCTACAAGAGGACACAATAGGGAAAAGGCATATTCATGATTAAACTATGCTTTAAAGCAAACTCTGGCTTTTTGTAACATGCAAACCAGGCCTGTGTGAACAGATAGCATATGAATGCATGGTTCCTTCCTCCTATCCTCTCAACAGCAAGTGACCAATAACACACGTACAACTTCTGCAACCCCAACACCCTGTGTGGAGTTATGGCATCCTCTGTATGGGGAGAAGAGGCTCTGTGGAAAAGCCAGGGATGCTGTTCAGACTATGTGCTTCTGACAAGCAACTACTTTACGCTACCATGCCTGACAGCAGAAGTTTCCAACATACCACATCCACTAACTGGGAAATTGCAAGGCCAAACTTCACTTTGATTGTGTCGTTCAGACGCTCTACTGGGCGAACCCATCTTTCATAATCTTCAAATAAGTATTTAAACAGACGGTCTTCACTTTTAGCAATAAAGGAAGGTTCAGACGTACCTGTACAGATGGAAAAGAGAGATAACACAAACATTACAATTCTCCTACTTTGTATACAGGTGGCAACCATTTTGCACGTGCTCAATTGGCACACAACCACGGACATGCACGCCATTTTTGGCCCTGGAAAGGGTGGAACAGGGTAGGCTTATACCCACTCCACTGACACACATGACGACATGGAACACAACCCGTGTAAACGGGGAACTGCCTGTATAGGAAGAAAAAAGAAGCAACAATTTATGCTCTTTTTCAAATTTGACTTATGACTTAATAAAAGTTAGGTAAAATGGGCATGATAGCCATGTCAGTTTGCATTTCTTGGTGCAGAAAGTATTGATCTAATGTGTAGAGATTTTTCCTATTCAAATTCATTCAGTAGGTTTCTGGAAGCTTCTCTGTGTGAAAGAAGCTTCATGATGTTTGGGTTATACCTTCAGAGAAGCTAAGTACAGCTGACTTAAACTGGTTCTCTTATCTCTTTCTGTTAAGGTGATGCTGACTAAATATAGGCCAGAAGGAGCATGGGTCTTACTTTCTCTTTCTATCTCTCTTCCTTCTGGTGTGGTGCTCTGTACATAGCACGCTTAGTGTTATGGTTTAGTCTTGTTATAAGTTTGTAAGTTTTTGTAAGTGCTGCAACTGGATTGTTTATGGACTGTGCCAATCCTGAATGTATTGGATTTGTGACCATTATGCTCATTTGCCTTCAGTAGCAGTAAAGCTCTGCTGGATGAAATACAATTGCCACTGGTCTATTTTGGGGGACTCTGCATCATGTTTACCGTAAGTTTTTCCTTCTCCAGAGAAGGCACAACAATTCAGTGGATGAGAAGGGCAAGTACAGGCAACCTCACATTTATGTGGGGGTTACGTAAGAAGGATATTTACAGATTGGTAAATGTATTGCATTTGTGGCCACAGATTATGACCCCACATACCCTGTTAACCATCCTGTGGGCTGTTTCATTCTCCTCCATGTTAATCACACTACAGGGGAAAGTAACACTTCACTAACTATAGTTTGGAGGTGTCCTTACACCCCGCTTGCCCTGGGCTGACACATCCCTGCTTGCACTGACGTTCTCTCTCTCTTTCAGTTCTGGATGTAGCTATGGTCAGCCTTATGGAGGCAGTAGCATTCTTGCTAACCACCGTTAGCACCAAAGCAAAATTTGCAACCATAGTTAGAAGTGGACTTCATACAACTGACTTTGATTAATGCTAACATTGGTTCAGGTGTAATGCTAACCAGTTAACCCTGTAACTAACAGCTGATCTGTCATGAAAATATTTTACTCTCACTTCAACCATTTGAATTTCACACATTATCAGTTTTTGTCTATGATACTCCATAGTCTGTACTACACACCATTTATTGAAATACACCCGGAAAAACTGTGAAAGAACAGAGAAAGCCACGCTATTGTTTGTACAGTCGTGCCTTGGATCCCAAACGCCTTGGTACTTGGATGTTTTAGCTCCTGAACACTGCAAACCCGGAAGTTAGTGTTCCGATTTACAAACGTTCTTTGGAACCCGAACATCCGACGCAGCTTCCGATTGGTTGCAGGAACTTTGGTTTCCGAACGTTTTTGAAGTTGAATGGACTTCCGGAACAGATTTCGTTCAACTTTCGAGGTACCACTGTTTATAAATCTGAGTTTCCATGAAATATTAGCTCCCTCACCACCACCCTGGCTGAAAAATCACGTTATGCAATCTGGAGCAATTTGAGAAAGCATTTGAGAAAGTAGTAGATGCAGAAAATGTGAGTGCTGACACCACAATATTCTGCTGAATTTAGCTCATATCCTAATTTTACCATGATGGTAGTGTTGAAAAAGCTACAAAACTTCAATGCTGAAAACAGAATTTATAGGTAAACATCAGCAGATACTACATCAGATGCCAAGGAAATAAAGAATTACCGGTACACAACTTTTAGAAGACATCTGAATGCAGCCCTAGATTGGGAATTTTTTAATGTTGATGTTTTATTGTGTTTCTATATGCATTAGAGGCCTCCTAGGGTAGCTGGGGTGGCCCAGCCGGATGGGCGGGGTATAAATGATGAAACAACAACAACAACAACAACAACAACAACAACAACAACAACAACATATTGCAAGCTTAGCAATGAACCAGTGGGAAATATAAGGTTGTTACAAGGAATGCAATTGGGTTCTATATTTATGCCTTGTTTTTTTAAATTAAAAAATCTAATTTCTCTCTCTCTCTCTCTCTCTCTCTCTCACACACACACACACACACACACATCTTAACATGTTTTAACATAAAATGTAAATTGCTTTATCTGTTGACCTCCCATCCTTCCCTTCCATGGTTTCCATATTTACCCTTACATGCTGCATATTTCACCCACAGTCCTCCTATACTATTCAACACGCTGGTGTCTGTTACAGCTTTCCTTCCCCTCTGTGCAGTGGCAATCTCAGATTAAGAGCTTAACAGGGCAAATAAATGTTCCCTTCTGAATTATTTGGAAAGCAGCTGGCATTTTGTAGACATTAATGTAAGGACAATTATTCAAGTTGTGGCCTCGCAAGCTGTCTGGCAAAGCCACTGGCAATAGCAATAATGCTGTGGTCGGCTGTCATACAGGCAAGCTTTAGCAAGGTCCCCTTGTGAATTTCACCAGCCATCTGTTAAGAGGTGCTGAAATCATGCCTAAATTTTAGTAAACAGACTGATCCAGTGCATGCTGACTCAGATGTAAGTCCCACTGAATTCATAGGGAATTCAGTGCATGGGATTAAACCCCAAAATGACATACATACATACATATGAACATTTTAATACCAAGCTGTTGAGTTTTAATCACTGTGCCCAGAAAGCAATTGTTATGGGGGCAAAGAAGTCAAAGAAAAAGAAAGCAAAGAAGGAAGGAAGGAATTGTGGGATGCAAAGTAAGATGGCTGTAAGGTATTCCTATTATAGCCACACATAGTTTATTTTGTAAAGTTTATGAATGCAAATTGACATTTTATGTAAATGTATATGCAAATTAGGCACAGCCTTCAGGCTCCTAGAGAGTTGCAAAATCAAGTCTCCAATGCAGCAAGGCCTGTGTGCAGGTACATACCGGTAATCTGTTCTAGCTGCATTGTACTGTAAACAACTATTTTCCAGTGCCAGCTACACAGAATTGTATTGCCACACAGCTCCACTGGCTTTCACAGTGATCATTGCCAACATATCCATATTAGCATTCTCATTTGGGGAGTTACATAAGCACTCCTCTTGCTCTAATTTCTCTGTAGCCTACCGAAAAATTTGCATTATTGGAAGCAGAGCATAAGACAATCAAAGGAAAACCACAGGAGTAAAGCATTCATATTTGAAACTAGCAGCTGCAGCTCCTTTCTCAAAAATGTTTAATACACTGTACTCTTGCTTGAGGACAAACATCTGTAGAGAATCATAATCACTTATGGTTTAATCAAAGAGTTTGTAAACCGCATTTCAGAGACAGTTATATATGAAGCGGTTCTGCAGTATCGCAACAAGGATTATGTGCACATTACTTTTTAACCTTAACTGGCACACACCCAAATCCGACACCCGTTTAGTTTAAAGCAATTCCTTACAAATGGAATTTCCAGCAGAGTCCTCCATGATGTTCTAGTACAGTGGTAACTTGGTTCTCAAACACCTTGGTACTCAAACAACTTGGAACCCAAACACTGCAAACCCAGAAAGTTAGTGTTCTGTGAACATTTTTCGGAAGCCAAACGTGCTGTGTTTTGAGTGTTACACTTCCGATTTGAGTGCCACACTGAGGTCTGTTTTTGCTATTTATTTTGCGTTTTTGCGGCTTTTTTGTTTTGCTTTTGTTACTGTGTAGAACCCAGTTCAGCTACTGATTGATTGTGTGACTACAGTACATTGTTTATTCTTTCATTTTATGGCTCAATGGTCTCATAAAAGACCATGTTAAATTCATGCTAAATTGCTGTTTTAGGGCTTGTTTTCAGAAGTTTGCAACAGATTAATCCATTTTGCATTACTTTCTATGGGAAAGAGCGCCTTGGTTTTGGAACAGACTTCCAGAATAGATTAGGTTTGAGAACCAAGGTACAACTGTATGTTCTGCTGAGTTCATCTGGGCTTACACTGAGATTGCAACCTCATTTTAACAGCCTTCCTTTCCCCAAATGTGCTAAATAGAATTTTTATTTTCTAAAAAATAGAGTACTGAGTAACTTCTCCAAACCACTCAGTATGCTAGGGCATTAACATTCTACTTAGCATGTTTAGCACTTTTAGAGTGGAAAACACCATGCAAACTAATAATAATAATAATAATAATTTATTTGTACCCCGCCCACCTGGGTTTCCCCAGCCACTCTGGGCTTCCAACAAAGATTAAAAATACATTAAAACTAGTTCATTGTCCAATGAGTACAGTTTACCTATGGCTGAGGTTGTACTCATTATTAACAGGGGTTGGTGCCTAAATCCAGTAATCAAGCCATAGGACCTCAGCACCTCTCAGCTCAGCGAGAAGCAGAAAACTCCCACCTGTTACCTCATAGCTACAGAATTAGGTTGAAATCCTATACACAGGTATTCAGGAGAAAGTCACATCTGCTGGTCTTTATACCCAAGAGGGTCAAGTCTGTATGGAAAGGTGTGTTTTTTCAAATATTAAGTCATTTAGAGCCAGTGTGGTGTAGTGGTTAAGAGCAGTGGACTCGTAATCTGGTGAACTGGGTCCGTGTCTCCACTCCTCCACATGCAGCTGCTGGGTGACCTTGGCAGCACACTTCTCTGAAGTCTCTCAGCCCCACTCACCTCACAGAGTGTTTGTTGTGGGGGTGGAAGAGAAAGGAGAATGTTAGCCGCTTTGAGACTCCTTCGGGTAGTGATAAAGCAGAGTATCAAATCCAAACTCCTCCTCCTCCTCCTCTTCTTCTTCTTCTTCTTCTTCTTCTCCTCCTCCTCCTCCTCTTTTGGTGGCTTCATTTTGGACCAATGGAAATTTCTAAGTCCTCTTCAAGAGCAACCCCATATACAGCACAGTAAATTTCAGATTGGATTACTGCAGAGTATGAAATATAGTGGCCAAGTCATCTCTATCAAAAAGGGGGGGGGGGCATTCTGGCAAACCAGACAAAGCTTGAAATATGTACACCTCTCCAATGATGAATCCAGAAGCAACCCCAATCTACGGACCTGCTCCTTCCAGGGGAGTACAACCATCCAGAACAGGCAGTCTCCCCACTTCCTAGACTCAACAACTTGGAAGGCATAGCACTCCCGTCTTTTCAGGATTCAGCTTCAGTTACTGGTGCACATCCAGCCCATCTGCACCTCCGAGCACCAGTCTAGTTCAACTGTCTCTCCCGATTCATATGGAACAGAAAGACAAAGGCAAACAACCAGATTTATACTACTGTTGTAACTGATGTCATGAAGCAGAAGTTTGACTAGAAGCATCACTGCAGTTTCTTCCATTGCGATATTTCGTCTCCTAGCTTTGCATTTTTTAAAATTAAAATGTTAAAATGCTCAACTTGATGTTCTCAATATTTACAAGTCTACCAAGCATTAAAACTGAACAAAAGTTTTGAGACAGTATTTTCATACCACCCCACACAGAAAGGAAGCTTAAATACTGCATTTCCGCAATTTAGCTATTATGACTCAAAATGCACACTTCATTTTTCTTTTTATTTACTAAATGTCTTTCCCATCTACTTGGCAAGAATACCAGGCAGTTCAAATACATTCAATAAAACAAAATTTTTTACCACGCTGGAGTCTACAGGATTCTATAGCCTGTCTTTCCACTGTAATCCTAATGCTTTCAGTTTTTGCGTACATTTTTGTTCTGCTTTATTGTGCATTTCTAAACTAACTTCTGTTCTACTTATTTCTGGAAGGTTAGTTATTTAGAGATCCATTCTGTGTACCTCCTGAAGAAGATTCCCATGCCCCATATAAATATATAGGAAGCAGCATCAGAACAGTAGCAGCAAAATGTGTATAAGGAAGCAAGAAAGTATGTCAAATCTACCATTATGATTCTGTAAGCTGAGCAAAAAGCAATATGCTTAATAAGAACAAATTTGCTTGTTGTTTGTGTTTAACAAGGTAAAGGAAGGGACATAAATATGTCCCAGAGCAGAGAACATTCAATATATGAACATACATGAATAAAATAGGTAAAGGGGATTATGTATGAATAAAAACCAGAATGAAGTGTAGTCACAGCATCACCAGTTTTTTCTGCAGAACAGAATTGCAAATCTGCTTCCACATTGTCTCCCTAGGGTTACAGTATCAATGTTCAAAGCCCTCAATTATCCTTCAAATAAGCCTTAAATCATCAGAAATCTCTCCAAAGCAAGGAAACATTCAGCATATAACATGTCAGAAGCCTGAATCCATTTAAATGCCTGCAGGATTCTCATCCCCAACCAAAACAACCACCTTCAACTATTAGTTTTAAATTCCAGTATCCAACATCATCCCTTTGTAAGACAAAAAACAGACTTCTGCATCTTTTCTGGACAGCCCCCTAAAAGTTAGCCTAGAAAAGTCAGATTGACAAGTCTTTGCAGGGCAATCGCCCTGCCCAAAATGGGGGTGGGGGGTTTTAGGGGAAAGTCAAAGAGATCACATACTCCCCTGCTAAAATCCTACTTTATCATAATTCTGAGCAAAATGACCCATGAGGATTGCTTGAATGATATGAAACTATACAAAATGCTCTTCCTTTCCTCTCACAAGTTAGCAACCAATTTACGGCAGTTATGTGCATATTGACCCAGAAGCCTTTAAAAAATATAATTGGACCAACAAAGATCTCTGCATTTTTGTCATAATTCCAAGGGACATGAATGCAGCCAACCCATTGCATACTATAGCCACTTACCTGGGAGCAAGTATGACTTGAACTCAACGTGGTTTACTTCTGAGTAGACATATAGAGAAATGCCCTTACCTGGGATTCAATGGCTTCCTTCCCGGTGGACAAATGTAGGATGAGGCTATTCAGTACCGATTACCGTGTGTACTTGTTTCAGTATCATCCCACAAAACAGAAATACGCATTTACAGTACATAAAAGTTACTTTATCCGTTTTTAGTATTACCACGGGCTCTGAAATCACCACACACACAGTGAGGGCACTACTGTACATCAATATTTCCCAGAGGGGTAGGAGAACGGACTGCACCAAAAACAACCGAGCGTCTGGTAGCACCTCGGAGACTTAATGAGACTTAACTCGACCTACGATTTCCCGGTCCAGCCCATCCGATATACGGATCGCTTTGCTATGAATGTCGCCAACACGATTGGCGGCGTATTTAGAAGCGCTTCAGAGAAAAGCAAATGCACGCATAGATCCTATGCACCTTGACGCGTGTTCCGTTGTTTTTCTAATGCATTCCCACAAGCCTCCCTCTCTCTCTCTCATTCAAGGTTTAAAAGAGGCATTCCCGCCGCGGGCCCACCATCCCCCCTCGGGGCGCAGCAGCTGGCTCCCCCGGGGACCCCTCGCCGGCAGCCCGTCCCCGCTTACCCGGGGAAGGCGCTCCTCCCGCGCCGCCCTGGGCGCCCGTCCCCGCCAGCAGGTGCAGGAGCAGCAGGAGGCCGGCGGGCACCGGGGCGCCTCGCCGCAGGGACCCCGCCATGGCTCGGCTCAGCTAGGACGGAGCGGCGGTGGCGGCGGCGGCGCCTCAGGAGCATCTGGAGGCTGGACTCGCGGCCGCCCGGCGGCTGAGGAGGAGGCCCCGCCCCCGAGTGGGAGGGGCGAAAGGGGAGGGGGAGGGCGAGGGCGGGGTGGGGGTGGGGCGCCCTGGCCTGACGCGCCGCCCCTTCGCTCCGCGCCACCGGCCGCGTTGAGCCGAGAAGCAAAAGCGGCGAGGCGCGCTTCTCTGATTCCTTTACTAAATCCACGAGATGGAAGCACAAAGCTGTACAAAGATCTCCAGGCGAAAACACCTTTTGCAAGAATCCATAGTTGTTGTTGTTGTTGTTGTTGTTCAGTCGTTTAGTCGTGTCTGACTCTTCGTGACCCCATGGACCAGAGCACGCCAGGCACTCCTATCTTCCACTGCCTCCCACAGTTTGGTCAGACTCATGTTGGTAGCTTTGAGAACACTGTCCAACCATCTTGTCCTCTGTTGTCCCCTTCTCCTTGTGCCCTCCATCTTTCCCAACATCAGGGTCTTTTCCAGGGAGTCTTCTCTTCTCATGAGGTGGCCAAAGTATTGGAGCCTCAGCTTCAGGATCTGTCCTTCCAGTGAGCACTCAGGGCTGATTTCCTTCAGAATGGATAGGTTTGATCTTCTTGCAGTCCATGGGACTCTCAAGAGTCTCCTCCAGCACCATAATTCAAAAGCATCAATTCTTCGGCGATCAGCCTTCTTTATGGTCCAGCTCTCACTTCCATACATCACTACTGGGAAAACCATAGCTTTAACTATACGGACCTTTGTCGGCAAGGTGATGTCTCTGCTTTTTAAGATGCTGTCTAGGTTTGTCATTGCTTTTCTCCCAAGAAGCAGGCGTCTTTTAATTTTGTGACTGCTGTCACCATCTGCAGTGATCATGGAACCCAAGAAAGTAAAATCTCTCACTGCCTCCATTTCTTCCCCTTCTATTTGCCAGGAGGTGATGGGACCAGTGGCCATGATCTTAGTTTTTTTGATGTTGAGCTTCAGACCATATTTTGCGCTCTCCTCTTTCACCCTCATTAAAAGGTTCTTTAATTCCTCCTCACTTTCTGCCATCAAGGTTGTGTCATCAGCATATCTGAGGTTGTTGATATTTCTTCCGGCAATCTTAATTCCGGCTTGGGATTCATCCAGTCCAGCCTTTTGCATGATGAATTCTGCATATAAGTTAAATAAGCAGGGAGACAATATACAGCCTTGTCGTACTCCTTTCCCAATTTTGAACCAATCAGTTATTCCATATCCAGTTCTAACTGTAGCTTCTTGTCCCACATAGAGATTTCTCGGGAGACGGATGAGGTAACTTCTCTGGATCCTCTTGTGGGAAGAAGAGAAAGAAGCCATGACCCAACAGCAATTCCACTCAACATGTTGACCAATAAGTGCAGTAATAATAGTAAATACAGATACCGGTAGATATTATGCACCAAGGACCACTGTGTCAGGCTGTTCCAGAGTATTTCAGCCTCAACTTGAGTCATTGGCAGCCTCCTTTTTCCGTTGGATGTAAACTCTGCATCCCATAAAATAGATGCAAGTCCAGAGCTTCTGACTACCAGAACAGGATGCAAATATCTGGCTTGTATCCGACATGAATCATGAATCCTGTTCAGAGTCAAGTCACCAAAATATGGGCATGACTTAAGTAGATTTGAATAGTAACAGAAGAATCAACAGCACAAGGCCTATTTGCTCAGAAGAAGTCACTCATTTAATGGGGCTTATTCTCAGGTAACTGCAGTAGTGAAACCTTCTGCCTTTTAGAAGCATTTAGCAATATAATGGTTTCATATACATAAATATGGCTTTTATATGTAATTAGTGTTATTCATAATTAGACCAACAGTTTTCAAACACATCATTCCATAAAATTAATAACCTTTGATCCTCTCTCTCTCTCTCCCTCTCCTTTTTTTAAATGGCATTCAGGTTGTGTGAGTGGATATAATGCAAGCAGATAACCATTTAGAGGAATCTGCTTATATAGTACTTTCCTCTCCATATATCATGCACTAGCTTGAGATATTGATTAGAAAGCTCTGCAATAAACCCCTGGCACTTGATTTATTTGACTTATATTTATTTATTTGACGGTTTTCTTCATTGCAGGGTCCCTGCTTCATATACACCAAAATCCTATATTGCACATAGGCAATTTGCAAAGAGTATCACATGCCTTTGTCTTTCGTTTTACAATGTGTGTCCAACACAAAGAATTAGATGAAGCAATATATTTTCTTCCTACAGCAAAAAAATGTGTTATAGTGCTGCCCATCAAATTGCATTCAGCAATCAAGCTTTATTTGTGGAGCCAACCATTTCCTGAATCGGCTGTATTGTTCCAGATTTATGGCACTATTTTTATCACCAAATGGATCTAATGTCTTGCTGCAATCTTAATTGTCTGCCTAGGATCACACCCTTAGTGCCTCCATCTCTTGCAGGCCACTTTGACAAGGGGGTGAGGCCACCCACCTGCCAATCACCTGCCAATCATATAACATTGGGGTGGGGCTGGGGGGCACTATTTAGCCCATTATTCTTAATAAAATATTAATCCCCTGCCCAGTGGTGGACTTTGGTAATATGGTGTCCTGAATGAGGACAAAATCTGGAACCCCCCAAACTTTGAGTAGACACCTGCATAAATATACCAAATATACCAATATTATTATTATTATTATTATTATTATTATTATTATTATTATTCCCCTTGGCTCGGAAGTCCTGTGCGGGGGAATGACCTGCACCACCTTAAAGCCGGCCCTGCCCTGCCATCTACCTGAGAGAATCCTACTCTCTGAGCAACAGAAAGCAAGCTTGTGCCATCTTTGAGGTGACAGCCCTTCAAGTATTTGAAGATGACCATCATATCACTGCTCATCCTTCTCTTCTCCAAGCAAAGCATATCCAACACCCTCAACATTCCTCAAACGGCCTTCTTGCAACTTTCAATATAACTAAAAAACAAAATGTAAAAATATCCCCGATCAATGAAGCCTAGGGTCCATCTAGAACACAAAGTATGCACAGCTCTCTGGATGTTGGGCTCCCACAGCTCCACAGCAGCATGTTCAATAAGGATGATGGAAATTGTAGTCTAACAAGATTAGGAGGGTCACATTTTCCCCATCCCTGCATTGCAGTCTCCAATGTCCAACGGTAGATAGCCAAACTGTTCTGGGAAGTGCAAAAGCAGGGTGTGAAGGTAGCAGCTCAGGCTGTTGTCTTTACTTTTTAAACAAAGTTATGTTTTACTGATTAAAAATCCCCAGGATGATTGTTCTTTTGATATAGCAAAAGTCTCCCCACCCTCAAACTCTTGTGAAGCTGGTTTAACTTTTTTAACAGATTAAATGCAAGGAACTTGAAATTACCAATTAGTTGTAAGGCTCCAGTTAATTCTTTCCCAGGAAGGACAAACTATTTAAGGGCACTAAAGCAATTAAGACTTGAAAGAATAACCACTGAAAAGTTTTAATGGATATTTATGGCTGAAATCCTGTACAGTTATCTGGGAGTCTCATAGAACTTACTTCTGAGGGGTCATGCATAGGACTGTTTTGTGCCTGATCAAAAAAATTGATTCAGCTCAGATGATTAGGGAATTGGCCTGAATAGCCAAAAAAGAATTTATGCTATTTAGAATCATGTGCTTTCAGGTTACAAGGGTGCATTTCCAGGAGTGTTCCAGATGTCATCCCATGACTAAAAATAAGAACATGGCAAGATACTTGTCAATAAACAAAGAAAGGCTTGCTATGCCAATCTTTCTTTAAACTTCTGCAAATTGAAAAATAAAATATTTAAAATATTGAACTAGAAAGTAGACTCTACATTAAAGGTAAAGGTACCCTTGACCGTTAGGTGCAGTTGCGAATGACTCTCGAGTTGCATGCTCATCTCGCTCTATAGGCTGAGGGAGCCGCCGTTTGTCCGCAGACAGCTTCCGGGTCATGTGGCCAGCATGACTAAATCGCTTCTGGTGAACCAGAACAGCGCACAGAAACACCGTTTACCTTCCCGCTGGAGCGGTACCTATTTATCTACTTGCACTTTGACGTGCTTTCGAACTGCTAGGTTGGCAGGAGCAGGGACCGAGCAACGGGAGCTCACCCCGTCACGGGGATTCGAACCACCGACCTTCTGATCGGCAAGCCCTAGGCTCTGTGGTTTAACCCACAGCACCACCCGTGTCCTCCAAAGAAAGTTAAGGTTCTTCAAACTAACCTTTTCTATATATACATGGAGATCCTTAGGCCAATGAAAAATTCTACAGACAGTTCTGTACTCGCAGCCACTATTCATACAACCCTTATAGGAATGGGAGAAGTGAAATTGTATCATTATGTTTTGTAGCAGTAATCAAATATGCTGCATGCACTTTCAGGAAATTGAACACTTATTTAGAAGTATATCTAATCTTAATCACCAGAATAGGCTTTGTTTACGTTCGCAGGATGTCGATTGCATGAACCATATGCTACTGCATTGTTGGCAGTATGAGCAAGCAAGGGATCAACTGATCAAACCCTTACTAGCAAATTTGCTCGGAAAATCTGAAGCCTCCCATATTAAATACCTTCTGGAGGATAGGTCAAATGGCATTACACTGACCGTGGCAAAGTTTCTTTCGGAGGTCGCAAGAGACAAAGCCCATCGTGCTCTAGACATAACAAAATGACCTCCTCGGTCTCTTTCGCCTGTTGTTTGGCTGTTTTAACTGTATCTTGTTTTGAAACTGTTCTGTGGGTCTATGGATCGCAATGAAGATACTTGATTTGAATCTTAATCACAGGATATCATGGGCTGGCTGGACGCAGTGGATGGGAGGCACCAGCTGGGGAACCCCCCTGGGGATGGCGGCTCAGAGCCAGGGATTGATGGTGGGAAGAGGACAAGTGGTCAGAGGGAGGAGCAGACTGGGAGGGGGTGTCAGAAGCAGAAGAGCTGACAGGGTTTAGTGAGCTGGAAGAGGCCAGGGAGTCTCCCCCTCCTGCTGCAACCAGCTCCTCTCCCTCCATGTCTTACAACATGAAGAGAAATGAACCAGGCAGAGCAGAGGGAGATTGTGCACAGACTGCATGGGAAAGACCCTGGAGAGGAGTCCTAGTGGAAACTGGGAAAGCAGGGACCTTCAGGCCTCGCAACTGCTTCATTCGAGCAAGATCTCCTGGAAGGTGTTGCTGAGACTACCAGGCCAGAGTGTGGTTTGTTTCCTTGAATGAAGAGTTAATTTCACTGGCCTCAATTGATTTGTTTGCCTTTACAATCTATTGTTCATTGCCTAAAAACGATCCAGGGAAAGCTTACACCACAATTCCTCAAAAGGGGAGACAAAAATATGTTATTTGCAAGAATCTTGGGCAAATCACGTTTGTTGGATATAGAGTACTGTGGACGTGAGCCAACATATGTAGTAGTAAGCAATTACCATTTCAAATGCATTTTGCTTCTAGTTATGTGCTAAAGAGGTTGAGGTGGCAATCCTATACAGGTATACACTTGTCTGGGAGTAACTCTATTCAACTCAATGGGACTTAATTCTGAGTAAATATGTAAAAGGATTGCACTCTTAGGCATTTTTGACCAAAAGTCATTTTACCTGCTGACAAACTCAGAACCAAACCATGCATCCAGGAGACACATTTCTAAAATATTTAAACATGCATTATTTATTTATTGTTTTGTTTTTCCTAGTTAGCAGACTCATCCTAAAAATAACCTGGAGCTATGCATTATACAAAACATCATTCATTGCTCAATTATTGCATTCTGGGATTTCTAAATAACTTCACAGAGTAATTTAAGAGAATGCAAAAGATTTATTGCTTTGGGCAAGACATGTATTAAATGTGATTTTGGGTAGTAAGCAGCTTATTTTTCTTCTGTGCTATAGCTATCTGTGCTTTAGCCATCTGTGAAGGGTACGAGATCTAACAAACGTATTTCTGAGACCTCATTTTCCTTCCTCCCCATCATGACAACAAATAAGAGACAAAATATCTTATGGGTCCTGTTGACTACAATTCCAAGCTGCCATATTTTTCAAACCAAGATGTTTGCTTCAATGAGTGGTATATATATTATTAAGAGCAGTACGTAACAGATGCAATCAGAACTTTAACAGTATTGTTTTATTAAGTAATAAAAAACAAAGATGAGTAGAACCAAGAAATTCTCTGAAGAAGTGGGCAACACGTTTTACTGGTACAAAAGGACCCGATTCAATAAACAGCATTACTAGCTTCTTCACTTCACCAATAAGACCTGTATTTGTTTATTGAAAAACACCCATTTCCCCCACTTCAAAGTGCTTAAGTTATTTATCTTTTTCTTTCTGCTCTTTGTCTTTCTTTTCACGCTCTGCCTTGGCTTCTTCCTCTTCATGCTTCTTTATCAACACTTCCACTTCTTTTTGCTTTAAAACTCTTATTACTGTCTTTCCATTCTCTCTCGTCAGGGTTGCAATCTCAACTGAAACATGAAAAATATAAATGACACATTTGAATATCCAAGGCTTCTTTTGAATTGAGACAGCCAAAGGAAGAAGGTACAAGTTGCCCCTACAAAAAATATTGTCAATTTGTATGACTGTGCCTTAAATTATTAAACTGCCATTTAGTCAACATGTGTCCCCTGTTTTAAGAACACACCAAACTAGAGCAAATGTCTTAACTGTGGCTTCTCTCCAGTGCCAGTAGAAAACACTGAAGTACAAGACACAGATAGAAGGTTTTATGACACTTCAGCAGATATGGAAGTTCCTCGTGTTTATTTTTATTAAATTTGTATACTGCCATTCATCCAAACATCACAGGGCTGTTCAGAACATAAAATTTTCACTAACAAAATACTGAGCATGTCAGAATCCTTGCAATCCTGAATTTTCTTTAAAGATCTGTTTCCCCCACAGGAAAACTGCTGAGTGTTTTGGGGAAGGCTCAGGCTCATGGCTCAGTGGCAGAGCATCTGCTTTGCATGCAGAAGGTCCCAGACTCAACCCCCAGCATCTCCAGGTTGGGCTGGGAGAGACTGCTGCCTGCAACCCAATCAATGCAGACAGGGCTGAGTTAGATGAACCAGCAGTTCGACTGTATAAGGAAGCTTTCCACGTCTCCTATGTAACTATTTAAGCAAGCTTTATTATATTTTGTACATCATCTTGGGACGTAAGTGGAAGGAAATACAACCAACACCACCTATTAGGCACTGTTATGCTACTCATATTAAGACAGGGGGAAATCCTTATGGGTGATGCTGACAGATTAAATTATTTAATATGTCAAACATACAGAGCATTAGCGAAACACTGCCAACTTTGGCATTTATTGAACGGATACACACTTCCCAGAGGGGAGGGCAAAACCTATTGCGATGGCACCTTAATGCCCCACAAGAAAAGACGCATTACTGCTCACCTTTCTCTGCAGAGAGTTTACTGACATCCATGGTTTTGTTCAGGACTTTGACAGCCAAGGCAAGGGCGGATTTCAAGGTCATTTCTCCCTCTTTGTAGTCTTGCTTTAACATTGACACAGCGGCCTGTTAAGGAGCATAAACAATGACACTGCAGTTCTGCTGTGCCTTTATGTAAGACTAGGGAAGAGTCAAAGCCAGCCAGCTGATACTCAGCACAGACGTTACTGCTGTATGCTCTATTTGCAAAAAAGTTACGTTCAAAAATACGAAAGAAGTAATTTAGCATGAAAGATGACAAACTTACAGCACTGTTGTTTCCAATGCAGGTGGCTTTCCATCCCCCGTAGTTCCCACTAGGATCACTCTGATAGAGCTGGAATCCATAATGCTTATCCCAGCCAATGTACAGCAGAGAAACTCCAAAAGGACGCTTTCCTGTTAAAACACAAGGTTATGAGTGATTTAAATTAAGAAGCACAATTTGCCAAGAGTCCTGCTTCAAAAGGGGAAAAGCCAAGACGAATGCAAAATCCTTTTTCTATGAACTAGGATTTAGTAGCTTGTTCAGAACTTCTGCTGCTCAAGATAAGCTCCTATACTGCCTCACCCCCACAGTTTCTTCCCAAGATGTGTGGAAGAACAAGGATGCCAAAGACCTATTTTTGTCAGCCTGTCCTCATGTAGTTTCCCACTTATGTTTCTTTGAAAGAGTCAACACACATAACTGCAAAACATATACAGAGTGCTTAAGGACTGACCCCACCCCGCAGAAAACTTTTTTTATTTTGAAGTATTTATTTAAGACAAAAACCTGAAATGCATTTTGGAAAATCAGACACAACGAACAACTCCGTTCCAGCCTTGCAACAAGGTCAATAGGCAGATTTCTTAATTAAAAAGCAGAGGCAAATTAATAACAAAAGATCCATGTCATCTAGACCCCAAAGAGATAATTCAGAGAACCAAAATACAACTTGTTCTGCTGGTTAATTAACTACACCAGACTGATCTGCCATCTCAAGTGAGCTCACTGGAGCAATTCACCACTTGAAGAAGCCTCCCACCAAACCAGCAGCCAACACAGGAATTATTTAAAGCAGCCCCATGTGTACACAGTGACGGTGAGTGCACATTTCCAGGGAGCTCTGCCTCAAAGTCAATTTTTCAGTCTGACTCTGGACTCAATCTATGCCAGCAGAATCAGAGCCAGCTGCTTACAGCCCAGCAGCAATAATTAAATTATTGGTGTTGAAAGTGGTGATTTCCTGTACTTGACTAGGAATCTGCCTTTTAGGACAGACCTCTGTATTCCAAGTTACTTTTGTCACTTTAAAGATAAAAATGTTACCTCCAAATTGTGTATAAGCTTGCTTGATATCACACAGGGCTGTTACCAACTGCTCACAAGGAATTGGTTCTTGATACTGCAACAGATACCTAGAACAATTGGCACAATATTTACAAACATTTTATTTATTAAATTCCTAAACCACACTACATCTGAGGATCACAGGGCAGTTTACAATAGAAAAAAAACACAAAAATACATAACATAGTAACAAACCAAAGCAATCCCACACCCCACCTTAAAAGGCCACATATTGTTTAATTAGCCAAAGGCCAGGGAGAAGAGGAATGTTTTTACCTGGTGCCTAAAGATATGTAACAAAGGCACCAGCAAGCCTCCCTGGGGAGAGTATTCCACAAACAGGGTGTCGCCAAAGGAAAGGCCTGTTCTTGTTTTGCCATCCTGCAGACCTCTTGAACGTGCTAATGCACCAGGTGCTATGATTAATGGTTTCCTGTCTACTTCTGAAGCTACCTGGAACAACTTGCACAGCATCAGGGTAAAATACTATCAAATAAATAAAATTTTAAACAAAAAAAATCCCTATAGAAATTGCACAAATCAGCAACAAATCAGCACTATGTTTACGTTTTACTTTCAGACCCCAACAAAAATTCCAACACCCCCCTCCCTGCCAGATGACCGGAGAGACTGGTCTTCTCAGTCTTGTTTTGATCCCTTTCACCTTTCCTTCAAGCATCTATCATAGGGATAGCTTCACTACAGCCTGGAGGACCTACATCAACCTGCACAGGGATTGTTAAACAGTACAGATGGAGACTGCTGCACAAAAAAACCCAGCTTAGGAAAGACACAGTGCTAAATCTACAATTTCTAAGCTCCCACAAGACTCATTAGAATAGGGGTGAGGAGCCTCAGGCTCAGGGGCCAAAAGCAGTCCTCTGGGGCTCTCTATCTGGCCCCCAGAACTCTTCTGGGTTTTGTACTATGAATGGCTTTGCCTGGCTGGATTGCATCCTCGATCATTTCCCTGCCCACCACTGGCACGTGGCCCTCCAAAGGTTGCCCAGAAGATGAAAAAAGTCCCCATTCCTGCTCTAAATCCACAGCAATGCCTTTATATCATTACTTTTAATGATATAAATTAAAAGGATTAAAGAAAATCCAGATATTTGTAGGCAGGCAGGATTGTTAAGCGACTTAAAAGAACTTAATTCAAAAGCCAAGTCAGCACTCTGTAGCTGATCTGCTGGGACCCTAAACTGGGTCACAGAGCAGTTGAAGTAGGATTGCAAATAAGAGTACAGCCACTCTTATCTTTTTTATTTAATGGAAGCTGAAACAAAGAAAAATTGGGGAGCACAGAAAGAAGGAAAAAGGGAAAAAGGTAATCAAATCATTTTCATTGATTTGTCCAATTTCAAAGTGAATACATAAGGGGGGGGGGGAAAGGCACTGAGAGGACAGATTGTTCTGCTCCATCTGAGGTGTGATTAGATACACTTTGACTATTCTATTTTTAAAGATTTCTAACAAGGCATGCAATTGACCTTTGCTTTAAGGGCAGTTCAGTCCCTCCCAAAATCAAGCAGCTTTTACTGGGATTTTGGTCAATGGTCATGAACAAGTCAAAGCGAAAAACTCATCCCACTGGTTTTAACATGGTCAAGTGTCTGGAATACAACTGAATCTCACCTGCAGTACTCATCTGCAAGCAGAACAGACTTCTGGTGGCACAAGGGGACTTTCCCCTTCCTCTCCTCCCTCCTGCATGTCTCCCAAATCTGCTCTAGAGAGTGGTGGTACACCCTAGAGCAGATCTGCAAGGTGGTACACCCTAGAGTGGGACGCAGGTGGCGCTGTGCTGTAAACCACTGAGTCCCGCAACAGGGTGAGCTCCCATTGCTCGGTCCCAGCTCCTGCCAACCTAGCAGTTTGAAAGCATGTCCAAAGTGCAAGTAGATAAATAGGTACCGCTCCAGCTGGAAGGTAAACGGCATTTCCATGCGCTGCTCTGGTTTCACCAGAAGCGGCTTAGTCATCCTGGCCACATGACCTGGAAAAACTGTCTGAGGACAAACGTCGGCTCCCTTGGCCTTTAAAGCAAGATGAGTGCCGCAACCCCAGAGTCGTCTGCAACTGGACTTAATTGTCAGGGGTCCTTTACCTTTAGCTTTTTACACCCTAGAGCAGGTGAAAGAAGAGGAAGGGGGAAGTCCCTGTGTGCAACACTGGGTATCACCTCATGCTTTAAAGTAAGGAACCATCAACAGATTGCTTAATCTCTGCAGACTAGAGCTAAAGACGAAGGACTAACAGGAAGGAAATCTCACTAAATACATGAAGTTTTACTTATGATAGGTTTGATTAGAATCCAACTACAGAACATTGGGGGGGTTTGTACAGTCTAAACTAGCCTTTCTCAATCTTGGGTTCCTAGAGGCTGTTGGACTACAACTCCCATCATTCCCATCCAGCATAGCCAGTGATCAGGGATGAAGGGAGTTGTAGTCCAATGACATCTAGGAACCCAAGTCTGAAAAAGGCTGGTCTAAACGATCAGCTCCTTTGAACATGGAAATACTTCCATTTAATTTTAGACAGCAAGTCTGAAATCTAAGTCACACATCCTTACAAATATTGTCTTTATTTCAGAATTTACATACTAGTAACAAGAAGAAAACAAGTATGTCTGGTGATTTTGTCATACTGCTGGATTTTAGGTTCCAAGTCTAACATCAGTTGTCATGAATAAAGATTCCAACCATTCTTGTGATTTTACTATTCTCTCCTGCCTGCATTGTCATTTAGGAATCAACTTAAAAGTATTTATTTAGTCAGGTTTTTGATAGTTAGCTGTACATTTTAACGGACAGGGTTCATTGTCACTGCACTGTGCTTTAAAGGTTACTATTGATTTAATGATAACTTGCATGCCTGTATTGTGCTTGAAGGTAACTGCTGGCAGCCCTGGGCTGGTGGAAGGGCAGGGCAGAAGAATGCAAACACACAAACAAACACACAAACAAACAAACATACCTTTGTGCAATCAACCTCAGTTCATTTGTTAGCACATTGGCATCCGAAGTTATGCCAGCCACACTGCAAGCCATATCCCTGGAATATACAAGATCACTGTGTTAGACTGTGAGCTTCATGTACCATTTTATAAAGCAGAGACACAATTTCATAACACCATCGCACACTTAGCTCCAACCATGCCTGTATCTTATCTGCACATAGTCATTACTTGAAACAGTTTGCTGATTATATGGGTTTATCAAAGTGCATGTGCTTCTATGTCATCAAAACTAATCCACAAATCATCATAATGAAACACACAGCTGGACTTTTGAAAATGAGTAGATAATTTTTTTTCTCTTCACTGGTCACATTGGATATTTTTCAACAATACTGACACCACTCACAAACATTTGTAAGAAGGTAACAAAAAATCGTACACTTGGGAAGTCCAGATATGGACCATCCCTAAGAAAGGGCACCTGCCCACCCAGAGATGCATGAAGCATAGGAATTGGGTGGGTGCTCTTACTGGACAACAACAAACATAGGTGGACCTATACAGAGATGACAGATTCATCATCAGATAGGATGCACAGGAGGGTACACTTGAGAAGATGCACTGCGAACAATCCAGAAGTACCAGACAGAAACTTTTCACCTGCCCTGCCAAAATTTCAACACAGAAACAAAGGCAGAAAGCGTAAGGTCAACTGGAAGGTAGGAAAGGAGAGCACTATCCTAGAAAATTAACTGGAAACAGCTGCTAGAGGTATTAAAAAAAGTTTTGGCGTATCTGCTTTCTTGACAAAACGTACTCTGCGTCCCAATACTGTAGTTGTTTTTACTAAATGCTTTTCTTGCTGAATTTAAGAGGGTTACATGATAGCTACTGTCTCAGCAGAAGGAAATCAAAGTACGTAATTTAAGGAGTGGATTCAGGAAAAGAAAGGGTAGCCTAAATTGGTATGGAGCCTAAACTGAAGTTATATGGTAAAAATATTCCTTAACAGCACAGGGGAGAGTTATGGCTCCTACTATTGATGGCTAGAAGAGTAATGGCAAGAACTATAGGGAAATCAAATATAGAATACATGTACAGCCTCCAAGAGAGACAAGAAAAGGCTCCAACGAGCTGTAAGAATTGCAGAAAGGGTAATTGGTGTTAGCTTGCCTTCAATAGAGACAATTTATGCTACCCGAGTTAGGAAGAGAGCAGAGAGAATTGTAGCAGATCCTTTACATCCCGGTCATCATCTGCTTGATTTACTTCCATCTGGACGTCGCTACAGGACTTCATATACAAAATCGGCCAGGCACAAGAATAGTTTTTTCCCTTGTGCCATTAAATTGTTAAATTCGTAGTTGTATAGCTTAAGGGGAGGTAAAATATGGGTGGGGTTTCTTTGCTTCTTTGTATTGTGAGAGGAACAGTGTCTGTATGTTTACATTGCAATGTAGCCGAAACAAATTCCAAGTATGTTGGAAAATGTACTTGGCCAATAATAAATTATTCCTATTCCTACTTTGTTCCTGAAATGCTACTGAATGTTTCTGAATTAAATGCATAGAAATTGATGGCAAAGTTATACATCAACTCACTACAGAAAAGGAATGTGAGCACAAGATTATTTCTGCTAGGAGAAAAATGTTGCTATGGAAGTAGCCCTGAGACATCTGTAAATGGAAGTTGAAAAAGGCAGGGAATCAAAGACGTCAATACCTCATAATCTGAACTTGCAAAAAATAGGGAGCTGCCTTATATGGAGTCACATCACTGGTCAATCTAGCTCAGTATTTTCTACATTAACTGACAGTAGCCTCCAAATTTTAGACGGGTCTCTTCCTAGCCCTACTTGAAGATGTGAGAGATTGAATTTGGGGCACTGAGCTGAGACTTTTCCTCAAAACATTTATAATCTTACCACCTTTAAACAAATTCCATGAAAATTATATATAAAACATAGGGGCATACAACTTACTCATTGAGTTTGTATATTTTCTCTGAAAAAAATACTTCATCCAGAAGTTTGTGGATGTTGCGCCTTTCTGCTGCCAGCAAGACTCCATCATTTGCTAAAATCCCCAGGCAGGTGCCTGCGTGTCCAATGGCTTCCATAGCATATTCAACCTGATACAGGCGACCTAAGGGGATAATACTGGCAGCTGAGTCACTGATTTAAACTCTAGACCAGAGTCACACAAGCATCAAATTTCTTTCATTTGTGTCCTAGCCAGGGATTCTTTTGGTCCACAACAAATATAGCATGCAACCCAGACTTCCCACAAGGAGAGTTCTACTCCGATGCTCTGCCAATTCCTCCTTCACTCTGCAGTCCCCAGTACCACCTCTCACACCTCTCAGGAGGATGCCCTGACCCTGCGGAGATGCAGGGGAATGGGCAGAAACCACTGTCTCGCCCTTTCTCCTGTGGGAGCCAGGGCTGGATTGGGGTCTCCTCTGCAAACAGAAGGAATCCTTCCATTTGCAGAAAGCTCTTTCGGGTTCCAATCCACTTTGACCAAGTCCACATAGAATAATAAATAAAAACTGCCACTTTTAGAAGTGCAAAATAATGGCATATGGTTGTAACTAAGGGTGCCATTCATGCTGACGGAAGACTCTTTAATTCCGTGCAAAATTTTGCCAATGGAATGAGGGTATTTTAGTTGTAGTTCTTTTACCAATTTCCCATCCCCTCTACAACTATAACATTCAAAACCTGCTCCAGAGAACTGGGAGGTGGCCTGGAAGAATGGGCAAATATAGCTTCATTTCACTGATGGAAGGCTCCACTGGGTGAAAGAGCTTTCTGTCAGTATGGGGGACACATTTGGTTACAACCCATAAAACTGACAGTTAAGATAACTAATATGCAAATGCGTTATGCTCACAGTGCTACTCTGTGCATGTTTATCGGGAAAGAAGTTCCACTGTTTTCAATGAGATGTACTTCCAGGTAAGTGTGAAGAGGAGCTTATCCTCAGGTGAACTGCAATCGCTGCTTATGGCAACCCAGGAGATCAAATCCTTATGCTTCAGTACACAGCCAACCTCCCAAGGCAGATTACAGCAATGTAAAAATGAAATATTACAACCAGTTAACCCATGGGTAGGCAAACTCAGGTCCAGGGGCCAGATCTAGCCCAATGGCCTTCTAAATCTGGCCTGCGGATGGTCCGGGAATCAGCATGTTTTTATATGAGTAGAATGTGTGCTTTTATTTAAAATGCATCTCTGGGTTATTTGTGGGGCATAGGAGTCCGCTCATTCCCCCGGCCCAAAAAATATAGTCTGGCCCCCCACAAGGTCTGAGGGACACTGAACCGGCCCCCTGCTGAAAAAGTTTGCTGACTCCCGAGTTAACCATTCGCAAAGCTCCATAACTGCCACCTTGGAAATAGCATCATTTCATTTTTATCAGAGCAGCTGATGAGGACAGAAATCGAAATGTTGCAATGCAATTACCTTCTGGGGAAAATATTGTCGTTCGCGAATCATATCTTCGAGACTGCAAAGATGATTATTTAATTTACAAACCATTCAAACGATAAAGTGCAACATCCATAGTACTTGGAAAAAAACATCTGGGTAGGTAGCTGCTAAACTTATCCACTGCTAGTTTTATCCTTCTGAGCTGTGTCACAAGACAGTCTATTTGAAACTCAGTGGGGGTCCTAGGCCAGCTCTTAACTCTACTTTGGGTCCCATGTCCATGCATATAAGAGGCACAAATTTCTGTGTCTGATCTATACTGTCCTACACCCAATTTTTTATTTTTATTGTTTTATTTTTATTTTTATCACAGGATAGCTTACAATAAAAAAACACAAAAATATATAGCATAACAACAACAAAACCCAGAGTTTAAAGGATCATAGGTTGTTTAATAAGCCAAAGGCCAGGGAGAAGAGGGATGTTTTTGCCTGATACCAAAGATAAGTAACAAAGGAGGCAGGCAAGCCTTCCTGGGGAGAGCATTCCAAAAGCAGGGAACGACTGCAGAGGAGGCCCGTTTTTGTGTTGCTACCCTCCAAAGCTCTCATGGAGGCGGCACATGAAGAAGGGCCTTAGATGATGATTGCAGGGTCCGTGTGCTCCTTGAAGTACTGGAGTCCTGAGCTGTTTTAAGGTTTTATAGGTCAAAACCAGTACTTTGAATTGGGTCCGGAAACAGTATTTTACTTTGAATTGACGGTCCGGAAACTAAGGGAAAATATTTTCTGTGCGCCTTATGGAGCGAAGGCTTAGACGCTCCCATTTTCTCCTCTCCCCCATAAAAGCCCGCCGCGTTCGGCGGGGGATGGGGGAGGCAACGGGAAGCGAAGGGGATGTTGGTGGATCCGTTCACGGAGCTGCTAGCACAATCCCGCCTTATGGAGCGAAGGCTTCGCTCCCACTGCCTCCCCCCTACCCCCCCGCCGCGAACGCGGCGGGGGGTGGGGGAGGCAGCGGATGGGGGAGGCAACGGGAAGCGAAGGGGATGTTGGTGGATCCGTTCACGGAGCTGCTTGCACAATCCATGGACATCTCCGCTGCCTCAGCAGCCTCCCGCCGAATTCACAGAGGGTGGCTGAGGCAGCGGGAAGCGATGGGGATGTTGGTGATCGTGCCAGCAACACTCCGCTGCCTCCCCACACCAGAGCTCCGTAGCACGAACGCGGCAACATCTCCGGGCCTGGGGGGAGGCAACGCGGCAGGGGATGGGGGGAGGCAGCGGGAAGCCAAGGGATGTTGCAGGCTTTTGGGATCGGTGCCAGGCACGGGGTGGTGGAGGAAACAGTGGGGATGCTGCTGCTTTCTCCACCACCCTGCGCCCCGACGCCAAAAGCAGGCTTATCCCCTGTTGCTTTAAAGGGACATGGGGAGGAGGGGAGAAACCTTCTCCCCTCGTCCCCATGTCCCTTTAAGGAAGCGGGGATGAGCCGCTGTGAAGGGAGAAGGGGCTTCCCCTCCAGCGCCCCCCTCCCTGTTTTTTAGAGGAGGAAAACCAGGAAAACATTTTTACCTGGTTTTTCCCCTTTAAAAAACAAGTGCGTCCTGTGGTCTGGAGCGCCTTATGGACCAAAAAATACGGTAATTGGCAACCAGTGCAGTTAGGCCAGGATCGGTGCAATATGCTCAAACTGTCTTGCCTCAGTGAGCAACCTGACCGCCAAATTCTACACCAGCTGAAGTTTCCGAATAGTCTTCAGAGGCAGCCCTATATATTGCAGTAATCTAGCCTAGAGCCTACCAGAGCATAGAGAGCAGTAGTTAAGACTGTCCCTGTCCAGATAGGGGTGTAGCCAGGCCAACAACCAAAACTGATGGAAGACACACTGCACCACCAAGGCCACTTAAGCCTCAAGCAACAGAAGTACCCACAAGCTGTGTACTTGCTCCTTCAGAGGAAATGCAACCTCATCAAGAGCAGGCAACCACCCGTCCATCCATCGGGTGCTGGGAGATAAGCAGTTGTCAAAAAGGAAGGGGCAGTGATTCTTGGCACATAGGTCTATCATTTCCCATGTTCTAAGTGCGTGGAAGTCCCATAAATGAGCCCACACTTCTGATTTTCATAAAAACCTCATTTTTTATATTCTGAACAGTGAACAAAATTTTATTCTGCATATATTTGTGGACCTGTCAACATAGGGCCCCCCCCCCCCATTTCATTAACCTTGTTTTCATACAGCTTGAGCCTCAATCTACTACTGGCTATCTTCTACGGCCACAGTGCTTCTAAACACGAGCTGTTGAAAACTGCAGGAGTGGAAAGTGCTGTTGCACTCATGTCCTGCTGGTAGGCTTTGTATAGTCATCTGGCTGGCTACTGTCAAAACAGGATACTAGACTAGGTAGGCCACTGATGTGATTCTGCAGCCTGTTCTTACATTACGCAATCTGAAAAACTGTTCCCGCCCTCATTGCTAACATATACCCATCTTCCACAGAAACAGGACAGAAACTCACCATGGTGCTTCTAGGCTGTAGTATGCTGCAAAAGAAAACAAATGGGTGTTAGATGGATCACACACAGGATTGCCAATGTTTTCCTGAATGTTCTGCAAAGCCCTTAACAACAAGCCAGTCTCATGGAAATTCCTACCATTCCTCCACGACAAGAAAAGCTTCATCTGCTACATTTCTGAGAGAAAGATTGCCAGGACCAGTAAGAAAACTGGGAGCTTTAATTGCATATACCAGTGACACCCCAAAATTATCATACACTGTGTTTTAGAAACAGCTGAATCATAGAATCAAAGAATTGTAGAGTTGGAAGGGGCCACAAGGATAGAGCCATCTAGCAAGGGGCCAAGGATCATCTAGCCCAACCCCTGGCAATGCAGGAATCTACTTACTTCGCCAAACCTTTAATAGACATTACAAGTATAGGCCATCATAAAACATCCATATATAAAATTTCGCCTGACGTGGGGCTTGAACCCACAATCCTGAGATGAAGAGTCTTATGCTCTACCAACTGAGCTATCCTGACTACAGTAAACCAAGTGAAAAGTCCTTGCACAACCTGGTATTTAGATTTTGTAGCATCAAAGGTATTTGTGACATCTTAAATACTAACAGATTTATAACGGCACAAGCTTTTATATATGAGTAGAGAAGGGAATATTGTCCAGCTACATTCAGTAATTATATTCTAGGGGAAGGAATGCTCAGCCTAGGGGACTGGAATGCTCAGCCTACCAGGACCTGGAAACTCTTCCCTTAATCCCTGATATATGGAAGTTGTTTTTACAGTGGTACCTTGGTACTCAAATGGCTTGGCTCCCAAACAAATCGGCTCCTGAAGGCCGCAAACCCAGAAGTAAGTGTTCCACTTTGCGAACATTTTTCAGAAGCCAAACATCCAGTGCGGTTTTGGGAGTCGAATGGACTCACGGAACGGACTAAGTTTAAGAACCAAGGTACCACTGTACTCTGAATTATCAACCCCCACCTCCAAGCAGCTACAGAATTAGGAGTGTTAATGTCTTCTTCTTCTTTCTTCTTTGGCGATCACTCGTAGCCGAGTAAGATTGTCTTTCATGAACACCGTTTGGCCACTTCTGGATCCACACATCCTTCCAAAGTGGGGACATAGGTTTCTGGGTAGGAGTTGATCACGGTGAGGGTTTGCCAAGTGTGCCTTCCTCTTAGTACATTTCTCCCGTTTGTCCTGAGTTTGAGCATCTTCAAAGTCCACAAACCCTTTGGTAAAGGCTTTGGAGCGCTCGCAGGCCAGTGTTTCCCAGCTGTCAGTTTAATACTACAATTTTTTTTAGATTTGCCTTGAGGGAGTTTTTAAACCTCTTTTGTTGACTACCAGCATTACGCTTCTCATTTTAAAGTTTGGAAAAGAGTAGTTGCTTTGGAAGATGATAATCAGGCACCCACACATGACCAGTCCAATGAAGCTGATGTTGAAGAATCATTGCTTCAACACTGGTGATATTTGCTTCTTCCAGCACACTGGAATTAGTTTGCCAGTCTTCCCAAGTGTGTAAATGAAGCTGATGTGGAAGAATGATGGATCTGCGAGGAGTTCAATGGACTGGCGTGATAGTGGTTGCTTCTTCCACACTGGAATTAGCAGTAGTCTTCCCAAGTTGGTAGTGGTAAGTATGGAATCTTTCGAGGAGTTGGAGATGGCGTTTATAAGTGGTTCATGTTTCACAAGCATACAGTAAGATTGGTAGTACAATAGCTTTGTAAACAAGCATTATGATTTACAGTGTTGAAGGACTTAGTCAGGTCAATAAACGCTAAATACAGGAGTTGGTTTTGCTCCCTGCATTTTTCTTGAAGCTGTCGAGTGGCGAAAATCATGTCCACTGTCCCCCTAGAAAAAGGCAGCCCAAACTCGGCCCTCCAGATGTTTTGGGACTTCAATTTCCATCATCCCATCACCTCCCTGACCACTGGTCCTGTTAGCTAGGGATGATGGGAGTTGTAGTCCCAAACATCTGGAGGGCTGAGTTTGGGGATGCCTGCCCTAGAACGTCTAAAACCATTTTGGGATTCAGGAAGGGTAGCCTCAGATATTGTTCAAGATGGTTTGCTAAGACCCTTGCAAAAAAAATTCCAGCTGCAGCTAATAAAGAGATGCCTCGATAGTTTCCACAATCCATTCTATTGCCTTTTTTAAAAGAGATTGATAATTTTGGCATCCCTAAAGTCTGCTGGGATCTTCTCTCCCAGATTTTTTCAATGAGCTTGTGAAGTTGTTGTTTCAAGTTCAATTCAAGAGTTAATATGACAATTAAAAACAACCCACAAAATGTGTTATTTCATTTTCCTAATCAACATCCGTTTCTTCCCACACTTTAAAAACATTTTCTTAACATTGCCACAAGACCACTTCAAGCTTTAGGTGTATTCTTGGCAGAGTTAATGTCCAAATGTGTACAGAATCATAAACGATCTCACAGAGGAACACAGGTGGCTACAAAGGAAAAGGATGGTGTTCTAAACTGAGACACCCTAGAAGAGTAACAGGATAGAGACCTCTCTCCCCCTCAAAGACAAACATTAAGGAAAGCTGGCAAAATGCTCCTACTACTTTTTTGGGAGGGGGCTGTGTTATTCCCCGACCTCCACAAAACTGCACTGTTTCAAATACTAACAAATGGATATACAGTACAGACAAAGAAACAGCAGAATCCCTGCCTCTCAACCTGACTCCCTCAAAGGGGAGTTGGGGGGGGGTAACTATGCATGCCGCCCAAATGTAAGGAGGAATGGCTGGGTCGCTGCGGGAAAGCTACATCTGTTGAACTCCAGTCTGCCACAAAGGTACTCCTAGAACCAGAGAAGAGCTGGAAGGGACCGCTGAGGGTCATCTAGCCCAACCCTTCCCCGCAATGCAGGGACCGCGGCGGGCTCGTCATCTCCATCCTGCCCCAGAGCTGCACCGGTCGGACTGCGGCCCAGCGAGGAGCTCTAGGAAGGCAGAGGAACCTGCCGAGTCATCCCGGGAAGGGGCGGCGGCGGCCTCTCTCGGAGGAACCTGGAGGCGAAGGCCCCTCGTCCCCGCCTGCTGTCGCTCTCCGGACCCCCGCCCGCGACGAGGGGCCGCGAGGACCCGCCTCCGCCGCCGCCCGGACCCGCGAGAGGCCCCTCGGCACCCGCCAACCTCACTCACCGCCGCTGCCGCCGCTTTCCGAAAGCGGAAAAGATGGCGGCCGCCGCGCGCCTGCGCACTGCTGAGCAATAGGGGCGGGCATAGAGACGAAGGGCTAGACCGCCCGCATGGGTCTTCTCCCAGCTCCGCGACTCAGGTACCATTGTCCCCGTGGGTGGAGCCGGCGGAGACATTGCTGGACTACAACTCCCATCATGCCCGAAGCGTCGCCTGCGCGAGGCTGCGCCAGAGAGAGACGGAAGCATCAGGGGACGTTCGGGGGGCGAGTTGGATGGGAGCAAGGGCCATATTATTCCTAGGAAGGGGGGGGGCTGTCTGCCCCCCTATTGATTTTGTAAATTAATACAAAATACGAAACAACATTTTATATTGTTTTAATTCTACATTTAAAAGTGTCTTAAAGAGTGTCTTTAATGTACTATATTTATCTTATACGCTCTGTTTTCTTCTCTACTGGTTATTGACCAAAATGATGATGATGATGATGATGATGATGATAATTTATTATTTATACCCCGCCCACCTGACTGGGTTTCCCCAGCAATTCTGGATGGCTTCCAGCACATATAAAACATCAAACCTTAAAAACTTCCCGATACAGGGCTGCCGTCTGATGTCTTCTAAAATACAAATTCTCTTTTCATTGTTTGTCCCAGTGTGTCCCATCTGCAGTGCGGCTCATATCCGAACTTTTTTTTTGGGGGGGGGGGCGCTGAGTCTGGGGTAAGAGTCACTTCCAACGAAGGGGGTTGGGCTACTTCCTTGTCCCAGCACCCAAAGCAAAGGTATCATGAAAAATAAAAAACCCAAATGTGCACAAAATGTGCATATGCTAATTTCTGCATATAGATGCAAACTTTGGAGAAAATCCCTGTCCTTGAAGGCTGAGATGCATCTCTGCAGCGGGGAAGCCTGAGAGCAGACAGCACTGTGCCCTCCCTCCGTCTGCAGCCAGGGCAGCTGCAGCGCCAGAACTCCTGGGCACCCTTCCTGAAAGCAGGGCTGGGCGGGGGTCCGCCCAGCCCTTGAGTGCAAGGCGAGGACCTGGGAAACAGCAGGGGTCAAAGCTCCAACCAACCAGGCAGCCTCACAGCCTAACCTACCGCACAAGGTCATTGTGAGGATAAAAAAGAAGTATGTGCACCACTTGGAGCCCTTTGGCGAAAAAATGGGAAACTTGGAGCCCTTTGGCGAAAAAATGGGAAAAGAATGTAATACTGTAATAACAATAATGCCACCATGTTTCAAACAACCCTTCACTGTACTCTTAATCATATTAATAAATTGTTTTATCTTGTTTTAAATTGTTGTACTTGACCTTTGAATGGAAAGGCTGGTATAAATATTGTTATAACTTGTTTTTCTTATCTATCCTCAATGTGTCAATAAAAATAAATAATATATTCATTATATGCCACCCATCTGACTGGGTTGCCCCAGATACTCTGGGCAGCTTGCAACAAATTAAGACACAGGAAGACATAAGAAACTTCCCTATACTGGGAGGGGAATTCAGGTGGGGATCACAACTACTCAGTTTCAATATTTATAATAATAATTTATTATTTCTACCCTGCCCACCTGGTTGTGTTTCCCCAGCCACTCTGCCCAGCAAACAGAAGCAAAGACCTCGGGCTAGTCAGGAGCTCTTGGAGCTACAAAGTGCCTTCAGATATTTGAAGGAAAGGTCCAGCAATAGAATAATAAGCTTTCCCAAAAATATTTATTTATTTAAAGCGATATTAATCCCACTCTTCAGATGAAAATAGGCTTCCAAAGCAGTTTACAGCAATCAGTAAAAATTTGGTCCCTGCCTACAGGCTTACGATCAAGGGCACAAAAGGAAAGGGGGTTGTGGGGGGAGGAGGAAAAAAGCAAACACAGGCATTAATTTTTGTCAGAAGTTCCAGAGGCCTGTGTGTGCTAGCTCTGACCAATGGAATGAATCTGAAATTCTTTGAAAAACTACATTTTGGAAGCAGGATGAAATTATACAAAGGATAAATAAGTATTGGCATAATTCATTCAGGTAGCAGTATTCTAGATTCCCTGATCGTAACATTTGGAACTTTAATCTGGGCAGAGCCCCATTTTAAAACCGTGTAAATCTGAGCAGCCCATAACCATGTAACCCAACATTTAGGAGGGCCCTTTTTTGGCATATGCTTCTGCTGTGTTAAACCAGATCATCTCCACAGGCTTTGGGCCCAATTCAAAGAGCGCCAGCAAGCGCTTCCATCCTGTCTTGGACGTAGTCATCAAGTACGCTTCGTTCTCGGGCTGCAGGAGAGTGGTGTGAGCAGCCATCACAAGAGACTGAGCAAACCTCCCACACACTAGGAGAAACAGGGCACCTCGCTCCATCTCCGTCAGCGGGATGACGCTTTCGTATCCTGCGAGAATGTGGCCTCCCACGCTTAGGGGGTCCTTGCTTTCAATCATCATGTACATGATGAGTATTGCTACTTCGAACACGTAGTAGCCATAGCTCATGTCGCTAAAGTCCAAAATACCAGACACCCTGTACTGGGAGCGTTTAGGGGAAGTAACATCGGTATCTACTAGAATATTGTGGTCATTGAGATCTCCGTGAATGATACCTGAAAGTGGAGAACAAAGAAAAACTGATATAATTCAAGTGGGGCCTGTCCAGTGAGGGGGGGGGAAGTATTTGATCCCCTGCTAAATCTGCCCATTTGCCCTCTGATGAAGAAATGACCAAATACTTCCCCCCCCCTCACTGCAACAGAATGTTGCAGTGTTGAATGCTTCTGTTCAGGATTCCAGTCACTCCATATCATTATCCCGTTTCCCAGTTTTCTGTTTCTACTTCCCAACTGCCAGGCCAATGAGGATGCTCAGTCCTCACTGGGATGTCTTTTGGGGTTGAACTCCCCTTCCCCTTAGAGCTTTCCCCCTAGATTACTTAAGCCTAGGGCTTGCCGATCAGAAGGTTGGCGGTTCGAATCCCCGCGACGGGGTGAGCTCCCGTTGCTCGCTTCCTGCTCCTGCCCAACCTAGCAGTTCAAAAGCACATCAAGTGCAAGTAGATAAATAGGTACCACTCCGGCGGGAAGGTAAACGGCGTTTCCGTGCGCTGCTCTGGTTTGCCAGAAGTGGCTTAGTCATGGTGGCCACATGACCCGGAAGCTGTGCACCGGCTCCCTCGGCCAGTAAAGCACGTTGAGCTCCGCAACCCCAGAGTCGTCCGCGACTGGACCCAACGGTCAGGGTCCCTTTACCTTTACCTAACCCTTGGAGTTTCCCCCAAGCCTGCTGCTACCTCCCACTTGTGCATGGAACTATGGAACTCCCTCCCACAGGAGGCAGTGACGACCACCAATTTGGATGGCTTTAAAAAGAGGATTGCACAAATTCATGAACAAGAGGGCTGCCGGCAGCTACTAGCCAGGATGGCCCTATGCTCTGCCTCCACAGTTGCTGGCAACAGCAGGAGGGGAGGCGACTGCTTTTGTGTTCAGATTCTGCTTGCAGGCTTCCCACAATGGGCATCTGCTTGGCCACTGAGAATAGGATGCTGCACTAGATGGGCCACTGGCCTGATCCAGCAGGGTCTTCTAGTACAGGCCTGAACAATGGAAAGGGAGGGAATGATCTGTTTAGAGTTAATATATGCCCTGCCTTACAGTGCAATTTGATGCATGTCTCTGCAGAAATCACTTATCCAGAGTTCAGCGGTGCTTGTGCTTTAAGGCTCACTATTTTAATCTAATTTGGGGCCTAATATACAACTGAGCACCACCACATGACAGGGAAGTGATCCCACATGCACGAAGCACCTCTCACCCCACCCCACCTCCCGCAGGCACATAAAAAACACTTAGCAAAATTAAAATCAAATAGTCAGAGGCACACCTAGGGGTGGTGAATCCAGCCCCCACCAGGGGCACAAGCCATGCCCCCCCCCTGCATAAATTACCTATCAGACTATGGCATGCATGACCTCTATGTGTGTGCGGACAATGCCGGTGTCGCAGCGACATCAACTGAATGAGGAGCTTCCCATCCGTCTTGCACCTTCTCGTAAAGTGGTTTTTTCGGGGGGTGGGGGTGGGGGCGGTGCTGGTACAGCTCCTTGCCAAGGGCATAATGGACTCTAGGTATGCCTCTGCAAATAACAAACGGCTATATCACTGTGCATTTCTTTTAAAAGATACTTACAGGGCCGAAAGTAGCGTAGGTTTGGCACTATTTTACACCTGAACTGATCAATGGCCCATTTCACTGCGTCCAGATATTCGCTCCGGCCCAGCTCATGAATGTATTGCTCCACAAGAGGGACATTGGCCAGGTTCCAGATGAAGCCACCTCGGTGGAGACTTCTCGCCAATGGATGCTGGAATTTCTTTTGGGTGGCAGGGGAAGGGGGGGAGACAGGAATACATTGTTTCAATTAAAGAAACAAAAACAAAAAACAAAAAATTCTGAGTGCATATGGGCAGTGTTGCTGGGATGCCTTATATCTTCTCAGACCAGTCGCTGTCCAGAGTATCAGGCAGAGGTCTTACCCCTTCCAACCTGGAAATACTGCTGGGCACTGAACCCAAGACCTTCTGCATTTACACCTCTCCCCCCCACCCCCATGTGAGCATTTCCAGCTTTCTCCGTTACCCAAACATTGGAGCCAAATATCTCACATTGCCTAATGGTTACGGATTGTCACCAGCAGACGCTCATAAAAGCGATATAAAGTCAACAAAAAATGTTTAGCCCACCCAAATCCCAGGCTGACCCCCCCGGCACCCAAACTGCTGGCATTCTGAACAGCTCTAGGCCCCGCAATCATTTCCCACCATGACCCTGGCTCACTCCATGGCATTGCTGGAAATTAAAATAGCAGCTAGTCTTGGTTACGTGGCAATTAAGTTACCGGGCTCACGTAAACCTAAGGCATACTCCAAAATCTCACCTCCGTGAGTGTTTTGTCCATCCTGGCTGCCATCTGCCCAAGTTCATACAGAAGAGGAGGACCCGTGCGGATCGTGGCCACCGTTTTGCCTGGGAGGTAGCTCAACAGCCGCACTATATATTCTCTTTTGGCAGAGCCGGTACCTAAGAAGCAAAGAGATTTCATTTTATTCCAGCAAGATTCACATACAGAAGAGCTCTAAGTTGTTTATACAAAAGGAATCATAGAATCCTAGAGTTGGAAGAGACCACAAGGGCCATCCAGTCCAACCCCCTGCCAAGCAGGAAACACCATCAAAGCATTCCTGACAGATGGCTGTCAAGCCTCCGCTTAAAGACCTCCAAAGAAGGAGACTCCACCACACTCCTTGGTAGCAAATTCCACTGTCGAACAGCTCTCACTGTCAGGAAGTTCTTCCTAATGTTTAGGTGGAATCTTCTTTCTTGTAGTTTGAATCCATTGCCCCGTGTCCGCTTCTCTGGAGCAGCAGAAAACAACCTTTCTCCCTCCTCTATATGACATCCTTTTATATATTTGAACATGGCTATCATATCACCCCTTAACCTTCTCTTCTCCAGGCTAAACATACCCAGCTCCCTAAGCCGTTCCTCATAAGGCATCGTTTCCAGGCCTTTGACCATTTTGGTTGCCCTCCTCTGGACACGTTCCAGCTTGTCAGTATCCTTCTTGAACTGTGGTGCCCAGAACTGGACACAGTATTCCAGGTGAGGTCTGACCAGAGCAGAATATAGTGGTACTATTACTTCCCTTGATCTAGACGCTATACTCCTATTGATGCAGCCCAGAATTGCATTGGCTTTTTTAGCTGCTGCATATCACAGCAATAAAAAAACTGGACTTTAAAAACAGTAATAAAATTATCAGAATATAAATAACATAGTTTCAAAAACAAATGCAATACAATCACATTCCTATTTTCCAGGGACAGTCCTGGGTTTACAGAAGCCACCCAGTTTCTGATCTGATCCAGGAATGTCCTGCTTTTTGTTAGGACGTCCCTATTTTCATCAGAGAAATGTTGACGCTAAGAAGATAAGTAGCTGTACAACCTTTAGAAGACATCTGAAGGCAGCCCTCTATGGGGAGATTTTATAATAATGTTTTTATACATGTTGGAAGCTTCTGGTGTCTGGAGCATAGCTGTCAACTTTTCCCCTTTCTTGTGAGGAATCCTATTCGGAATAAGGGAATTTCCCTTAAAAAAAGGGAAAAAGTTGACAGCTATGGTCTGGAGCAACCCAGCCAGATGGGCAAGGTATAAATAGTTGTTGTTGTTGTTGTTGTTGAATAAAGGTAAAGGGACCCCTGACCATTTGGTCCAGTTGCGGACGACTCTGGGGTCGAGGTGCTCATCTCGCTCTATAGGCCGAGGGAGCCGGTGTACAGCTTCCAGGTCATGTGGCCAGCATGACTAAAGCCGCTTCTGGCAAACCAGAGCAGCACACGGAAATGCCGTTTACCTTCCCGCTGGAGCGGTACCTATTTATCTACTTGCACTTTGACGTGCTTTCGAACTGCTAGGTTGGCAGGAGCAGGAACTGAGCAACGTCGCAGGGATTTGAAATGCCAACCTTCTGATCGGCAAGCCCTAGGCTCTGTGGTTTAACCCACAGCGCCACCCGCGTCCCTTTGTTGTTGAATAGGACACCCCTATTTTCATCAGAGAAATGTTGGAGGGTATGGGATCACAAGCAGGGAGACTGCAGTTGCCCCCCCGTTCTGCATGTGAACTGCTCAAAGGCAGCTGGTCTCCCGCTGAACCAGATGGGAACTTCTTTCCGTGCAGCCACACAAGCTGCAGGGAGAAGAGAGGCCCAGGCTCCCAGGCCAGAAGAAGCTGGCACCAGCAGAATAGCAATGTTGGATGCATCTTCAACCCCCTCACCTACAGATTCCAGAAACATTATTCCGCCCTCTTTTGTGGAATGAGGAGTTTGCACGGGAAAGCCCTCGCCATTCAGGAATATCATGACCCGGGTCTGCACCTCGATGAGTTCAGTGTTCTGGCTGTCTTCACAATTGATTATTTTGAGGACAAAATTCTGGGCACTCTCTGCTTTCCCTTCGAGTGCAGCAGCAGCAGCAGCAGCAGTACAGACATAGAAATTCTGATCATCATAGCTTGGCAACGGTTTGAGCTCCGACACAGTTAATCCGAATATCTTTTGGACCAATTCAGTGGCTTGCTCTTTGCTGAATGCTGGCTTCGTAAGAAGCTGTTGCTTATTTTCAGCCGACATTGTGCATCTGTAAGGGGACAATCAATAATAACAAAGAACAGAACATTTAGATTGAGTTTTGCAGGTAAACTACTGTGCATGCCGAAGAATTGATGCTTTTGAATTATGGTGCTGGAGGAGGCTCTTGAGAGTCCCATGGACTGCAAGAAGATCAAACCTATCCATTCTCAAGGAAATCGGCCCTGAGTGCTCACTAGAAGGACAGATCCTGAAGTTGAGGCTCCAGTACTTTGGCCACCTCATGAGAAGAGAAGACTCCCTGGAAAAGACCCTGATGTTGGGAAAGATGGAGGGCACAAGGAGAAGGGGACGACAGAGGACGAGATGGTTGGACAGTGTTCTCGAAGCTACTAACATGAGTTTGGCCAAACTGCGAGAGGCAGTGAAGGATAGGCGTGCCTGGCGTGCTCTGGTCCATGGGGTCACGAAGAGTCGGACACGACTGAATGAATGAACAACACTGTGCATGCAATGCCTTAAATCAGAATTCTGGATGTAGTTCATAGCTGTCAACTTTTCCCTTTTCTTGCAAGGAATCCTATTCAGAATAAGGGAATTTCCCTTAAAAAAAGGAAAATGTTGACAGCTATGATATAGTCCTCTAGGAGTTTGTCAGCTGAGTGACAAAAGTGGGCAGCAAACAAGTTTTATTATTTTCTTCTCAGGGAGATCCTATTTTGATAACAGGTCCCACTGTTGAAAATTCTACTGCAAAACTCTCCAAGGATACAAAGACCCTTGGACTCTGTTAAACAAAGTGAGAAGCTTGCTAACCTTTGTACATTAAAAAAAAAAAACCTTACATGTAACAACAGCGAGGTCCAACAATCCTTCTTCACGCTGCACATAACTTATGGAATTTGCAGCAGTGGTGACTGGGGGCGGTGGAATGATGGCTGGGGGTAGTGGAACAGACAAATTTATTTCAGGGCTTTAAAAGGTGGCTGAAGTCCCACCACTGGATCAGGGATTCTCACCCGGGGTGTGTGTGTGAAGTCATACTGCTGTGTGAACAGTACCCAAATGACCTCTCCAGGGCACAATCCTTGTCCATGTGCATGAAGGTCCTGGGTTGCCCAGACAAGATCCCCTGTTGGCCTCACTGATGGGGTCCCAGAGCACCAGCTTGGTTGCAGCAGGTGTTGCCGGAAAGAGGCATACAGGAGACATCCAACCGTCTTAGGGACTCTGCTCCAGATTTGTGTAGGATTTACTCCTTAGCCTTTTCTTCTCCCGAAGATGTCCCTCAAGGCGTCAGAGTTTTCCTTCTCCTAGGTGGACTCCCTTGAGCCCCATCTGCCCCTCACTTCCCTCTACAGCGCAGACAGAAATTGCCTTCTTGACTGTTGGACCCACTCTGGGTCTCGTCAGCTCAATCTGCCAGACTCTGTCTTTGCATGCAGAGGAAGTACCTGACTCACTGAGGATTTGAGACCAGTTGGAGGCCTTCACCTGGTTCAGCTGGCCAGTCAAAGTCATTCCTGGGAATGTGGCCACTGTCACCTGCTGATAGCTTCTAGGAACCACAGGGGAGAGTTGAGTGCAGGGTGGGGTCTGAAAGGTAGACAAACTATCCCAGAAGGAGCACGTGTCCCCCACCAGAGGTACTACCCCATACACCACAGAGATCATTCACACGCACAAATAAGTACAAACATGGCCACCTCATGAAAAGAGAAGACTCCCTGGAAAAGACCCTGATGTTGGGAAAGATGGAGGGCACAAGGAGAAGGGGACGACAGAGGATGAGATGGTTGGACAGTGTTCTCGAAAGCGACTGGCATGAGTTTGGCCAAACTGCGGGAGGCAGTGGAGGATAGGGGTGCCTGGCATGCTCTGGTCCATGGGGTCATGAAGAGTTGGACACGACTGAACAACAAGCACAAACAATCTGGCATTGGTAATCCAATTCACACACGAAGCATAATCAAATTCACTGTGCTATTTCAATTCACAAGTATTTTCCCAATGAAAGTTCTCTTAGCAAGACAACCAGAACAAAATAAAAAATAAAAAAATTCCTTCCAGTAGCACCTTATGGAGACCAACTAAGTTTGTTCTTGGTATGAGCTTTCGTGTGCATGCACACTTCTTCAGATACACGAAAGCTCATACCAAGAACAAACTTAGTTGGTCTCTAAGGTGCTACTGGAAGGATTTATTTTATTTTTTATTTTGTTTTGACTACGGCAGACCAACACGGCTACCTACCTGTAACAAGACAACCAGGAATGCTTTCCTTCTTTCTTGCTTCTATTTTTAGCAAGTAGGCTGCGCGCTGAACAGGCGCCTGAGAAATGCTGTATCTACCCTAAGTTTTTGAGCGTGGCGCACAAGCACGCCAAAGCCCAGCAGGAGACGCTGGAGATCCTCCCGGGAAAAGGCTCTGCGCGGTTGAAGCTGCGCGTCGTCTGCCGCGAACGGAGCCCAGGTTTCGCTCGCTCCTGCGGAAGTTCTCTGCCGCGGGCTCCTCCCTGCGCCTCTCGGAGCGTGAAAGGCAAAGCTCTTTTTTAACTGCCTGGGAAGCTTCCGATTGGTTGTAAACAAGCAGCCTCCCCCTCCCCCGCATCATTCATTTCCACCCTGTGTGCGCCCGCCCACTCTGAAAGTAAAAGTATGGCCGTGTTTTCAGTTAGGGCAGGGCAACTCACAAAGGCACGAAGATTTCAACTTGCCACATTCTGTATTTTTCTCCCCGGCCCCTTTCTTTTGCAGGGGGTGGGGATTTTTGCTTAACAACCTGCCTGAGGAGGCACCAGCAGTTGAACATGAAAGATTTGACAGCTACATAGCTGTCAACTTTCCCCCTTTTTTTTTTAAGGGAAATTCCCTTATTCCGAATAGGATTCCTCGCAAGAAAAGGGAAAAGTTGACAGCTATGGACAGCTAATTAGCAGGCAAAATGCCACCAGCTTGTTAGGATTCTTGGGTTTCAATTGTTCCTTCTGTCATTGGTCCTGCAAGTGCTCCAGTTTGTGCCACAGTTACAAGACTTACTAAAACTTGCAAATGGGATAGCCGGCAGCAAAAGTAACCGAGACCCTTGTGGCATCTTCAGTACCATGAGGATCACTAATTTATGATACTTAAAACTTCCAAGCACTATATAAATGTTACACATTATCCTTACAAGGACCTGGAGAGCTAGTCACTATTCTTATTGGGAAACGGGCAGAGATCAAGCTTGTGAGTTCTCAGCACATTCAAACTTCTAGTACAGTCAATTAACCACTATGTTACCTCATTTTGTTTATTATGGTATATGCTTTTGTGGATCTCATCAGATTCCTCATAAGGGAGCTGGTCCTGAAGGAAGAACCGTGAGGGGAGAGACTCCATCAGGCAAGGCCTCCTTCCACCTGCCTTGCCCCACCCTCTAGTCTCTGCTTCTCAATTTGTATTGTATTATTTTATGTACTGTGGCTTGCCGTTGTTTTATTGATTATAGTTTAGAAATTATTTATTGTAACTGTTGAGTGGATTTCTGTTTAACTTTTATATGTTATTATTATTTAATACTATTCTAATGATTGTTGAATGTTACTTTTTAATGTAGGTTGCCTATTTTAAAGTTATGTTTTATTATCACATTTTTGTATTTCATTAGATTGTTATAAGATGTACATTTTTTGTTTCTTCAGCTTGTAAACCGCCTTGAGTATCATAAGATAGAAAGACGGTATACAAATTATAAATGATGGTAATGATGATTCACAGACAGAGTTTTAAGTAGATAGGTGTATGCAGGGTGGATAAAAATCAATGAAACCCCCAAACTGGATTTTTAATTTTTTAATCCGATTTTTAAAAAATTTAAATCAGTTTTTTAAAAATTTCAATTGGATTTTTAAAATAAAATGCATTTGGAGGGGAAAAAATCTTTCTACAGATAGTTATTTGCGTGTTCAGACCCAGACACCTCCCCCCTAAATAAACACACATTTGACTCAAATTTTAGTTTTGGTTTTTGGCAGAATTTAGGCCACAACTTTATTGATTACAGAAAAGTGAGTGGTTGCATAGGCTCTGGTTCGACTAGCTCCCTGCACCCTTGCAGGTAGCGCTGACCCAGAGCTCTATCATAGGTCAGCCAAGGGTGAACACCTGAGGTAGGTGAAAAGCCTGGGAACAGACTCTGTTCACTCCCCAGATGCTCCCCTGGACTCAGGCACAGGCACAACCCCCTCTCGGGGGTTGACCAAACCAAGTTGAGTCCCTGGATTTATACCCTTCACATAGGGATGGCGAGACCGTTCTCCCATCCCTATCACCTGAACCAGTGCCTATCCGCCACACGAGCACCTGCGCTCACACTGCCAACCACTCACACCTGTAACCAGCAGTGAAGACCTTTCAGAACGGTGCCTAGAAATTGCGGGGCAAATGGAAAAAATTGTGGGTCACAGTGAGGATAAGCCCTGAGACACTGGGGAGGCATACAACAGCAGTAGGCTATTGCCTACATTCTGGACTTCCCAGAGCCAGAATGCATGTCCAGATGGGCCTTTGGTCAGATCCTGCAAGGCCCTTTGCAGGAAAGCCAAATTTCGGAGGGTCTTCCTTTAGGATGTCGACAAGGCCACGATCGACAGCACCAATGCAGGCCGTAAGTGAGTTCCATTTACTTGAGGTTGGGGTGGCCTTCCACAAGGGTGTAGCCTGTTGGCAGCTGCCCCAAGCTGTGGAGGCTCAGGCTGGTCCAGCCGCAGTCCACCAGCATCTGGTTGCGGTGCGGGTAGTGGCCAATCACCCTGGTCAAGTCCCGGATGGCGATGTCCTCCAGCTGGCAGGAGCTGATCATCATCTGCTGGGCGTCTGGAAGGGAGGGAGGGAGGGACAGGGGAAGTTTCTCACATAAACGAATTCAAATAAAATCGTTCTAGGTGCCAACATCAGAATTATGGAAAATCCACACTGCGCTCCCAACAACTAATTATTGGTGGAAGTAGTGATGAAGAAAAAGTGAGGAGTGGGGCTGAAAGCTGAGAATTAAAATGGACCAAGTATTGCAAATACTTACAAGACAGTGGATGGTATATATTAGGCCAATACTGACCATTGTTTCTCTTCAGCCACACACAAACAGTTCTGTAAAAGAAAGGGAGGAAGCATCTTTAGCATTTCCCCAAAACTGATAGGGTTTCTCATTCAAAAAATGGACACAAGTGCTAACTGAGGATTTGGCTAACTACAGGTGAAACTCAAAAAAATTAGAATATCATGGAAAGGTTCATTTCTTTCAGTAATTCAACTTAAAAGGTGAAACTAATATATGAGATAGACTCATGACATGCAAAGCGAGATATGTCAAGCCTTTATTTGTTATAATTGTGATGATTATGGCGTACAGCTGATGAGAACCCCAAATTAACAATCTCAACTTTGGGGTTTTCATCAGCTGTACGCCATAATCATCACAATTATAACAAACAAAGGCTTGACATATCTCGCTTTGCATGTCATGAGTCTATCTCATATATTAAACTCCAGTAGCTAATGAAAACAATTGCTTACATAAATGGACTTTTCCACGATATTCTAATTTTTCAAGTTTCACCTGTATTTGGTATGAGTTTTCGTGTGCATGCACACTTCTTCAGATACACTGAAACAGAAGTCTGTATCTGAAGAAGTGTGCATGCACACGAAAGCTCATACCAAGAACAAACTCAGTTGGTCTCTAAGGTGCTACTGGAAAGAATTTTCTATTTTGTTTCGACTATGGCAGACCAACACGGCTACCCACCTGTAACTGTAGACTTTGGAAGACTTGCCAGTCATTAACAAATATGGAAAAGATGTTTAGCCATACTTCAAAAAACAGTGTAAGTTGAATAGCAAATGCACATATATAAAGCCAGTCAAAAATGCCAGTGTGTTGAAACCTACAGAAGTCACTTAAAACAATGATGTCGCACCCACCAAAAGGCCTTTTAACAGGAGTTTGGTTGAGACAAACTTTTTTGCCTTTCCTCAATATACACTTTAACTCCAGCAGTGTCCTTCCATTCAGTAGAATGCAGGTCTAGTCAGTAAGTGGCTGATCTCGCGAAGGTGGGGCAAAGCTTGCCCTCAGCGTCAGAGGCCACTTTCAGAACCCCAGGATGAAAACCCCAGGCATGGGCGTACCAACGGGGGGGCAGGAGGGGGCAGCTGCCCCCCCTAGAAGCCCCCTGCCCCCCCTAGAAGCGGGCATCCCCCTTGAGAGTCCCATGGACTGAAAGAAGATCAAACCTATACATTCTGAAGGAATGTTTTCCCGCACCTGCAGGGGGGGGGCATGTTCAGCCCCCTGCTTCAGCCCCTCTCAGCTGCCTTGCCCAGCCCCTCTGCTGGCCAATAGGGCTGGCTGTGGGGCGAGGTCTAGCTGCATTCAAGCAGCGGCCCAATGCTAATTCCCACTCCCTCATTCGGCTCCTGTGTGCATATCGCTTACCTGCTGAAGGAAAACACCGAGCAGCTGGAGAGCGGTACGGTGATTGGGGCGGTGTGCATGCTGTGTGCTTTTGCATAAGTTTGCTAAACTTTTAGGGTTGTTTTAGTGTGTTTTTGTGCTGTTCATGGGGCGGAAGTATTCTGGGGGGTTGGATTTCCCCTTCTAGATTTGCCCCTGCAGCGTCAGGCGTACGGACGGTTCCTTTAATACAGTGCTTGTTGTTTGGCTGGGGGGGGGAGCGTTTCGTGATATTTTGCCATTTTGCCATCATTACCTGTCTAAATTGTGCTATGAGCTTCTGGATGTTTATAGTGCTTGGGGCTATATTGTACTTGCATCCTCTGTGTTGGGCAGTGGTTTGGGGACCACATAATAGTTGGAGGTCACCATTTTTGGTGGGTAAAAAACTTCGTGTTTTAAAAGTCACCCTGCTGCATTTTAGAATTGCCCTTTGACCTTTTTTGTGTTTGTTACTAAAGAATCATTTAATTTTGCATTGAGCATAGCAATGTGAGTGTGGTGGCAACCCCCTGGTGGTTGCCTTAAGCAGCCTGATTATCCCACCAGTTGTTCTGGGTTCAGAAGAAACAGGTTTTCTTCTTAAAGTGACTCCTTTAAAACAACTAATGTAAAACAAACTTTATCCATACACAGGTGTTATACAAACATAGTTTGTTTAACATTAGTTGTTTTAAAGGTGTCACTTTAAGAAAACCTTACAGCTGCAGATTGCTGTCTCCTGTTACCAAACTCTATGCTGCCCCTGTCTATATAATCTTACATTGCAGCAGTTGTTGTTTCATTGGTTTGATTCGCCTTTTCCGTGCTGAAATGTCACAACCTGAACGACCATGGCTTGCCCCCCCCCTAGTTTTGATCCTGGGTACGCCCCTGACCCCAGGTGTCAACCCTAAATGCTTGCACATGAGAAGGAGTGGGGCCTCGGTCCTGTATACCTGAAGGAGCGTCTCCACCCCCATCGTTCAGCCCGGACACTGAGATCCAGCGCCGAGGGCCTTCTGTCGGTTCCCTCACTGCGAGAAGCAAAGCTACAGGGAACCAGGCAGAGGGCCTTCTCGGTAGTGGCGCCCGCCCTGTGGAACGCCCTCCCATCAGAAGTCAAGGGAATAAACAACTACCTGACATTCAGAAAATACCTGAAGGCAGCCCTGTTTAGGGAAGTTTTTAAACTGTGATATTTTAAATGTATTTTAATGTTTGGTGGAAGCCGCCCATTATTATAACAGAAAGTCTGCATTTTGCTCAGTAATTCAGCTGTAAACCAATTATGAATAAAAGGAAGAACGGGGGACTCAAGCTGATCTGGAGCAGCACGAGTGCAAAGCTCAGGTCAGTGTATCTAGCACTTCAGCTCTGTGTTTAAAACAAGAAACAAGGACATGGGGAAGGAACGACTTCTCTTTGCCCATCAAAGCACTTCGCATATTCACACTGTGATTTACACAAATATTTGTTTAATGAAGTATTGCAGTAGCAGTTAATATTTGTTGCTCTCCAAGAGGGCGGAGGAAGCAAGGATGAAAACCAACCCCTCAGACAATGCGAGCGAACCTTTTGCCTCTAACAACCTCCATTGACAAGGACAGAAACTGAAAACTCTGAAACCCAGGGCAGTTTTCTTAGGTAAAGTGACCCCTGACCGGGGGGGGGGGAGCCTTTAGGACTGGTGCTATATGGTCCCGGCAGCCACTCCCAGTTGCCCGTCCAGCTGCCGCATTCTGGATTAGTTGCAGTTTCCGAGTCACCTTCAAAGGTAGCCCCACGTAGATCGCATGGACAGTGGTCCAAGGGGAAGATAACGCTTGTGATCCTAAGAGCTGTGCTTCCATCTTCCACTTCTAAGCGGTGAATGCAGACTATGACAAGCTGAAAAAGGAGCGCCCAGATTTCTGAAATGTTCTCCCTCTACAAGACGAAGTGGATTAGGTCTTCCAGAAGCCACCCGCACGACTCATACACTTAGATCATCCAGGAAATCTTAAAACTGATTGCACAATGAGCTTAAATCAGGCATGCCCAAAGTTTTGGGGACCTAATCCAGCCCCCTGTGGCAGTTTATTTCCTGGGGTAAAAATCCTTTAAAAAAACTCAACAACTTCAATCCTAAAAAGAGGTTAACTTCGGTCGGCCCTCACAGCCCTTCACTCCATCAAATCTGGCCCTCTTTGAAAAAAGTTTGGACGCCACTGAAGGGTTAAAGTCAAAGAGTTCAAGAGAAGCAGAGAAGGGAGTGCTGGATGTCAGCAGTTTCACTCTCTCCTGTGCTGCAATGTGTGTGACTACTGGATCACATGCTCTGTGTGTTGACATGCCATTCTTTGGAGGCATGGAAACGGAAGGAACTGTGCGCCTCTTCCCTCTTCTGTGTTCTGTTCTGTTGTTCTCTCTCGGAGGACCCCCCCCCATGCCGCTTCTGTTGGAAAAGCCTTCCCATTGTGCCTTGCCCCTTTCCCTGCAAGGGTTCAGGTGAGTGCAAGACGCCTTGGGGCGCAGCAAGCTGGGAGGGGGGCTGGGCTGGGGGGAGGATGCAATGCCAGTGGGATGATGGAGGGGAGATAGCAGGCAGGGAAGCTGCTGGGAAGGTGTGGGACGGAGAGAGACACCCCCCAAAAAAAGATGAAGGGAGGTGGGTGTGCAGCTGAGGTCCCTCTCCCCCCCCATTTTGAGTATTCCGAATAGCAATATGGATACTATAAACACATGCAGTAGTACAAACGTTTCCTAAATTTCAGTTGAGTTTCCTGCATTCCAGGGGGTTGGACAACCTATTTCTTAATAGGTTTAATTGGGTTTGGTGCTTTCTCTCTGCATGTCATTCCTTGAACACCTTCCTGTGCAAAGATAAGCCTTGCTTTCATGGCTCTGTTCATTTGTGCATTTGACTAGTGTTGTGTGGAGGGAAATGCAGCCCCTGGGATGAAAAATGTCCCCCTCCTGGGTTTGAAATTCTAGAATAAGAAACTGCCTTATTCCCCTGAGCTCCTATGTCTGTTTCTGACATCACAGGAGACCATACATAGACAGGGATAGGAAACTAGGCCTCGGGGGGGCATTTATTAATAAAGAAATGACTGAGTAGCCCCCCCCCCCCTTGTGACATGTGTGGCATATGGGCTCCATGGAACATTCGGAAACCCTCCTTAGCACCCACCAAGGCCCCCTGACACTCACATTTTTAAAAAGTTCCCCCCCAAATTTGTTAGTTTTTACAGTGCTGCAAGACCGTTTGTTTTGGGAGTTGAGGGATTGGTATTATTTATTTATTTTGCCCTTTGTGAGGCATAAATAAACTGGTTCCTTTGACTGAAGGTCCCTGGGTCCTTTTCAATAAAGTGATCTGGACAAAATGGGTGAATTAGAAAACTTTTTTTTTATTATACAACACTTGCAAGTAGGGTAACCCAAGATCAGGAACATCTTCATCAGGAAAAACAAATCTTATAAAATCCCTTGTCCAGCCTCAAGTCCTTCCTTCCACACCACAAGAAGGGGCGTGCCAGTTTGCAGAAGTATCGCGTCCGCCTCATTAACATTTACCATTCCACTTCCCATGTTAATCATAATACAATACAATACAATACAATACAATACATCGTTTATTGGCATTTCAAATTAAGACATTTCAAAATGGCATCAGATACAAAGTCTTTCTTCTTCCTGTTTACGGTTCCCGAGAGATTCGAATGGGGAAATACTTTCGATTCCTCAATAATAAGAGGCAGTGGGGTGAGGGAGGCCAGGGCCACATCCACATCATCTAAAGCGCTATGAAGCTGCTTTAAACACTCATGGCTTCTTCCCCCAAAGAATCTGGGAGCTATAGTTTGAAAAGGGTGCCGAGAATTGTTAGGAGCCCCCCTGTTCCCCTCCCAGAGTTCCCTCCCAATTATGGAATATTACTCCTAACCCTAACCTTAACCCTAGGATAACAATGTCTCTTAAAACATATCCTTGGAAATTGAGTGTAGCTCATAAAACTTGCTTCACTGTTCACCAAATCCAAAATGGTTTTCCCCTGGCTCTCTTTGAATATGTTGCTTTAAATTACCAAATGTGTGATAGGCAAACCTCTTGTTGGGAAACTCAGGTGAGATACACACACTGTGGAAGTTGCTCCCCATACCAGTCACCATACAGAAGCAGCTTAAGGTCCAGATAGTTTACTGGGTTGGACCTGGCAGACCTGGGTTCATATTGCGTCACGGGGAGACCTTGGGCCAACCACTGCGTCTCAGCCTAGCCTACCTCGCAGGGTGACTCTTGTGGATTGAAGTAAGTGTGTTTAATCCAAAGTCTTAATAAAGCATCCGTAAACAAAGAAAAGGCAACAATCATTTCATTTCCGATACCTTTTATTTTACACCATCTTTTATTTTCCGCCATCTTCGTCTGCCACTCATCAATTGTTGGTAACTCCTGTAATTTCCACTTTTGGGCAAGCAATGTTCTCGCTGCAGTTGTTGCATACATGAACAAGCTTTTGTCGTTCTTGGCTATTTCTTCCCCCATCAATCCCAACAAAAAGGCTTCAGGTTTTTTTGGGGAAAGTATATTTAAACATCTTCTTGAGTTCATTATAAATAGACTCCCAAAACCCCTTAACCTTATTGCAAGTCCACCACATGTGATAAAAATTCCCTTCCTCTTGTCTACATTTCCAACACGACTTATCATGTGTTCTATACATTTTCGATAATTTTACTGGAGTCAAATACCATCTATACATCATCTTATAAACATTCTCTTTCAATGTTACACACGCGGTAAATTTCAAAGTCTCATTCCATAATTTTGTCCATGCATCATATTCCATATTGTGCCCAAAGTCCATTGCCCATTTTATCATCACTTCCTTCGTCAACTCATCTTTAGTATACCATTCTAACAACAGGTTGTTAAAAATTTACCTCTACCTTCCAATAGCTCAGTTTGTAATCTAGATTTTTTATCCTCAAAACCAATTTTTCTACCCTCTAACAACAAGTTGTTCACCTGGTGATACTGTATCCATCCTGTAAAAGTATCTTCGATCTGGTGATATGGTTTTAACTTCCAGCCTCTTTCTGTTCTCATCAACAGGTCCCCATATGTGGACCTTTTACCTTCCATGTTCACTTTTTTTAAAGTAAGTACGTCAATCGGTGATATCCACCATGGGGTTTTAGTCTCTAGAAGTCTCTTATTCCTTTCCCATACTTCAAAGATGGCTCTCCTTATCACATGATTTAAGAAACCTCTATGAGCTTTTATTTTATCGTGCGAAAGATAAGAGTGCCATCCAAATCTATTATCATGTCCTTCTAAGTCCAGCAGATCCGTATTTTGCAATGTTATCCACTCTTTTAACCAACACAGACAGGACGCCTCATATTATAGCTTCAAATCTGGTAGGGCGAAGCCACCTCTTTCCTTCTTATCTGTCAACAATTTAAATTTAATTCTTGGCTTCTGTCCTTGCCAGATAAATCTTGTCAATATTTTTTGCCATTCTTTGAATTGTCCTGTCCCCTTGATTATTGGAATTGTCTGAAATAGGAATAAGATCCTTGGTAAAATATTCATCTTGATTGCAGCTATTCTTCCACTAAAGGATAACTTAAATCTAGTCCACACTTCTAGGTCTTTCTTGATCTCCTTCCAAACTGGTTGGTAGTTATCTTCAAACAAATTAATATTTTTAGGTGTTAACCAGATTCCCAGATACTTAACTTTCTTTGATATTGCTATACCAGTTTTTTGTTCTATCTCCTCGATCCTCTCTTTCTCCATATTCTTAGCCTAACCCCGGGTTCAAAGGAACCCACAAAGCGTATTCCCACACCGCCCCACAACTCCAGCAGGGTGTCTTGCTAGGCCCCAACCGCAACACGTGCTCTCTAGGAGTGAGAACACGTTTTTTCGGCACACTCAAACACATTTCAAACACGCTCAAAGGTTTTAATGAAAAAATAATCTTTATTAAATAATTTTTCAACTGAAATGGTCGTATGATCTCAACATGTTGGGCAAAAGATTCCTGCAGGGGGTTGGACTCAAAGACCCTCGTGGTCCCTTCTAACTCTCCAATTCCATGATTCTGCGATCTAAGTGCATCGCTTTCAAGTGAAATCATTCTCGGCACACTCAAACACATTTCAAACACGTTCAAAGGTTTTAATAAAAAAATAATCTTTATTAAATAATTTTTCAACTGAAATGGTCGTATGATCTCAACAATCAAGCGTTAGAAACCACCCAAAATGGCATGAGATACAAAGTCCTTCTTCTTCATGTTCCTGAGAGATTTGAATGGGAAAATCCTTTCCATTCCTGAATAATAAGGGGCAGTGGGGTGAGGGAGGCCGGGGGGCCACATCCACACCGTTTAAACCCCTATGAAGCTGCTTTAAACATTCATGACTTCTAACCCCAAAGAAACTGAGAGCTATAGTTTGAAAAGGGTGCTGAGAGCTGTTAGGAGACCCCCTTGTTCCCCTCCCAGAGCTACAATTCCCAGAGTTCCTAACCCTAACCCTGACCTTTAACCTATAACCAGAGCTACAATTCCCAGAGTTCCCAGGCAAGAGGGGAACCGTACCTCTACCCCTACCCCCTTAACCAGAACTACAAGTCCCAGAGTTCCCTGACAAGAAGGGAACCCTATCTCTAATCCTAATCTTAACACTAACCCTTAACCCGTAACCAAAACTACAATTCCCAGAGTTCCCTGGCAAGAAGGGAACACTACATCTAACTCTAATCCTAAGACTAACCCTTAACCCTTAACCTAAAAACTACAGTTCCCAGAGTTCCCTGGCAAGAAGGGAACCCTAACACTAACTCTAATCCTAACACTAACCCTTAACCTAAACTACAGTTCCCAGAGTTCCCTGGAAAAAGGGAACCCTACCCCATACCCCTACCCCTACCCACTACCCCACTACCCCATCCCTACCCCCTACCACTAACGCTAGCCCTAGCCTAGCCCTAACCCTCGTAACAAGTCTCAGTCCCCTGAACAACCTACAGTTCCCAGAGTCCCCGAGGGGAAGCCATTCCTGTTTAAAGCGTCTTCATAGTACTTCCAATGGACGGTGCGCCTAATGTGGCCTAATGTTCCCTCCCTCTTTTTCTTCTTCTTCTCTCTCCCCACTGCCAGATCACTTGCAATGCAGCAGATGTCCGCCTGCAGTCTCCCTTCAAGGCTCCTTCTCGGCTCAGGCCACGACCTTGTCCATTGCTCGCTGCCAGTATTTCGCGTTCATTTCTCCGATGGAAACAGGGACGTCCTGCGGTTCTCTTCGTGACTTTGAAGGCTGGATTCAGGGAAAACCTCACTGGATCGACATCCCTGTAAAGCAAAGAGCAAAGGCCTACAGGTCAGTGGGATGGCCACCACCCGACAGCATCCCCCCAGGCTCCTCCTCTGTTTGGCTGCCTGTTAACAAACAAGGCTTCCAAACCAGTTTCCATCCATCTCGACCAGCGTATCCACTAGCCTGAATGCAAACTCTTCTGACAACCCCACCAGCTGCAGCCTCGCCAGCCCCATTGCCAGACATCAACTAGCTTCAGAGCTGAATATCAGCCGCCTCCAAGAAGCGATCCCACCAGCAAGTAAACTTTGTACTTGCCTCCTTCTCCTTGCTCCACAGCATCCCAGCACCGGGCAATTGCCTCCTTCCGCTTGCCAGCTTGCCACCACAGGGCAGGAGGCCGCCAGGGCTGAGTGCCACCGAGCTGCCCATGTCTCTCTGGGGAGGGCAACTGCCCAGGCTTGCCCCTTGGCCCACATTTATACTGCTCAGCTGCCAAAGGTGTTTTGTGAAATCACATTCAACCCACTGACAATGGCAGCAGCTGGGGAGGCATCACCATCACCCCCTCAGTCCTCACAATGGGGGGCACAGCTCAGCAGCCAAAACACACACACACACACACACACACACACACCTCAATTGTGCCAGTATCTGTGAAGGCCACACTGGAAACCCAGGAGGGGGACCTTTTTCAGCCCTATGGTTGCATTTCCCTCCACAACACACAAGTCAATAAGAAGAGGCAGTGGGGTGAGGGAGGCCAGGGCCACATCCACACCATTTCAAGTGCTATGATGCCGCTTTAAACACTCATGGCTGCTTCCCCCAAAGAATCTGGGAGCTGTAGTTTGAAAAGGGTGCCAAAAATTGTTAGGAGGCCCCCCTGTTCCCCTCCCAGAGTTCCCTCCCAATTATGGAATAGCGATACCAGGGTTCCCATTAAAGGGGTATTGGGGGGAGGCATTGACCATTGCTCTCCCCCTCCAGCGACGGCGAACGGGTGTGTGTGTGTGTGTGTGTGTGTGTGCTCTCTGCTTGAACATATGTTCGCCAGAGCTATCCCAATCCCCACACATTCTGGATAACCCTGAAGTTTCCCAGATCCCCGGCTGGGGGCTGGGAAGGATAAACGCCCAATGCCTGAGCCAAGGTCTCCCTACATCTGAATCTTAATAAAGTTGTGGCCAATTTTAATCCCATAGCACGTTGCCTTGTGTCATTATTCCACTCAGGGGTCGCCTGGGGTTTGGCGGACTCCGCCTGTCCACGCAAAATCCATTTATGTAGTGCAATGATAGATAAATTGAAATGTATTAAAACAACTTTGGGTTGGATGGGAAAGAGATACTTTTACTATGAAGGAGCGTCTCCACCCCCATCATTCAGCCCGGACACTGAGATCCAGCGCCGAGGGCCTTCTGGCAGTTCCCTCACTGCGAGAAGCAAAGCTACAGGGAACCAGGCAGAGGGCCTTCTCGGTAGTGGCGCCCGCCCTGTGGAACGCCCTCCCATCACAGGTCAAGGAAATAAACAACTACCTGACATTCAGAAAATACCTGAAGGCAGCCCTTTTTAGGGAAGTTTTTAATGTGTGATATTTTTGTATTTGATTTCTGTTGGAAGCCGCCCAGAGTGGCTGGGGAAATCCAGCCAGATGGGTGGGGTACAAATAATAAATATTATTATTATTATTATTATTACAAGAGCAGGTGTGCAGACTGAAATGAGTGCCTTATTTTCTAAATCTTTTACAGCAGCTGTCTCCTTTAACCAACACTTCTCGGACTGCCTTAATGCAGGCCACTCAACCACTGCTCAAAGTGGGTGGGTGGGGGAAGCTATGGAGAAAGCCAAGTCAGTCAATTGTTTCCATTACCTGCTTGCCGCCATATATTATATTATAATTCATAAAATGTAATAACTTGAGGACAGTGAAGTCTCTTTTTGTGATTTCTTCAAATCACAAGGCATAAATTAGAAAATAATATGACAATAAAATCATGTTAAAGTTGGAGATCCAGTCGAGGTCAGGGCATCCCATGCCAAAACAACCAGCACTAACCTGTTCCTCCATTAACCCACCGAAACAAGGAAGGAAGCATAACCAGTGAGAACTACAGACTCAAGACTTCAACGGAAACAAATCATTTGGTTTATTGGGATTCAAAGTTGAACGGTATGATGACAATCATGACGCCAGAGTCAGAAACTCTTTATAAGGTGGCTGTTGCCAAAAAGACCACTGTCCCTTAGGTTGATCCCATATATATCTATGCTGCTACGTTACATGTGATGAGACCAGAATCCTGCTTGAAACTCAATAGTTCTCTTGATGATTTTCTAGATGCCACAGTTTGTCTCTTCCATCTTCCTTTCTCATTCCGTTGGTGTTGGGGTCTCAAATACACTTGTGGCAAAACTCAAAAAAGGTTATTCCATCCCTCACATGTAGAGACTTTGCACAGAACTACGCTTCACAAGATGGTGGTGCGGGTAAAATGGGCAGGAAGGAGAGAACTACGAAAAATGCCGCTCAGAGCTACTTGGTCGAAATTTGATTTAAAACATTGAATTATAAAAGTTCTGGCTTGATATTAAAGGGCAGCTCGAGGCTGCCTAACGCGCCACATACATTTAAAATGCATGGGTTTCCCCTCTACCTAAAGCCTGGGAACTGTAGTTTGCTAGGGGTGCTGGGAATTGTGGTTCTGCGAGGGTGGAGGCCCTTAGATGTACGCTGTGTCTTGACTCAGTGGGGCTTCTGAGTAGACCTGCTAAATATTTATTAAATAGGCAACTCTATTCACATTGCAACCTAAGTAAATCAAGCGCCTCACTGACCGAGGAATCCCTGTGAGGTAAACACAACTCGTGGCCCGCCTCTTGCGGCGGATGGATTGGCTAGGCGGCTTGCCAATCACACTTTTAAAGGCGGTACAGAGAGCCTGCTCGCTCTTTGGATTGGCGGCAAAGGCTTCCCCTGGTGTTTGGTTGGCCGAAACCGCACGTGTGTGCTGGGGGCAGTGTCGCCAGGCCCAAACAGAGAGGGGGTCACATGGGCCACTTGCATATTCACAATCGCTCACCATTATTTAAATGTAAATACTTAAAATAATCCTTTTCCCTATGTATTTTTAAAAAGCACTATTGTATATCTATATTTTCCATTTTGTCTTTATATGCAGATACGGTTCAAGCCTTGAAATAAAATTTAAAAAGGGCCACATTATCTACCTGGCCCGGGCCACTGCCTGGCTCTGCAAGGGCCTGCACGTCGCGCATGCGTCGCTCTGGCCGCCAGCAGCGGTTCCCTCTTTTTCTTTTGTGATGTGTCTTTTAGATTGAACACTGAAGGTACGGATGGTCTTTATTATCAATCAAGGTGAAAAATGGGGAGGGGGCATGGGCTTGACCAAGGAGGGCAGAGGGGCAGCTGCCCCCCCCCACGATCAAGTAAAAGAATAGAGGGCACATGGGAGGGGGGGGGCTCTAAAAAAGTTTTTGCCATGCTCATGTTTGCACATGGAATGGTGGTATTCAATTACTCAGAGTAGACCCACTGAAATTAATCAACATTACTAATTTAGGTCCACTATTTAAATTTCTAACTCTCATGCTCATAGTTGGTTAAACACTCTGTGATGATGGCAGGTGATAGATGCACAAAGTAGCAGGAAAAGTACCCCTGGCACGTACTTAGCAAGGTCCTACTGTGCAGGCTTCTTGCAAAAATTATGAAACATATCAAATGTAAAGAAGAAAGGGTAAAATCAAACCCTTCCAGAGCAAAACAAAATAAAAAAATTCCTTCCAGTAGCACCTTAGAGAACATGCATGCACACGAAAGCTCATACCAAGAACAAACTTAGTTGGTCTCTAAGGTGCTACTGGAAGGAATTTTTTTATTTTGTTTTGACCATGGCAGACCAACACGGCTACCTACCTTCCAGAGCAGGTAGACTAATCTGATGTCTACTGCATTTGGATTTTCCTTTATTAAATAACCCCAACGGTTTCCCATATGTAAAGGAATAAAACCTCCTATTCAGTGCAATAACATCTTGTCCCTTCAAAACAGTCCTTCAAGGCGTGGTGCCATATCCTATCCCATTGCAACTTCAAATAAAACCCCTCTTGAACTTGTCCGGAAGTGTTTGTACTTGGAAGATTGACCAAGTGATGCCAACTTCAGGATAGTCTTGTTAGTTGTAGAGAACGTCTTGCTCCTTTTTGTCCAGAGATCATTTGCTGTAGAAAGAGAAGTGGCTGAATTGCAACTAATCACCAAACTTAAAACCATGGAGAAACCTGGTCTGAACAAAGACATTGGATTCTTATCTCATTATACATAACAAAGCTATCTTTAGCCATCTCACCCCTTGCCTTTCCCTGCAAGACTAATTGCAGCCGTTAAGAGTCGTCAACAGGTTTTCCACACCTATCAGCTGATCACCCATTCCCACCACCCTTCTGAGTAATACCCCTCCCCACTCCCTCACTATATTTAAGGGTCTGGTGACTTCTGTTTCAGTGTATCTGAAGAAGTGTGCATGCACACGAAAGCTCATACCAAGAACAAACTCAGTTGGTCTCTAAGGTGCTACTGGAAAGAATTTTCTATTTTGTTTCGACTATGGCAGACCAACACGGCTACCCACCTGTAACTGAAACTGAACCACAGTTTCAGAAAGCTTTTATTGCCCTATAAGGCTTGAAAGTTAACTATCTGCACAGGTTGGGCCAAACGCACTGCTCTGCTTTCCTTTGGGCCACATCAGCAAGGATGACAGGGAGGTCTTGTCCTCACGGCAGCTCAGAACCTCCATGAACTTGCACTCTGAGGAGGTCACTTTGGTGCCGCTACTGCAGCACAAAACAGGTTTGGCTGCATAAGCACCAACAGCTAACATTCAGCTCTTAGAGGATTCAAAGCTTTTCTGAACTGAAACGCCCTACTGAAATGTTTCCTTTAAGAAATTAAGCAGTTATGACACTATTCCCTCTCTATATTCTTATTTGCACAAAGGCCATACCGAATTGCTGAGTAAAATAATTCAAGCTGAGTACACACAAAGGACTTCTGTTCATCCAGGGGTGTTTTTTTTTTTAAACCAATGGCACATCAAACTGCTTTTGAAACTCCGTTTGGTTCTAGCAACTGTTTCCCACGTGACAGTGACACGGTGGGGTGCTGCCGTTTAAGGAAAACGAGCCTTTAAGGACCTCGTTAAATGGGTAGTACTTGAATTGCAAAAATAAAATGTTGTCCATACAAGCTAAGGCTCTCCTTCAAATTCGTATTGAAAAGGAGATACTCACACTACTCAAATTCTTTTTGAAACATTTAGCAATGTTTACAGATCATTGGGGGAGCTGTTTTGACCATTTAAGTCAGTCAGATTTAAGGTCAAACTAGCATGTGGAAGCGGCATCAAGCATAGACCTCTGCTTCATTCGGAGTCTTTCTTTCCATGGAGTCACCTTCTCCAGCAATTTTCTGACTTCCTTGATCCCTTCCCTTCTGCAAAGGGTGAAAAAACCTCGACCCCCCCCCCCGGAACAGAAAGGCTCATCACTTCCATTTTTTTGCTCCCCACCCTCCACTGAATGGGGATGTGTGATTTATGCCCCCTCCATCACATCTAATTTTGCTTTCACTATTTTAATACATGTTGATAACCCGGTACACAAAATTACCTGTAATTATCTTCACAAGAGACACTTATCTTTCGGCTTTCTAGGATAGCTTTCAGCTTTAAAATGGATTGGCCCGTGCATGTTTCGCTGGAAATAAAAGCAATCACATTTCCATTCAGAATGAAATTTGTATGTCTGTCGGCACTGTAATGTTTACAAATTAACTGTCCACAGGAACTAGTAAAAGCATTTTAAGAGGAGGAAAGTACATCTGTCCTTGCTGCACGACCCATAAAAGTTCTTTAGAGCTCCGGAGTCTTCACTTCCTCTGACATGTTCTTCCTCATACAAATAAAAATCACATGAATGGTAGGGGGAGACTAGCTGCCATGTCCCTGGGGACTACATGTTGGGGGAATGTCTGCAACAAGGAAGCCTGCTCAACTTGCATAGACTCTCTCTGTGATCTGGATCCTGACTATGCAAGTTTCTAGAGAACAAGGAGAGCCTTAGGGCACTTAGTAGTCTTCCCCACGGCAGATATTCCACCAGTGTGTGGACAGGGGAGGGGGCTAAGGGGATATAAAAATCAAAATCCCTCCCTCAGTATGACATAATATCCAGATTCCAGAATGACTGTTTATTTAAAAAGTGCTGAACCATTTTAAAAAGCATAGGAAAGCAGTGAGTTTGGCAATTGAAATGGGTATAGCAGGAGGACACATGCACTATTTGTCTCCTATTACTCCTGCATGTAATGTTCTTCTCTGGTGATCACTTGTAGTCGAGTAAGATTGTCTTCCATAAACACGGTCTTAACAATGAGAATAATTTAATCTCCTGACATTCTTTCGTAACTATTCCAACTATACACTGAAGGATAGTTGACGGGAAGCACTAACAGCTAATACAAACACACTGCTCTTTTCCCCGGCAAAAACCCACCACTGACAGCTGAATCGGAGCAAATGGCATTCCGGGGGAAACCCAAATTGCTATTTGCTCCGATTGAGTGGTAAAGACCAGGTTTTCCTGGGGAAAGCGCCAGGGAAGAAAAAATGCGCTCAGAAATAGACAAGAAAAGCGCAGGGCAAATGCTAAGAGCTACACTTGCAAAACATTTCTAAGCATTGGGGGCACAGCTCTCCAAAGCTCTCTACATAAAATATTAGTAGATAACATAATGGAATACTGAAATGGTACAATATTATCTTACTAGTGGTTTCAGCCCATTAAAATAACGGGTGCTAGAACATATGTAGTCAAATTTTTAGGGAGGCAGGATGAGCTCATCCTACCAGGTTCATCCAGGGTCCAGGAGCGTCTCCAGGAAGTCAGGTAAGCCCAAGGGTTGAGTTGGAGGGCCAGGATCAGGATGATTGGGCCCGCTTCATTGGCGGCTGCACGCAAGGGCTCAGGGCCCTTCTGCCGCCGCCGCTTGTCATGGGGGTGCTCCCACTGGGCCTGGGAGGGTGGGGGGAGCCCGGGATCAGGCCGCATCAGCGGCCGAAGTGATGCTGGCGGCGCGGAGGGCCCAGGGCCCTGCCGTTGCCGCTGATTGTCTTTGCGGCCTCCCGCTGGGCCGCGGGAGCCCAGGAGCAGGCCGCTTGGCGGCTGGAAGGGACGCGGGCGGTGCGGGAGGGCTCAGGGCCCGGCCGACGCTGATGCGGGTCGTTGGGGCCTCCCGCTGGGCCTGGCGGGCTGCGGGAGCCCGGGAATCAGGCCGCTCGGCGGCCAAAATGGATGCGGACGGCGCGGGAGGGCTCAGGGCCCTGCCGTCGCCGCCGCTTGTTGTTGGGGCTTCCCGCTGGGCCTGGCGGGCCGCGGGAGCCCGGGAGCAGGCCGCTTGACAGCCAAAATGGATGCGGGCGGTGCGGGAGGGCTCAGGTCCCTGACGTCGCCGCTGCTTGTTGTTGGGGCTTCCCGCTGGGCCTAGAGCGGCCGTTCGATCGGCGGCGGCGCGGGAGGGCAATGGGGCAGCCGTTGTGAAAGCCCCCGGTGCCTGTGCAGTGGCGTCTGCCGACGCCTGGCCGGTGGGTGTTTCTCTCACGGAAGGAGAGAGAGAGGGGGGGGGAAAGGAGCGTGAGGCGCCACGGCCGGGTGCCGTCGGAGGGCGTCTGCCGCAAGGGGGTGGTTTGCGGTGAGGTGGAGAAGAGAGGAGAGGGGGCGGGCTGCTCTGCGCTGCTCTCGGGCCGCTAGTCTTCGAGGCTTGGCTTTCAGCGGCGAGAGCAACAGCGTAACCTGCCTTCTCGGCCTCCCCTCTCTTTTGCAGTGTCGGTGTTCCATTTCAACCGCCCCGCTTGAACTGCCGACGCTGCTCGCGCCCCATGTCTCTCCATCCAATCCCTGTGTCCCTGGGGCACATGCGCAGTAGCGCAAACCCAGAGACACACGGACTGGACGCAGAGACACTTGCATTTTATATATATAGATGTGAAAAATCTCAAATTATTAAACTGAGACACTGTTGCTATATCCTAATTTCTCTTTCAACTACAGTTATACCTCTAGTTACGATAGCTGCGGGTTGCGTTCACCACTGGATATGAACACGCCAAACCCGGAAGTACTAGAACAGGTTACTTCCGGGTTCAGGAGTTCCTGCATGCGCAGACGTGATGCTTCATGTTGTAGTAGTCTGTTTCTAACTGAACCCTAGATATAGAGAGTTATTATATTCTGCATTATCAAAACATACCTTTGTGGTCCATCAATGTTCTGCATAAGCCAAATTTGCACCTTGGAGACTTTATTCGGATTTAAGTTAACAACTTCAACACTGCCAAAAATGCTGAAAGAGCAGGAGCATAAGAGAAGAGCTCAGATGTTTACCAGCCTCAACAAAACATATTGGGTAAAAATCTTTATACCTAGTAATTTCAGAAGATAAATATGTATGTATGTGTATGTATTATTTTGATTAATTACCCATCCTTCACTCTGAGGTGTTAGGGTGGATCACAACAATTTAACATACAATATTAAAGGTAAAGGTAAAGGGACCCCTGACCATTAGGTCCAGTCGTGTCCGACTCTGGGATTGTGGCGCTCATCTTGGCAAACCAGAGCAGCACACAGAAATGCCATTTACCTTCCCACCAGAGTGGTACCTATTTATCTACTTGCACTTTGACGTGCTTTTGAACTGCTAGGTGGGCAGGAGCTGGGACCAAGCAACAGGAGCTCACTCCGTCGCAGGGATTCGAACTGCCGACCTTCTGATCAGCAAATTAAGTACAATCACAAGCATATGTGAGTCCTTAAAATACATGTCTAAATTGTCAAAGGCCAGGATAAGGCCAATGAGCTACGTTAAGTTGACTCTTATTGACAGCAATAAAGCTAGTTTGTTTATTATGAGTCTTTATTTACCTCTTCATCAATCAAGAGTAAGGACAACCTACCTGGAAGCAGTATGGCTGCCTTCTTAATCCACAAGAATACCACATCTATCAATTCACTTTGGGAACATCAGGAAGATATATACAGGCCTTGGGTGGCATATCCACAATGACCTGGGCATGCATAGGCAGGCATTATAGTCAAGTGGGGAAAATACCTGTTGTTTCTGAATGCTCCAGCTTCTATGGAACCATTAAGCATCACTTGAATTATACCACAGGCTGCTTCTGCAAACTGAAATATATTTGAAAACATAGTTTAATGTAACAAGAGTACCTGCTATCCACTTACAGTTTTTACCTTTCAACCTGTCACCAATTTTATGAGTTTGCCTAAGTGAAGAAAAGATTGCCCAGGTCCTGCAAATGGTGTTAATTTCAAAATGCCCGACCATATTGGGGGATCCAATAAGAGTGTCTTCTAAATTTTGTTGGACTACAACTCCCATCTTCCCTGACCATTTGCTGTGCTGGCAGAGGCTGACAAGAGAATTGTGATTCAACAGCATTTTGGCGGCACCATCTTGGCTATCCCTGGCAGGCCCATCTTAGAGGGATCCGCCGCCCTGGCGCAGCGATCCCTCGGCGCCCCCAGCCTGCCGCCTCTCCGCCCGCCTCCCTCCCGCGCTGGCCGCCCCTTGGGAGGGGGGGTGGGCGAGCGGGGGATGAGGGGCGTGGCGTTGGAGCGGGCGCTCACGCGCCGGTGGGCGGAGGATGATGGGCAGACGGGCGCTCGCGCACCGGCGGGCAGGCGGGATGCAAGCCGGCCGCCCTCGCCTCCCAGAGCCCCAGCTGGAGTGCTGGAAGGTCGCGCAAAGCCCCGCGCCGCTTCAGCGCTCCAGCTGGGGCTCCGGGAGGCGAGGGCGGGCGGTTACGGCGCGCGAGTGCCCGCCTCCCCGTGGGGGCGGGGGCGGGTTGGGGAGGGGGAGCCCGGTATGCCGACGGGCTCGCGGGGGCGCCCCTGGGGTGCCCGGCACCCTGGTGCGCCGCGCCACCGGCCTCTATGGATGAGACGGCTCTGATCCCTGGGTTAAGGGATAATACATATTTCAGGATCGCTGACCTGGGTTGCATAGAACATACCATCTTGGATGACATTTTCCAGTACATGTTCATTGAACCAGGGTTATTCGTACACTCATTCCGACTGGGGCAAGATTCGTAGTTGACTCCTATAATAAATACAGTTTGAGCATAAATACAAGACTGATATTTTGTGCCCTATGAGAGGGGAGGGGAGAAGAACTAATTTTTAATGCAATGCCTCTGCTACAACTGGAAAGTAAGAATTCTAAGGTCTCAAGCAGAAAATAAACATTCATAAATGTACAAGGAAAACACATACATAAGTACCGTATATAAACCACATGCCTGAAATAGTACAGGAGAGCAATCCTGAAACTGTTTTTTCTCTCCCAATTTCAAATGTCTGTATAAGGGCTTGCGCACCATTGTTCTGGGTTCCTCCTCCCTCCTGCGTGTGGTGAGTGAGGACCCTGTTGCAACAGTTTAATAAAGATCAGGCTTACTAGTTGCTTTGCTTCTCAATATTCTCTGGTTGGCCTCTGCTATTTTCTCCTACTGATAGGAAACCCACTTAAGGACTCTATACGGGCTTTTGGATACACCATAAGGGAAAAGGAGCAGGTTTTTCTAATAACAGTGCAATGCCTCTGCTACAGCTGCAAAGTAGGGGTGTGGGTGAATTTGGTGTCTACACACCATATAGAGCACCTATTGTACATCATTTCCATTGCTTTGATTTCTTTTATTCTGGAGTTGCATCTTTCAATCACTGGATAACTACAATACATTATTATATCCTTTCTACTTCAAACCTTCTTAAAGGATACAATTCCTACCCTCCCCCATACTAGAAAGGGGGGGGACCCTAAATCTCTCTTTTTTTCTGTAGAGAATAGGACACTCTTCTTACCTGGGCTGGAAGGGTCTCCACACCATGAGAGCCCATCTGCCATGTAGCCTAGTAAAGTGTCTTCCAATGTGAGGAAATCATGATGAGTTTTTGTGTAACGGTGTGCAAGGTCTTTTGTCTTGCTCCAAAACAGCGACTGTAAGTAAAGTGTCAATACTGAATTCATAGCTCTTACACATTTCCTGAACTATAACAGTAATATAACCCCTCCTCTTTCCATTTCTCTCCACAGTTTTCAGCTTTGGGCTTAAAGCTTTTGGATGGTTTTTGGTCTTACGGAGCAAGAGACCCGGAAGTAGTGGCAGAAAATATTTGGGCATCTGTACAGATAAGAACAAAAAGTCTTGGTAGTAAGAATGGGTAGGTTCTGTTGTTTTGTTTTTGGTGCAATGTTTGCTCCATGAACTCCTGTGGACCCCCCCCCCCTGCTCATTATACAGTTATGCTTACATGTAGAGGGGGGGTATCTTAATTTCTGCCAATTCCCCCTTCCAGTTTCAGGCCTTCCTGTGCTCTTCTAGGACTAATAAGTGGCTATGCTTTAGTGAAATCCATTCTTTCAACATATACATAATTGTAAGTCAGAGAGAGCAAAACCGCCTCGCTCTTTGGTATCAATCATAATTTTATGTTTTATCCTGGATTTTCTCCCCTGCCATATAAACTTGGAAAGATCTTTGTCATTAACTATAGGTGCTGTCTGGAATAGGATTAGTATGTTGGGGAGTATGTTCATTTTTATAGCTGAAATTTTGTCCAGCAAAGACAATTGCATTCTACTCCAGTCTTCAGGTGTTTTTTAAATTTCTTTCCAAACCTTTACATAGTTATCATTAAAGATGTTTTGATTATTCGCCATTAACCATATTCCCAAGTATTTCACTCTTTATATCTCTAGTTCTTTCTAAGTCTTTTATAAGTTGACAATTCATATTTCTGACTAACATTGCTGTTTTTTGTTTATTCAATTTAAAGCCTGCTAGATTGCCAAACTCCCATATATCTTCCAGTACCACTGGTACACTTTCTAGTGGGTTTTCTAAGGTCAAGACAGTATCATCTGCATATGCTTTTAACTTATAATTTTGCTGATCCACTCTTATACCTTTTCTTTTGTCATTCTTTCTTATCTTTTGTGCCAATACTGTACTTCTAAAATCTAAATGAACAATAATGGGAACAACGGGCAGCCTTGTCTGGTTCCTTTCATAATTGTACACCCATCAGATATAGTTTTATTTACAATAAAAGTTGCTCATTGTTCGGTATATATTGCTTCTATAGCCTTTAAAAATGTTTTCCCCAAACTCATTTTTCTTCAGGACTCTTTTCATAAATATCCAAGACACATTGTCGAACGCCTTCTCCGTGTCCAGAAATATCAATGCTGCTTGTTTTTCGTTATGCCCTTCTAGGTATTCTATTATGTTTATAATATTCCTAACAATATCTTTTAACAGTCTGCTGGGGAGAAAGCCTGCTTGGTCCTCACGTATTAAGTCACTCAGAATTTTTTGAGTCTATTTGCTAATATTATTGCAGATAACATATAATTGCAGTTTAATAGCTATATCGGGCATATGTTTTTGGGATTTGTCTTGTCTTTATCTTGTTTGGGTATCAAAGTGATATAAGCCTCCTTCCAAGTTTCTGGTGCTTGTCCTGTTTCTAACACTTTGTTCATAATATATTTTAGGTGTAGGCCTAACTCACCCTGAAACTTTTTGTAGTACTCCACCAGGAGCCCATATGGTCCCGGGGCTTTCCCAGATTTTCCCTGATGTATTTCCATCATGGAGATTGGCATATTTAATAGCTCTGCACTTTTGCTCAAAATATTACCCAATTTACTTCACTCTATATAATTCTTTATAAGTTTAAAGTCTTCTTTCTCTCTTTTATACAGATCTGTGTAAAACCTCACAAATTCCTGTCTTGATTTCTTTTGGATTGTTTATGTGTACTCTGTCCTTCATCAGTTCATTAATTGTTGTTGTTGTTGTTGTTCAGTCGTGTCCGACTCTTCGTGACCCCATGGACCAGAGCACGCCAGGCACGCCTATCCTCCACTGCCTCTCGCAGTTTGGCCAAACTCATGCCAGTCGCTTCGAGAACACTGTCCAACCATCTCATCCTCTGTCGTCCCCTTCTCCTTGTGCCCTCCATCTTTCCCAACATCAGGGTCTTTTCCAGGGAGTCTTCTCTTCTCATGAGGTGGCCAAAGTACTGGAGCCTCAACTTCAGGATCTGTCCTTCCAGTGAGCACTCAGGGCTGATTTCCTTGAGAATGGATAGGTTTGATCTTCTTGCAGTCCATGGGACTCTCAAGAGTCTCCTCCAGCACCATAATTCAAAAGCATCAATTCTTCGGCGATCAGCCTTCTTTATGGTCCAGCTCTCACTTCCATACATTACTACTGGGAAAACCATAGCTTTAACTATACGGACCTTTGTCGGCAAGGTGATGTCTTTGCTTTTTAAGATGCTGTCTAGGTTTGTCATTGCTTTTCTCCCAAGAAATCTTTATCTACTCTCTTTTTAAAGTTGCCATGCCAGTACCTTTTCTGGTTTATTTGCAAATTCAAAATTCCTTTGTTTTACAAGCTTAATTTTCCTTTGTATTTATTGGTTTACAAGCATTGAATACTGTATCTGTAATAAATTAATCTCTTGAAACTTCTCTTTATTTCCTGTGTCTATAACCAATTCTTTATCTTTCTTTATTAATTTGTCAGATATTTCCAATTTCTTACATCCCCTTACTTTCGTCTGGTATGCACTTTTCTGAATAAAATAACCTCTTAAAACTGCCTTATTTGCATCCCAAACAATTTTTAAGTCGACATCTTGATTACAATTTAATTCAAAATATTCTTCAATAATTTTCTTGGGAAATCAACAAGCACAAAATAACTACCTTGTTACATGGGATGGATTGTCTGGCCAGGTCCATCAGAGGCTGGAAATCTTCCTCTGTCGCCCTGCATGGGTGCTTGTACATAAAGGCATTTTGAAATAGCTCCCAAATTTTGAGGCAGTCTTTGTCTCTGCAGAAAAAACAAACAAACAAAACCACAGGGGTCTTTGAGAATGGCTGTTGTTCAGCCTGACACTAATAAATGTGAATTATACAAAATAGTATTTGGACCACTCCTAATTCCTAAGCATAATGGAAGTCTGACAACCTGCCTTTCCCTCTCCTGAACAGCCCAAGAAATGTACTTCTGTTTAAGAGGACTAAAAGCAGTAGTCGTAGTAAACTATGAGCCTAACAGTAGGGTAACCAACATGCTTGAGTCTCATTAATTTCTCTTTCAACTGTGGAGGTGGAAGTTACACTGAAATCAATGCTGCTTTATCTGGAGGCTGATATTCAGAGCAACAGTGAGAAACATACACCATACCAACAGAGACAGAATAGGGCACATTTGCTTGCTGCGGGGCAACATTTCAAGCAGAGAATGCCATCATTGGGCAAAGGTGGGCAGCAACGGATGCTCCTTGGGGTCAATGAGAAATGCTCTTGCCCACAAAATACTAGACCTAGCTTCTGTGAAAACATACTGGGGAGTGTACCCTGCAGACTACATAATGAAGGAGCACTTCCTTATGGTCTGAGAACCTCTGCTGTAGAGAATCCCACAGCACCTGTATAATATTTGATGGGGGGGGTCTCTAACCAGGCACTAGTTCAGTTACAGGCTTACCTGTTTTGACCCAAGAGTCATATTCACCCTTGACGAACCCTCCATACCAGTGATGGGTTTGGCTAAGAGTAGGCTTTGCCACCTTGTACACAACACAGGGGGAAGCAGGTGGCGCTGTGGTCTAAACCACTGAGCTTGGGCTTGCCGATCAGAAGGTCAGCGTTTCCGTGCGCTGCTCTGGTTGGCCAGAAGCGGCTTAGTCATGCTGGCCACATGGCCCGGAAGCTGTACGCTGGCTCCCTTGGCCAATAAAATGAGATGAGCGCTGCAACCCCAGAGTCGTCGCGACTGGACCTAACAGTCAGGGGTCCTTTCACCTTTTTTACACAACACACGGGCCCTCCCAGAACCTGCTGATCCAATTCTGCACAAATCAGCCAAAAAGGACACAATCATCTCCTCCACCCTGACTCCAGGGCATAATGTATCTTGGTAAGAGATAAATAGTTTATCTGATAGCAAGGGAGACGACAATTTGCATCTTTATCAGGGTACTGGGCTGGGTGGAGAAGTTTAAACTTTACTACTGCCATTGAGAACCATTGAGGTTAATGATGATGCTATATAAATAGATGCAGGGCAGAATCTTTCTGGGGGAGGGATGAATTGTTGCTTTTTGCATAGTTGGGTAACCGCAACAGGAAAAGGCAACTATTTGTTTTTTCTGTGTAGTTAGATGAGTAAGAAATGTAAAAACTCCCAAAACTTTTTGCAGCTTGAGTTCTTTGTATTTGTACAAAAGTGTAAATCAGTGTGAAATACTGCCACCATGTGGAGGAGAGAGGAAGAGAGAGATACACTGAAAGCAACATTTGTAGCAGCTTAGCTAAAACTAGCACTGTGTTCTCTCGCCCCACCCCAAGGTATCCTCCATCAATTAATAAGAACAGAAATTGCATTTGATCATTATCAAAGGTAAAAACATTTTGGTGAAATTCTCATGGGGGGGGTGTTGTTGTCAATCACTTACTTTTGAGGTGGCCAAGGGGCATTTGTGGATGTCTTTGCCCTAATTTTTACAAAATAATTTCTTCCACCTTTCCACATTTCAATTGAACCTTCAGGAAAGACACACTGAGGTAATTCTCTCCTGTGAAGCTTTTCCAGATAAGGAAATGCAAGCAGCCAGAGAGAGACTGCAGTGCAGAAGAAATATTTGCTGGGAAACACAAACACACCCCATCCTCAGCCACCTGACAATGAAAAGGTAAAAGCAAAACTACGCACCCACTGAAATATACTAAAGTGCTCTGAGATAGGAGGAGGAAAATGGAAGCCTCTTTTGCAGGGAAAGAGTTTGATGCAGTACTAGTCAAAACTGAAACTCTGAGTGTTGTTTTAAACAAAATCTTGCCCTTTTTCCCTTATGGGGTACAGAAGAGCCCTTGTAGAGCCCTCCATTGGCAGGAGAATATAACAGAGGCCAACTAGAGAAGATTGAGAAGCAAAGTCTTTATTGAACCGTTGCAACAGGGTCCTTCCTCTCATGCAAGAGAACAAAGAAGGAACCCAGAACAAAGTCATGGCCGCCCTTATATAGACATTTGAAAATCCCCATGCTGGAGTTCAAGACCACCCCCAGAAACATCACACATACATAAGTCACAGAAGAGGGGTGTATCCCAGAACCACCTTCTCCAATACATCATACCTACATCACAAAAAGGTGGTCTCCAACAAATTTCAACAGAAATCTGAGTTTGTTTTTCTCCTGCCTGCCAATTTATATGATAATGTCTTATCTGATTGCCTTTCCTGGGTAGCCAGGCCATTCCTTTGAGATGGTGATTACTTAATTTCTGAGACAATGGGAAGGTTCCCTCACCCCCTTCCTCCTTGCAGAGAAACATTTGGTAAACATTTGGTCAGTTTTGAGAGTCAAAATGGTGTCAGGAGTCAAAATGGTGTCAGGACTGTCTGCCTCAGACATGTGGCCTTGTTTGCTTGGCACACTTATGAACACTTATGATATATATATATATATATATATATATATATATATATATATATATATATATATATAGATATATATATATATATAAGACCTTGGTATCCTTACAACAGTGTAACATAGCCAGGGACAGACCTACTGTGAAACTAATAAAGCTTAAGCGTCAGGGCCCCTAATCCCAAAGAGGCTCCAAAAGTGATTTTAGTCCACATTGCTTTTTTAAAAAAATGGGTATTTGTTCAGTTGTTCCCGACTCAAGCCAAACTCAAATTGAAATACATACAAAACGAAAACAATCAACAATCCCAAAATTTTTGGTTCAGTAGCACAGATGCTGAAAGGTGTGGTTATCTTCATTGAACAGCCCCACTGAAAACGGTAAATACCCAAACCTCGTTGCTGGTTGCAAAGGGGGCCCCCATAACCAGTTCAAGCTTCAGGGCCCCCCAAATGTAGGTCCACCACTGAACATAGCTAACTGGTGGTGTACCAATTGTGCAAGTCTGCTGCATCCAGTCATCATCCAAGGTCAGGCTGAGCGAGGAGAGCCTTTTATGTATTCTCACAACTGGCTGTGTGAGGCTGTGGAACTCTCTGCTCCATGAGATCCGTCTGACTTTCCCCCTGATGGACAGCTAATGCTGGTTAAAGACCTTCCTGATTCAGCACCAGTAGGCTTATTGCTTGTTAATGCTTGAATTTCTATGCCAGGATCCTTTTCGTATTATTTTATCTGCTTTGCATTTTATGTAGCCAGTGGTCTATTTTGTTAAATTCATTGATTTCAATGGGTCTACTCTGCATAGGACTTAGTTGGGTACCATCCCATCTTTGTAGGCTTCAATACAACTCTAAACTGGTGGTAGAAGAAAATAAATGGTTGTTATGGGCATCATTTCCAAGCTTTGGGGAAAAGCAGTCCCCCCCTCCTTTTCTCCCTTTAAATGTCGTGGAAGTCTGAATGCTTGCTGAATTCCGAAAAAGAGAGCTCTTTCAGGTTTCCTTGCATGCCTCTGAATGTTCTTGCCAATTTCAGAGGTTCTGAAAAAAAAGCCTCTTTGTTGGCTTTGTTTTCCTTTGGTTTATTACTACATACAAAGTCCATAACGTAAATAAAGCAGAATTGCTCACCAACTCACACCCAGGCAGTATCACACTCCGATAAAGAGCTAGCAAATTCACATTTGTTTTTTTTTTACACGTGCTTCAGTCACACTATAAATGTATATAGGCAAGGGGTCATCCCAGGCTGTAAAGATTTGTTTTAAAATGCTGACATTTGAAGTAGTGATCCCGATTAGTAGCAGTGTGCAGGGCCGTCTTAAACCTATCTGGCGCCCTGGCACGAAGATGCCTCCGGCGCCCCTCGCGCTCCGACGGGCAGGGCCAGGCTGCGGACGCAGGGTGGCAGTTGGCGAGCCGCCGCTGGTCCTCCCACCCTGAGCTGGGCGGCGAAGGGCCGCGGACGCAGCAGCAGCTGCCTGCAAGTCCCGGACAAAGCCCGGCAAGCAGGTGAGGCGTGGTGCTAGTGGTGGCGGTGCGCCTCAGAGTGCCGCCACGCGCGTCTCCAGCGCACCGGGAGCCCTTTGGCGGCGCCTGGGCTGGGCCCAGCAGGCACGACCCTCGCTCCTGCAGTGAGGTTGCAAAAGGAGCAGGAGCCGCCGAGATCGGGCCTGCAACCTGCCGGCCAGGGAAAGAAGCTGGGAGCCGCACAGCATGTCCGACTGGGAGGTGCTTCGTAGCGCGGCTGGCGAGGGTGCGTTGGCAGCGTTTGCGGATCGAGATGGCTGGAGGCGAGGTCAAGGCTCACGGGCCACCTCTCGGCCGCCAGGCCAGCGTGAGCAGCATCCGGCTGGGTGCTGCCTAGCTCCGGCGAGCAGCAGCTCTCCCTGCGCGATCCTGCCCATCCCGCACTGGCTTTCCCCCGGCGGCCACTGCCCTAAGGGCTCTCTGCTTGGCCGGTGGCCGCGCAAGGGCACTCTTGGGGCACCTCTGTAGCCCGAGAAGAGGTGGGTGAGGGCAGCGCTGCCGGCGGGGCTGGAGGGCAGAGGCGCTCTCCAGGCCACGGCACCCTTGCGCCAGTAGCCTCAATGGCTAAGACGCTTCTGTGCATGTGACTGAAGACTGAAGGCTTACGGTCAAACTCCATGCCACACAAACACCTGTAACAATTGCTCAATAAAATTGAACCCTGAACCCTGCTAACTATCTCAAGGGGTCTGAATTTTGAGAACTTTTGGTTCAAGTTTTAACCTTTAAAGTAAGAGGGAAATTGACTATAGTTAAGGATACGATTGGCCTACTAACTAGAGCATTGCACCATGATGTTATTGTTGTGAATTGGGGTAGGGGCATGTCTCACTGATCACAGGTACTTGAAATTATATCCAGCTATCCTCTGAAAGATCCACCATCTCTGCACAAGCAAGAGGAACTCAGCAAGGCAACTAGGAAAGATGACAAAGTGACCTCTCTGCAGCTAAACCTCATTCTTACTAGAGATAAAGTGGGTGCTTTGAACTCACTGTTTTTGGTACACGGTACATTCACAAACCCCATACTCACATGTCCATTTGACTTCCAAAACGTTCGGAAACCAAAGCACGGCTTCTGATTGGCTGCAGGAAGCTCCTGCATTCAATCAGAAGCTGCAGAAGCCCCGTCAGAAGTTCAGCTTCAAAAAATAGTTCACAAACCGGAACAGTCACTTCCAGGTTTTGCCAAAATGTTCGAGAACTAAGCTGTGATGGCCTGGGATTCAGACTCAGACGCTGAACCCGAGGGATACCAGCCTGCACAGAATTCCCCGCCTCCAGAACCAGCTGAGCCGGGGCTGGGGCTTGAGTTTGAAGGGTCCTCCTCACCTGTGCTGGATCCTCAGGTACAGGCATCAGGTGAGTCTGCTCTGGCTTCTGATGGGGTGGAGCAGGGCCGTCTCATCCATTTGGGCTGGTGGCATGGCACCAGGGCGCTGGGCCCCCAGGAGCACCCCCGCGAGCCCGCCGGCATACCGGGCACCCCCTCCCCAACCCGACCCCATGGGAGTGTGGGCGCTCGCGCGCCGGCGGCACAGCCCCATCATTGAGCGCAGCAAGCGGGGGGGAGTAGCGCGGCCCCGCCGGCTGGCCTCCCCCCCCCCCACGGGCGGCCGGGTGCTTGTGCCGCCAGCGCTCTCCCCCGGACGTCCTGGACGCATGGGGTGCCGGAAGGATCGAGCCCACGGGCATTACCGGCCGCCCCCCTCCCCAACCCGCTCCCAAGGATGGGCTGTTGGTCGGGCGCTTGCGCGCCGGCGGCGCAGCCGCTGCCACCCATGCCGGTCCCGGACGGGCTGCGAGCCGGCCACCCTCGCCTCCCGTCCCGGGAGCACTGGAAGGGCACACAGAGCCCCGCACCGCTCCAGCGGCACGTCCCTCATCCCCTGCTCGCCCACCCCCCCTCCCGAGGGGCGGCAAGCACGAGAGGGAGGCAGCGGAGAGGCGGTACGGCGGGGGCGCCGGAGGGATCACTGTGCCACGGTGGCCGATCTCCTTAAGACGGCCCTGGGGTGGAGGACCCATGGCCTGCAGGTACTCCACACATCCAAAGGCATTAAACTGTAGAGGTATTGGGAAGTAACCCGGACTGAAAGAGGGGGATCTGTATTGTAAAGGTACACATGTGACTACAGAACGCCCAGAGCACAACTGGAACCCTACAGATCCACAATGCAAAGTGGAAGCTTATCAGGTTCCTTGATGAGAAGATAAGCAGTAGATGGCAAACTATCTTTTCTGGCAGACAGCTTGTCATCATTATCTCCTCCTTTTAGGTAAAGATCATAAGACAACCCGGATGGTCGCCAGATCTGTAGGGAGACCATCCTCCGATACAGAAAATCCCCATACTTAGACCCACGGGTGACTCTGGGCCAATTTTCTATGGTAGTTTTTCCTAAAGATTTTATGTGTTTACACATTTAGCACATTTTTAAACATGTAAACCATTGCTGTATATTGTTTTAAATGTCTGCTTTGCTTTTGGGAGTGCAGTCCCATTATGTGTTTTACAAGCTGGTCTCTGACAGTAAAAATAAATTATTATTATTTTAGGGATTAGAGATTTCATAGCAGCCTAAAATCATGAGGCAACTCAGGATTTGTGTCCTTCAAGATAGTGACCAGGGGACTGTGTGTGACCCTCACACATAGTCTCTACAGAGACTAGATTAACTGTATTAAAATAATCTGACCCACTTCCTGTGGTAAAAGAAGAGAGGGGAGTTTACTGGATCAGAGGAAATGCTTTGAGGTATCGCAATGCTCTTCTGAGAAATGACTACCCACTCAAAGAGCAGACAGACACATCTTCTGCAACCCTCTACTCAAAGCTTACATGTAACATTTCCACAGAGAACCTATTCAAAGGCCAGTTTCAGATCAGATCACAGCATATCAGAAGCAGAGAGTAGGTACATAACCCAGACAGCTGACTATCAGCCAAAGAGGTCCAAGAAGTCAAAATACCACAGAAGCCAATTACCACTAAAGCCAAAATACCACAGGAAATAGCAGCTTGGCAACCTATTCAGCTCCAAAGTATGATGACTACTAAGCAGTTCTGGTTTCTGAGCTAATAAAAGCTAACCACTGTTTTTTTCAAAATTGGGAAGAAGGAGGTCTACATGAAGCCACACAGGAAAGGAGGAGGGAAGACACATTTTGCAAACCACTCCCATGTAGAAAGAGTGTGCATCCTATATGTGGATGATCATGTGCTGAATGCACATGAATGCAACTTGAACATGGATTGCTTCAAACAACAACAATATACAAGTCTACTTTGATACATGCACCAAGAACTCTTGTGCAATTTTCTGGTGTATATAGGCAAATGTGTATATGTAATCCATAATTTACATGCAGCAACCATTATATTTTATGTACAAATGTAAGTGCACTGCACATATTATATGTAGGAATTTTATCAAATTTGAAGCTGCTGCAATAAAATTATTATTATGATTATTATTATTAATTGTTTTTACCCCACCCATCTTGCTGGGTTTCCCCAGCCACTCTGAGCAGCTTCCAACAGAATATTAAAAACACGATAAAAGATCAAACATTAAAAACCTCCCTAAACAGGGCTGCTTTCAGATGTCTGCTAAAAGTCAGGTAGTTGTTTATTTACGTGACATCTGATGGGAGGGCGTTCCACAGGGCGGACACCACTACCGAGAAGGCCCTCTGCCTGGTTACCCAGATAAAGGCTGAGCAGATGAAAAGTGAGCCTTCTGGTGAATATCTCAACACGTCTTTCAGAAGCAGATGTCAAACATTCCTCATATGGCCAAAGTCTGCTTCTCACCAGCCTCTCCCTCTAGTCAGAGACAGTATTATTTCCTCATTGCAACATCCTGATAAGGTTCAACAAATGCTATTGCAAGACACTGATAAGGTTCAGTAAGTTCTTCTGTTGACAAGTTTTTACAGCATGCCGATGAGCACCAAAGCTAGTAAGATAATGAAAATATTGTGATTTTAGTCCCAATCAACCACATCTTTTCTCATGTATTTGGTGATTTCAACACTTTCCCCCTGGCCCTTATTTGAAAGTCCAAGACTGCAGCCCTAAACCCAATGTACTGATTTCATTGAATTTAGTAGCCCTTGTTTCTGAGTAAACCACACATAGAATTGTACTACCAGGCCATAATTCTGTTCATACTTACCTGGCAGCTATCTCAACTAAATGCAGTTGGATTAAGTTCTGAAGAAATATGGGTAGAACTGGACTGGGAGCCTCGAACCAGGAACAAGAAGCCCCCAAGTTAAAATGTAATTTTTGTCGTAACCTCACTAAATGGCCTTCATCAAGTCAGTATTCTTTAGACACCCCCTGCCGCCTGCATCTCTAATAACATTAACCTACCTCACAATGCCATTGTATGGATTACTGAGCTGGTGTACATTAAGCACTTCAAAAACTGTGAGAACTATAACTATTACTAAATATATATATATGTATTTCTGACGCATCCAATCTACGTACTTATACATACAGGAAACCCTTCCCTGCTTTCATTTAAAATACCCACTTCTAAATACCATCTTTGCTTGTGCAATTCTTGCACTTTTAGCAGCTGTGTAACAGGCCAAAATTCAAAAGGTGGAACTTTCCCGCATCATTCATTGCATGCTGGAGAAAGCTAAGTTCCTTATTATCATGCATATAAGAGATATAAAAGTCCTGAACAATTCCAATGCAGGAATTGTTCAGCTAGTTTTCAAACCAGCTTTTTAAAACTTTTGGGGGGAAATGGAGAGTAAGAACAGCTTCCAATCTCACCCTATACATTTTTCTCTAGAATAGCTGCCATCCAGTTTCCCTACTGTTCCTTCTTTGTCTACACTGCACTATTCTTCAAAAGTGTATTCTCAGCACTCACCTGAGCTCAGGATTCAATATGGCAGTGTAGTTGTAACATCTCCCCAAGACGATTTCACGCAGCTCTTTAGTGGTCCCTTGGCCTTCCCACTTCAATACTTCTGAGCTAGGGCTTCCTTTCCTTCCAGGTATGAGCACAGCAAACAACACAGCAGTCACTAATGCGACCAAAACAACCACGGTCCCTATCAATATCAATATCAGTTTGTGCCGTTGGGTCCCGGAAGAACTGCTTGCAAAGGGCATCTCTCTGGAAGTTGCTGAAAAGCAGCAACAGCTGCTGCTTCTGTTTCATTCATCCTTGGCAGAAAAGTCACATTCTTATATCTCCTCCTCCTCCTTTCTGTTTCTCCCCCCACCCACTCATGCAAAGACCAATGAGCAGAGGAGCATGAGTTGCATTTTTATTGGTTTAAAAAGGCTGCACCTGAAGCAGGGCAGATCTCTGGGAGATTAACAGCACCCTGCAAATAGTGACCAGACATTCCTGTTCTTAACACTAGTCCATATTTAGGTCTGCTATGCAGTCTTCATAATCTGCTTCTCACAAGGAGGGTGCTCATGTCCCACCCTTGTCAAAAACTGCAGAGGGAACATTTTGCAAGGTAAATCAAGGGCTATCTGAAACAGAGAGAAAGTAATCCCTTCCAGCCAGTGCTTTTTTTCTTAAAAAAATTACAGTGGTACCTTGGGTTACAAACTCTTTGGGTTACAAACTCCGCTAACCTGGAAGTAGTTGCTCCGGCTTGCAAACTTTGCGCCAGGATGAGAACAGAAATTGCGCAGTGGCAGCGGGAGGCCCCATTAGCAAAAACGCACCTCAGGTTAAGAACAGTTTCAGGTTAAGAACGGACCTCCGGAAGGAATTAAGTTCATAACCCCAGGTACCACTGTAATGTTTGTTGTTTGTTTATTACATTTAACTCCCAATTTTCTTCCCAAGAGCTCAAGGTGAGAGATAACCAGTCTACAAAGCCACTTGAAAAGAGGCTAGAGAAGTAAACTGGGTGCCTGCTAAAAGTCAGGTAGTTGTTTATTTTCTTGACATCTGATGGGAGGGCGTTCCACAGGGCGGACACCACTACCGAGAAGGCCCTCTGCCTGGTTACCCAGATAAAGGCTGAGCAGATGAAAAGTGAGCCTTCTGGTGAATATCTCAACTGGTCTTTCGGAAGCAGATGCCAAACATTCCTCATATGGCCAAAGTCTGCTTCTCACGAACCTCTCCCTCTAGACAGTTACAGGTGGGTAGCCGTGTTGGTCTGCCATAGTCGAAACAAAATAGAAAATTCTTTCCAGTAGCACCTTAGAGACCAACTGAGTTTGTTCTTGGTATGAGCTTTCGTGTGCATGCACACTTCTTCAGAACTAGACAGAATCATTCATTGCATGCTGGAGAAAGCTAAGTTCCTTATTATCATGCATATAAGAGAGATATAAGAGAGATATAAAAGTACTGAACAATCCAATTGCTCAGCTAGTTTTCAAACCAGCTTTCGAGTTCGCAGCTCTTCTGAAAAAGTGATTGAAGAACCAACATGGCTCAATACAAGCTCTTTGGAATATTTAGTTTGCATATTTGATGTATTATTCCATTTAGAGCCTACCTTTTCTCCAACAGGCTCCGGGTGCTTGAATGGTCCCCCTCACTGCGACCTGAAAGAATCTTTGTACAAAGAGTTGCAGGCAGAACACAACAGAGATTTTCTCCTCAGCCAAGCACAAGATACTCACCTAGTGGGGGGGGGCTATCTGCTTGAACATGTTCTACAGAGCTAGCCCAATCCCCACACATTCTGGATAACCCTGAAGTTTCCCAGATCCCCGGCTGGGGGCTGGGAAGGATAAACGCCCAATGCCTGAGCCAAGGTCTCCCTACATCTGAATCTTAATAAAGTTGTGGCCAATTTTAATCCCATAGCACGTTGCCTTGTGTCATTATTCCACTCAGGGGTCGCCTGGGGTTTGGCGGACTCCGCCTGTCCACGCAAAATCCATTTATGTAGTGCAATGATAGATAAATTGAAATGCATTAAAACAACTTTGAGTTGGATGGGAAAGAGATACTTTTACTATACAAGAGCAGATGTGCAGACTGAAATGAGTGCCTTATTTTCTAAATCTTTTACACCAGCTGTCCCCTTTAACCAACACTTCTCGGACTGTCTTAATGCAGGCCACTCAACCACTGCTCAAAGATGTATGGAGAAAGCCAAGTCAGTCAATCGTTTCCATTACCTGCTTGCTGCCATATATTATATTATAATTCATAAAATGTAATAACTTGAGGACAGTGAAGTCTCTTTCTGATTTCTTCAAATCTCAAGGCATAAATTAGAAAATAATATGACAATAAAATCATGTTAAAGTTGGAGATCCAGTTGAGGTCAGGGCATCCCATGCCAAAACAACCAGCACTAACCTGGTCCTCCATTAACCCACCGAAACAAGGAAGGAAGCATAACCAGTGAGAACTACAGACTCAAGACTTCAACGGAAACAAATCATTTGGTTTATTGGGATTCAAAGTTGAACGGTATGATGACAATCATGACGCCAGAGTCAGAAACTCTTTATAAGGTGGCTGTTGCCAAAAAGACCACTGTCCCTTAGGTTGATCCCATATATATCTATGCTGCTACGTTACATGTGATGAGACCAGAATCCTGCTTGAAACTCAACAGTTCTCTTGATGATTTTCTAGATGCCACAGTTTGTCTCTTCCATCTTCCTTTCTCATTCCGTTGGTGTTGGGGTCTCAAATACACTTGTGGCAAAACTCAAAAAAGGTTATTCCATCCCTCACATGTAGAGACTTTGCACAGAACTACGCTTCACAAGATGGTGGTGCGGGTAAAATGGGCAGGAAGGAGAGAACTACGAAAAATGCCGCTCAGAGCTACTTGGTCGAAATTTGATTTAAAACATTGAATTATAAAAGTTCTGGCTTGATATTAAAGGGCAGCTCGAGGCTGCCTAACGCGCCACATACATTTAAAATGCATGGGTTTCCCCTCTACCTAAAGCCTGGGAACTGTAGTTTGCTAGGGGTGCTGGGAATTGTAGTTCTGCGAGGGTGGAGGCCCTTAGATGTACGGTGTGTAGCAGCTTAAGCTGCTACTGTCTTGACTCAGTGGGGCTTCTGAGTAGACCTGCTAAATATTTATTAAATAGGCAACTCTATTCACATTGCAACCTAAGTAAATCAAGCGCCTCACTGACCGAGGAATCCCTGTGAGGTAAACACAACTCGTGGCCCGCCTCTTGCGGCGGATGGATTGGCTAGGCGGCTCGCCAATCACACTTTTAAAGGCGGTACAGAGAGCCCGCTTGCTCTTTCGATTGGTGGCAAAGGCTTCCCCTGGTGTTTGGTTGGCCGAAGCCGCACGTGTGTGCTGGGGGCAGTGTCGCTCTGGCCGGCAGCAGCGGTTCCCTCTTTTTCTTTTGTGATGTGTCTTTTAGATTGAACACTGAAGGTACAGATGGTCTTTATTATCAATCAAGGTGAAAAATGGGGAGGGGGCATGGGCTTGACCAAGGAGGGCAGAGGGGCAGCTGCCCCCCCCCATGATCAAGTAAAAGAATAGAGGGCACATGGGAGGGGGGGCTCTAAAAAAGTTTTTGCCATGCTCATGTTTGCACATGGAATGGTGGTATTCAATTACTCAGAGTAGACCCACTGAAATTAATCAACATTACTAATTTAGGTCCACTATTTAAATTTCTAACTCTCATGCTCATAGTTGGTTAAACACTCTGTGATGATGGCAGGTGATAGATGCACAAAGTAGCAGGAAAAGTACCCCTGGCACGTACTTAGCAAGGTCCTACTGTGCAGGCTTCTTGCAAAAATTATGAAACATATCAAATGTAAAGAAGAAAGGGTAAAATCAAACCCTTCCAGAGCAAAACAAAATAAAAAAATTCCTTCCAGTAGCACCTTAGAGACCAACTAAGTTTGTTCTTGGTATGAGCTTTCGTGTGCATGCACACTTCTTCAGATACATGCACACGAAAGCTCATACCAAGAACAAACTTAGTTGGTCTCTAAGGTGCTACTGGAAGGAATTTTTTTATTTTGTTTTGACCATGGCAGACCAACACGGCTACCTACCTTCCAGAGCAGGTAGACTAATCTGATGTCTACTGCATTTGGATTTTCCTTTATTAAATAACCCCAACGGTTTCCCATATGTAAAGGAATAAAACCTCCTATTCAGTGCAATAACATCTTGTCCCTTCAAAACAGTCCTTCAAGGCGTGGTGCCATATCCTATCCCATTGCAACTTCAAATAAAACCCCTCTTGAACTTGTCCGGAAGTGTTTGTACTTGGAAGATTGACCAAGTGATGCCAACTTCAGGATAGTCTTGTTAGTTGTAGAGAACGTCTTGCTCCTTTTTGTCCAGAGATCATTTGCTGTGGCAGTTTGGGGTCTTGCTTCAAGCACGTGGATTTTCTCTTCTTTGTCTTCCTCAGATGCTGAGGTCCTCTGCAGGAATGAGCATGAGGGAAAGCTTAGCATTAACTACAGGGGTTGTAATGGGCTATTTGTTTATCTTCATCAGTAGCTGAAACAAGAGAGCTAATGTGGTGTAGTGCAGGACTGAGCAACTGTTTTGGCCTGGCAGGCCAAATCTTTGTCTCTCCATAATGATGGTGACTGACAAGTGAGCGAACCAAGGATAGGGATTTCTTTCCAGCCACAGGCATGCCATCGACCCCACATCTAACATCACATATTATGTCAGATGTGGGGCAGGTGGGTGTGGTTTGGAGAATACAGCCTTGCAGTTAAAATGGAGAGTTCTAGCTTACCAAATCTGACCCACAGGATAGAGGTTCCCCACTTTTGTTGCAGAGGCTGGAGTGTTGATCTGGACTCATGTTCAAATCCCCACTGAGCTCCCTAGGCTATAATACTGGGCCAGTAGGTATCTCTCAGCCTAACTTTTACCTCACAGGATTTTTGTGAAAGTAAATGGCAGCGGGGAGAACATGTTTGTCACTTGGAGATACTTGGAAGAAGGGCAGAATAGAAATGCACTAAATAAATAAAAACAGCCCATCGGATCTTTCCTTTCTCTTGGATGACCAACAGTAGAAGAGTTTTCCATTCTTCCCTTCCAGCCCCTTCTCTCTATGAACTGGACCCAAAGATTCTCATGCTTAATGTAGACCCTTTGAAAGTGGAATTTAAATTAGTCTGGATCTAGTTTGTAGCAGGCCTGGGTTTCAACTACACAGGTCTTTCCCAATGATAGCTAGTTGAGCTTTTATATCTGACTGCCTCTAGAAATGCCATTCCATATATACAAAGTTGAACAATGATAATAAGCAACGTAGGGTACCATATTTTCAGGAGCAGGCTTCGCAGCTGGCGTGGCCAGGATTACTGATACACTGAAGCAACCGAACTGGCCTGTTATAAGACATAAGAAATACACTAGCAACTTTATTTGCATTTAGTGGCTGTTTTAGTCAAATACAATGCTGAAGAGCACAGGTGCCATTTAATAAAATAATTACTTAAATAATCTCAGATATCCCTATCTTTCTGTCGTCATAACATGAGGGCTATTTCCATTGTTTCATATAAGAGAATAAACCAGGGGTCAATAAACTACGCCCCCCGGGCCACATCCGGCCCAGGAGGGTCATTTAACTAGCCCCTGCCCACTAGGTCAGTCCCCGCACGGAGCTAAACTGGCACAGTGCGGCGCTGGCTTGCCATGCGGGGACTGACTTCCGTGACACAGCGGCGGCTTCCTATTGGCTGCAGGAAGCTCCTGCAGCCAATAGGAAGCCATGGACACCTCCTCCACCACCACACGTCTGGCAGCAAGGAAACAGGGATCTGTGCGTGTGCGCCCGCCTGCACCCATGCGCCTACTCCAAGGTTTCGGGGGCAGTTTACCGGCCCAAGGCGTTGCAGCTTTGCTGACCCCTGGAATAAACTGAACCCCAGTTTCAGAAAGCTTTTATTGCCCTATAGGGCTTGAAAGTTAACTATCTGCACAGGTTGGGCCAAACGCACTGCTCTGCTTTCCTTTGGGCCACATCAGCAAGGATGAGAGAGAGGTCACTTTGGTGCCGCTACTGCAGCAAAAAACAGGTTTGGCTGCATAAACACCAATAGCTAACATTCAGCTCTTACAGAGGAATCAAAGCTTTTCTGAACTGAAACGCCCTACTGAAACGTCTCCTTTAAGAAATTAAGCAGTTATGACACTATTCCCTCTCTATATTCTTATTTGCACAAAGGCCATACCGAATTGCTGAGTAAAATAATTCAAGCTGAGTACACACAAAGGACTTCTGTTCATCCAGGGGTGCTTTTTTAAAAACCAACGGCACATCAAACTGCTTTTGAAACTCCCATTTGGTTCTAGCAACTGTTTCCCATGTGCTGCCGTTTAAGGAAAATGAGCCTTTAAGGACCTAGTTAAATGGGGGAGTACTTGAATTGCAAAAATAAAATGTCCATACAAGCTAAGGCTCTCCTTCAAATTCGTATTGAAAAGGAGATACTCATACTACTCACATTCTTTTTGAAACATCCAGCAATGTTCACAGATCATTGGGGGAGCTGTTTTGACCATTTAAGTCAGTCATATTTAAGGTCAAACTAGCATGTGGAAGCGGCATCAGGCATAGACCTCTGCTCCATTCAGAGTCTTTCTTTCCATGGAGTCACCTGCTCCAGCAATTTTCTGCCTTCCTTGATCCCTTCCCTTCTGCAAAGGGTGAAAAAACCTTGACCCCCCCCCCCCCGGGACAACTAGGGTAAAGGGCAGAAAGGCTCACGACTTCCATTTTTTTGCTCCCCACCCTCCACTGAATGGGGATGTGTGATTTATGCCCCCTCCATCACATCTAATTTTGCTTTCACTATTTTAATACATGTTGATAACCCGGTACACAAAATTACCTGTAATTATCTTCACAAGAGACACTTATCTTTCGGCTTTCTAGGATAGCTTTCAGCTTTAAAATGGATTGGCCCGTGCATGTTTCGCTGGAAATAAAAGCAATCACATTTCCATTCAGAATGAAATTTGTATGTCTGTCGGCACTGTAATGTTTACAAATTAACTGTCCACAGGAACTAGTAAAAGCATTTTAAGAGGAGGAAAGTACATCTGTCCTTGCTGCACGACCCATAAAAGTTCTTTAGAGCTCCGGAGTCTTCATTTCCTCTGACATGTTCATACAAATAAAAATCACATGAATGGTAGGTGCAGACTAGCTGCCATGTCCCTGGGGGCTACATGTTGGGGGAATGTCTGCAACAAGGAAGCCTGCTCAACTTGCATAGACTCTCTCTGTGATCTGGATCCTACCTGTACAAGTTTCTAGAGAACAAGGAGAGCCTTAGGGCACTTAGTAGTCTTCCCCACGGCAGATATTCCACCAGTGTGTGGATAGCTAAGGGAATGAGGCAAGCAGGAGACACCGGCAGTAGGTGCAGCCAGATAGGATAGCCCAGCTCTCCTCCCTCATGCAGTTGTTAATCACAAGAAACACTTCAACGGGGGAGGGGGCTAAGGGGATATAAAAATCGAAATCCCTCCCTCAGAATGACATAATATCCAGATTCCAGAATGACTGTTTATTTAAAAAGTGCTGAACCATTTTAAAAAGCATAGGAAAGCAGTGAGTTTGGGAATTGAAATGGGTATAGCAGGAGGACACATGCACTATTTGTCTCCTATTACTCCTGCATGTAATGTTCTTCTTCTCTGGTGATCACTCGTAGCCGAGTAAGATTGTCTTCCATAAACACGGTCTTAACAATGAGTCCGTAAGTGACTGTGGAGGCCAGTCATGGATCCACACGACCATTGTCCTTCCCACTGAAGAATCACAGCCATCCCTACCTCACTTCAGAAAGCATATTTTCCTACAAGTTGAAAGAAGCACCTGAGATTACTTGTAAGGAACTTCTGCTGCTCTGAAGGGAGTAGAATAATTTAATCTCCTGACGTTCTTTCGTAACTATTCCAACTATACACTGAAGGATAGTTGGCGGTAAGCACTAACAGCTAATACAAACACACTGCTCTTTTGCCCGGCAAAAACCCACCACTGACAGCTGAATCGGAGCAAATGGCATTCCGGGGGAAACCCAAATTGCTATTTGCTCCGATTGAGTGGTAAAGACCAGGTTTTCCTGGGGAAAGTGCCAGGGAAGAAAAAATGCGCTCAGAAACAGACCAGGAAAGCGCAGGGCAAACGGTAAGAGCTACACTTGCAAAACATTTCTAAGCATTGCGGGCACAGCTCTCCAAAGCTCTCTACATAAAATATTAGTAGATAACATAATGGAATACTGAAACGGTACAATATTATCTTCTATGAAAAATCTCAAATTATTATTAAACTGAGATACTGTTGCTATCTCCTAATTTCTCTTTCAACTACAGTCATACCTCTAGTTACAATAGCTGCGGGTTGCGTTTGTCACGGGATACGAACCCGCTGAACCTGGAAGTACCGGAACAGGTTACTTCCGGGTTCGGGAGTTCCTGCATGTGCAGATGCGGCGCTTCATGTTATGTTCTGCTCATGTTGCAAACGGGGCTCCGGAACGGATCCCGTTCGCAACCAGAGGTACCACTGTATTGCCCTCTAGCATTTTCTCTCTTCAGCTGTCTCCTTTCTTTCTCTTTCTTTCCTCAGTCTCATATTTTTCCTTCATTCCTCTTCTTCTTCATTCTCGGTAGTCACGCTCACCCTGTGAAACACCCTCCTGTCAGATGTCAAGGAAATAAACAACTATCTGACTTTTAGAAGACATGTGAAGGCAGTCCTGTTCAGGGAACTTTTTAATGTTTGATGTCGCCCAGAGTGGCTGGGAGAACCCAGTCAGATGAGCGATATAATAAATATTATTATTATTATTATTATTATTATTATTATTATTATTAATGTAGGCCACTGAAATGCATACTTTTTACCTACCCTTAGTTAGAAACTCGTCCACCTCCCTCAATTATAAAAGCAAAATCCATTTGTGTGATACAGAAGACCTCTACTGGCAACCAAATCCATTAACTTCTCCCGAGTATGTACAGCCCATGATAGACAGCCAAGCATTAGAGATAAACAGTAGTTCTCGAGAGACCCGATAGCTAACTTTTTCTTCTTTTGTGCATGTTCATCTCTTACTGAACAGGCTTTTGCAGTGCTTTTTTTCCTTAAAAAATGTTTAGGGGTATTATCATTTTCCTACTCATATTGAAATACTGCCCCTCATTGAATGTGGGAATACACTTTGTGGATTTTGTTGAACCCGCGATTATTTGTATTAAGCTAATGTTGATAATATGCACTATTTTATGTATCCTTCCGTGTAAAAGTGAAAGCGAAAGCAGAACTCAGAAGGCATCTTGCCACTGAGATCCCTCCACTTAGGTTTTTGGTTTCCAGAGGTTTGAACTTGTCAAATGATCAGTTAATCTGCTTCCCGCCTTTTTGGGGGGCAGCAACAGTGTTCCTATTGGTAAACTTATCGATCATGACGTTGCTCTTGGTTATCAATAAAAGGCTGCGGCTCCCCGTTTTAGGCGGGACAGTCAGAGTTAGGGTTCAGATGATTTAGATGTAGATAGTCGGGGAACGGGTTGGTTGGGTTGGAAGCGCGTGCAGGAGGTAGATAGGTTAGTATTGCGGAAGATTTATCGGTAAACAATTGGCGGAACAATTGGCGGTTCAGGGTCAGGTAGCCTAGGTATAGTTTAGGCTTAGGGAAAAGCAATAGCCTATGCGAGTCAGCCAAAGCCATAAAAGAAACAGCAGTTGTCTGTCTTTATTTCGCCTTAAAATTAATTTTTGGTAACCTACTAGCTCTTCTGTTTGGCCGTAGCCTTGGCCACCTTTTATTTGAGTACAGTAATTAAGGGAACAACTTAGGAGGTCACAAGTGCTTTCAGGTAATTTTACGAGGCACTTTTCTTCGAACTACTCACACACCTTCAGATTTAGCCTGGCGGACAACGGCTCGGTGTGAGTTTAAGCTCCGGAATTATCGGCCGTCCCGTTCGCAGGCTTGGCCGGTGCCTGTGCAAGGACGCATGTGAGGCGCTGGCCACAGATCCCCAGCAACTGGTATCCCGTGTGTAGTGGGCTTTGCCCTGCACGCGGGAGGCTCCAGCAAAGAACCCCCGCAATTGAAACCAAATTTAGATTCACAAAATGTTTGGGGGTATGCATACCCCTGCGTCCCCCCAGAAAAAAGCACTGGGTTTTTGAAACGCCAGACAAAACTGTGAACAGAGATGACAATTTTCCTCAGTTCATTGAGAACCCCAAGGTGCCCTTTTCAACTCTTTGGGTAGATGTGCACCGCAGACTTGAACAGGTACTCTTTCTGTCTCTCCAGGTAACACTTCAAATTGTAGGTCTGGGAGTGAGGAAGCCTAAGGATGTCACACAACACCCATTTCACACTGGATTCTTCATGGAAATTCATGACATTAAACTGATAGAAGTTTTGGGTATCGAATTTGTCTCCAGCCAGAAGACAAAGGCTGTGCCAAAAATTTTGAGAAAAGAAAATATGCATGGTTTTTTTTTTAATGCACTTAATATGTGGGGAAGATTTCATATCAAAGTACTAGATAAATAATTAAAAATAGTGCTTAATTTAACAACAGCAGCAGCCAAAAAAAAACCCAAACCACCTTTAAAACGACTGCCTAAACTGAGCTTTTTCTGAGAAAGCAGAACAGTACTGCTAACAAAGAAGGAATCATTGTTGGGAAAACAGCATGTCTGTTAGATAATGAGATGCCATGTTGTAGTAGTCTGTTTCTAACTGAACCCTAGATATAGAGAGTTATTATATTCTGCATTATCAAAACATACCTTTGTGGTCCATCAATGTTCTGCATAAGCCAAATTTGCATCTTGGAGACTTTATTCGGATTTAAGTTAACAACTTCAACACTGCCAAAAATGCTAAAAAAGCAGGAGCATAAGAGAAGAGCTCAGATGTTTACCAGCCTCAACAAAACATATTGGGTAAAAAGCTTTATACCGGTGGATGTTATAATCGCATCCTTGCCATTACCTAGTAATTTCAGAAGATAAATATGTATGTATGTGTATGTATTATTTTGATTAATTACCCATCCTTCACTCTGAGGTGTTAGGGTGGATCACAACAATTTAAAATACAATATTAAAGGTAAAGGTAAAGGGACCCCTGACCATTAGGTCCAGTCGTGTCCGACTCTGGGATTGTGGCGCTCATCTTGAGTTACTGGCCAAGGGAGTCGGCGTACAGCATCCAGGTCATGTGGCCAGCATGACGGAGCCACTTCTGGCGAACCAGAGCAGCACACGGAAATGCCATTTACCTTCCCACCAGAGTGGTACCTATTTATCTACTTGCACTTTGATGTGCTTTTGAACTGCTAGGTGGGCAGGAGCTGGGACCGAGCAACAGGAGCTCACCCCGTCGCAGGGATTCGAACTGCCGACCTTCTGATCAGCAAGCCCAGTTTAAAATTAAGTACAATCACAAGCATATGCGAGTCCTTAAAATACATGTCTAAATTGTCAAAGGCCAGGATAAGGCCAATGAGCTACGTTAAGTTGACTCTTATTGACAGCAATAAAGCTAGTTTGTTTATTATGAGTCTTTATTTACCTCTTCATCAATCAAGAGTAAGGACAACCTACCTGGAAGCAGTATGGCTGCCTTCTTAATCCACAAGAATACCACATCTATCAATTCACTTTGGGAACATCAGGAAGATATATACAGGCCTTGGGTGGCATATCCACAATGACCTGGGCATGCATAGGCAGGCATTATAGTCAAGTGGGGAAAATACCTGTTGTTTCTGAATGCTCCAGCTTCTATGGAACCATTAAGCATCACTTGAATTATACCACAGGCTGCTTCTGCAAACTGAAATATATTTGAAAACATAGTTTAATGTAACAAGAGTACCTGCTCAATACCTTGTATCCACTTACAGTTTTTACCTTTCAACCTGTCACCAATTTTATGAGTTTGCCTAAGTGAAGAAAAGATTGCCCAGGTCCTGCAAGTGGTGTTAATTTCAAATGCCCGACCATATTGGGGGAGCCAATAAGAGTGTCTTCTAAATTTTGTTGGACTACAACTCCCATCTTCCCTGACCATTTGCTGTGCTGGCAGAGGCTGAAGAGAGAATTGTGATTCAGCAGCATCTTGGCGGCACCATCTTGGCTATCCCTGGGTTAAGGGATAATATTTATTTTTATTAGCCATTGGTTTTAATTCCATTGTGTATTAGTGAAGCATAATACATATTTCAGGATCGCTGACCTGGGTTGCATAGAACATACCATCTTGGATGACATTTTCCAGTACATTGAACCAGGGTTATTCTCACACTCAGTCCATTGGGGGCAAGATTCGTAGTTGACTCCTATAATAAATACAGTTTGAGCATAAAGACTGATATTTTGTGCCCTATGAGAGGGGAGGGGAGAAGAACTAATTTTTAATGCAATGCCTCTGCTACAACTGGAAAGTAAGAATTCTAGGGTCTCAAGCAGAAAATAAACATTCATAAATGTACAAGTACCGTATATAAACCACATGCCTGAAATAGTACAGGAGAGCAATCCTGAAACTGTTTTTTCTCTCCCAATTTCAAATGTATAAGGGCCCTGTTGCAACAGTTTAATAAAAATTAGGCTTACTAGTTGCTTTGCTTCTCGATATTCTCTGGTTGGCCTCTGCTATTTTCTCCTACTGATAGGAAACCCACTTAAGGACTCTATACGGGCTCTTGGATAAGGGAAAAGGAGCAGGTTTTTCTTATAACAGTGCAATGCCTCTGCTACAACTGGAAAATAGGGGTGTGGGTGAATTTGGTGTCTGCACACCATATAGAGCATCTATTGTGCTTTGATTTCTTTTATTCTGAAGTTGCATCTTTCAATGACTGGATAACTACAATACATTATTATATCCTTTCTACTTCAAACCTTCTTAACCTTCCTACCCTCCCCCATACCAGAAGGGGGGACGACCCTAAATCTCTTTTTCTTACCTGGGCTGGAGGGGTCTCCACACCATGAGAGCCCATCTGCCATGTAGCCTAGTAAAGTGTCTTCCAATGTGAGGAAATCATGATGAGTTTTTGTGTAACGGTGTGCAAGGTCTTTTGTCTTGCTCCAAAACAGCGACTGTAAGTAAAGTGTCAATACTGAATTCATAGCTCTTACACATTTCCTGAACTATAACAGTAATATAACCCCTCCTCTTTCCATTTCTCTCCACAGTTTTCAGCTTTGGGCTTAAAGCTTTTGGATGGTTTTTGGTCTTACGGAGCAAGAGACCCGGAAGTAGTGGCAGAAAATATTTGGGCATCTGTACAGATAAGAACAAAAAGTCTTGGTAGTAAGAATGGGTAGGTTCTGTTGTTTTGTTTTTGGTGCAATGTTTGCTCCATGAACTCCTGTGGACCCCCCCCCCTGCTCATTATACAGTTATGCTTACATGTAGAGGGTGGGTATCTTAATTTCTGCCAATTCCCCCTTCCAGTTTCAGGCCTTCCTGTGCTCTTCTAGGACTAATACGTGGCTATGCTTTAGTGAAATCCATTCTTTCAACATATACATAATTGTAAGTCAGGGAGAGCAAAACCGCCTCGCTCTTTGGTATCAATCATAATTTTATGTTTTATCCTAGATTTTCTCCCCTGCCATATAAACTTGGAAAGATCTTTGTCATTCCTTGAAGTTTCAAATGTCATTAACTATAGGTACTGTCTGGAATAGGATTGGTATGTTGGGGATTATGTTCATTTTTATAGCTGAAATTTTGTCCAGCAAAGACAATTGCATTCTACTCCAGATCTTCAGGTCTTTTTTATTTGTTTCCAAACCTTTACATAGTTACCATTAAAGATGTTTTAATTATTTGCCATTAACCATATTCCCAGGTATTTCACTTTCTTTTACTCTTTATATAGTTCTTTCTAAGCCTTTTATAAGTTGACAATCCATATTTCTGACTAACATTGCTGTTTTTTTGTTTATTCAGTTTAAAGCCTGCTAGATTGCCAAACTCCCGTATATCTTCCAGTATCACTGGTACACTTTCTAGTGGGTTTTCTAAGGTCAAGACAATATCATCTGCATATGCTTTTAACTTATAATTTTGCTGATCCACTCTTATACCTTTTCTTTTGTCATTCTTATCTTTTGTGCCAATACTTCTAAAATCAAAATAAACAATAATGGGGACAACAGGCAGCCTTGTCTGGTTCCTTTCATAACTGCACACCCATCAGATATAGTTTTATTTACAATAGTAGTTGCTCATTGTTCAGTATAAATTGCTTCTATAGCCTTTAAAAATGTTTTCCCCAAACTCATTTTCTTCAGGACTCTTTTCATAAATATCCAAGACACATTGTCGAACGCCTTCTCCGTGTCCAGAAATATCAATGCTGCTTGTTTTTAGTTATACACTTCTAGGTATTCTATTATGTTTATAATATTCCTAACATTATCTTTTAACAGTCTGCTGGGGAGAAAGCCTGCTTGGTCCTCACGTATTAAGTCACTCAGAATTTTTTGAGTCTATTTGCTAATATTATTGCAGATAACATATAATTGCAGTTTAATAGCTATATCTGGCAGAAGTTTTTGGGATTTGTTCATAATATATTTTAGGTGTAGGCCTAACTCATCCTGAAACTTTTTGTAGTACTCCACCAGGAGCCCATATGGTCCCGGGGCTTTCCCAGATTTTCCCTGGCTTATCACCTGATGTACATGGAGATTGGCATATTTAATAGTTCTGCACTTTCGCTCAAAATATTACCCAATTTATATAATTCTCTATAAGCTTAAAGTCTTCTTTCTCTCTTGTGTAAAACCTCACAAATTCCTTTCTTGATTTCTTTTGGATTGTTTATGTGTACTCCGTCCTTCATCAGTTCATTAATTAATCTTTGTCTACTCTCTTTTTAAAGTTGCCATGCCAGTAACTTTCCTGGTTTATTTGCAAATTCAAAATTCCTTTGTTTTACAAACTTTATTTTCCTTTCTATTTATTGGTTTACAAGCATTGAATATTGTATCTGTAATAAATTAATCTCTTGAAATTTCTCTTTATTTGCTGTGTCTGTAACCAATTCTTTATCTTTCTTTATTAATTTGTCAGATATTTCCAATTTCTTACATTCCCTTACTTTCCTCTGGTATGCACTTTTCTGAATAAAATAACCTCTTAAAACTGCCTTACTTGCATCCCAAACAATTTTTAAGTCGACATCTTGATTACAATTTAATTCAAAATATTCTTCAATAATTTTCTTGGGAAATCAACAAGCACAAAATAACTACCTTGTTACATGGGATGGATTGTCTGGCCAGGTCCATCAGAGGCTGGAAATCTTCCTCTGTCGCCCTGCATGGGTGCTTGTACATAAAAGCATTTTGAAATAGCTCCCAAATTTTGAGGCAGTCTTTGTCTCTGCAGAAAAAAACAAACAAACAAAACCACAGGGGTCTTTGAGAATGGCTGTTGTTCAGCCTGACACTAATAAATGTGAATTATACAAAATAGTATTTGGACCACTCCTAATTCCTAAGCATAATGGAAGTCTGACAACCTGCCTTTCCCTCTCCTGAACAGCCCAAGAAATGTACTTCTGTTTAAGAGGACTAAAAGCAGTAGTCGTAGTAAACTATGAGCCTAGCAGTAGGGTAACCAACATGCTTGAGTCGCATTAATTTCTCTTTCAACTGTGGAGGTGGAAGTTACACTGAAATCAATGCTGCTTTATCTGGAGGCTGATATTCAGAGCAACAGTGAGAAACATACACCATACCAACAGAGACAGAATAGGGCACATTTGCTTGCTGTGGGGCAACATTTCAAGCACAGACATGCCATCATTGGGCAAAGGTGGGCAGCAACGGATGCTCCTTGGGGTCAATGAGAAATGCTCTTGCCCACAAAATACTAGACCTAGCTTCTGTGAAAACATACTGGGGAGTGTACCCTGCAGACTACATACCCTGCAGACTACATAATGAAGGAGCACTTCCTTGTGGCCTGAGAACCTCTGCTGTAGAGAATCCCACACCACCTGTATAATATTTGATGGGGGGGGGGGTCTCTAACCAGGCACTAGTTCAGGCTTACCTGTTATGACCCAAGGGTCATATTCACCCTTGACAAAGCCTCCATACCAGTGATGGGTTTGGCTAAGAGTAGGCTTTGCCACCTTGTACACAACACACGGGGATGCAGGTGGCGCTGAGGTCTAAACCACAGAGCCTAGGGCTTGCCGATCAGAAGGTCAGCGGTTCGAATCCCCGCAACGGGGTGAGCTCCCGTTGCTCGGTCCCAGCTCCTGCCCACCTAGCAGTTCGAAAGCACGTCAAAGTGCAAGTAGATAAATAGGTACCTCCGGGACCAGAGGGGAAAAAACGGTGTAAGAGGATTGGAAGAAATTTAAAAATTATTTGGAATGATGTGAGTAGATAGACATTTGAAATTGGAATCAGAGGATATTTAAGGTTACAGTAATGTCAGAAGTTAGAATAAGATAGGATATAAGAAGTAGTTAGAAATGTGTTATGCTTTTTTTTTTACTAGAATTAAGATTATGATTTTGATTATTGTTTATAAAGATTAAGATTAGATGAGAAGGAGGATTTTACAATGTTATAAAGTTACTAAAAAAGATTAGAAATGAACGCAGAAGAGAGGATGTGAGGAGGTCCCAAAAGAAAGTTAGGAATAGGATAAGAGTAGATGAATAAGTGTGTGTCTGTTTGTTAAGATTTTTGTATTTTTTGTATTTTTTGTCGTTTTGTATTTTGTATTTTGTTTTATTGTTAAAAATTTAATAAATTCCTAATTTTAAAAAAAGATAAATAGTTACCGCTCTGACGGGAAGGTAAACAGCGTTTCCGTGTGCTGCTCTGGTTCACCAGAAGCGGCTTAGTCATGCTGGCCACATGACCCAGAAGCTGTATGCTGGCTCCCTTGGCCAATAAAATGAGATGAGCGCTGCAACCCCAGAGTCGTCGCAACTGGTCAGGGGTCCTTTCACCTTTTTTACACAACACACGGGCCCTCCCAGAACCTGCTGATCCAATTCTGCACAAATCAGCCAAAAAGGACACAATCATCTCCTCCACCCTGACTCCAGGGCATAATGTATCTTGGTAAGAGATAAATAGTTTGTCTGATAGCAAGGGAGAGGACAATTTGCATCTTTATCAGGGTACTGGGCTGGGTGGAGAAGTTTAAACTTTACTACTGCCCCAGAACCATTCAGATTAATGATGATGCTATATAAATAGATGCAGGGCAGAATCTTTCTGGGGGAGGGATGAATTGTTGCTTTTTGCATAGTTGGGTAACTGCAACAGGAAAAGGCAACTATTTGTTTTTTCTGTGTAGTTAGAAGAGTAAGAAATGTAAAAACTCCCAAAACTTTTTGCAGCTTGAGTTCTTTGTAATCCTACGAAAGTGTAAATCAGTGTGAAATACTGCCACCATGTGGAGGAGAGAGGAAGAGAGAGATACACTGAAAGCAACATTTGTAGCAGCTTAGCTAAAACTAGCACTGTGTTCTCTCGCCCCACCCCAAGGTATCCTCCATCAATTAATAAGAACAGAAATTGCATTTGATCATTATCAAAGGTAAAAACATTTTGGTGAAATTCTCATGGGGGGGGTGTTGTTGTCAATCGCTTACTTTTGAGGTGGCCAAGGGGCATTTGTGGATGTCTTTGCACTAATTTTTACAAAATAAGTTCTCCCACCTTTCCACATTTCAATTGAACCTTCAGGAAAGACACACTGAGGTAATTCTCTCCTGTGAAGCTTTTCCAGATGAGGAAATGCAAGCAGCCAGAGAGAGACTGCAGTGCAGAAGAAATATTTGCTGGGAAACACAAACACACCCCATCCTCAGCCACCTGACAATGAAAAGGTAAAAGCAAAACTACGCACCCACTGAAATATACTAAAGTGCTCTGAGATAGGAGGAGGAAAATGGAAGCCTCTTTTGCAGGGAAAGAGTTTGATGCAGTACTAGTCAAAACTGAAACTCTGGGTGTTGTTTTAAAGAAAATCTGGCCCTTTCCCCCTTATGGGGTACAGAAGAGCCCTTGTAGAGCCCTCCATCGGCAGGAGAATATACAGAGGGCAACCAGAGAAGATTGAAAAGCAAAGTCTTTATTGAACCGTTGCAACAGGGTCCTTCCTCTCATGCAAGAGAACAAAGAAGGAACCCAGAACAAAGTCATGGCCGCCCTTATATAGACATTTGAAAATCCCCATGCTGGAGTTCAAGACCACCCCCAGAAACATCACACATAAGTCACAGAAGAGGGGTGTATCCCAGAACCACCTTCTCCAATACATCATACCTACATCACAAAAAGGTGGTCTCCAACAAATTTCAACAGAAATCTGAGAAGTTTGTTTTTCTCCTGCCTGCCAATTTATATGATAATGTCTTATCTGATTGCCTTTCCTGGGTAGCCAGGCCATTCCTTTGAGATGGTGATTACTTAATTTCTGAAACAATGGGAAGGTTCCCTCACCCCCTTCCTCCTAATCCCAAAGAGGCTCCAAAAGTGATTTTAGTCCACATTGCTTTTTTAAAAAAATGGGTATTTGTTCAGTCGTTCCCGACTCAAGCCAAACTCAAATTGAAATACATACAAAACGAAAACAATCAACAATCCCAAAATTTTTGGTTCAGTAGCACAGATGCTGAAAGGTGTGGTTATCTTCATTGAACAGCCCCACTGAAAACGGTAAATACCCAAACCTCGTTGCTGGTTGCAAAGGGGGCCCCCATAACCAGTTCAAGCTTCAGGGCCCCCCAAAAGTAGGTCCACCACTGAACATAGCTAACTGGTGGTGTACCAATTGTGCAAGTCTGCTGCATCCAGTCATCATCCAAGGTCAGGCTGAGCGAGGAGAGCCTTTTATGTATTCTCACAACTGGCTGTGTGAGGCTGTGGAACTCTCTGCTCCATGAGATCCGTCTGACTTTCCCCCTGATGGACAGCTAATGCTGGTTAAAGAGCTTCCTGATTCAGCACCAGTGGGCTTATTGCTTGTTAATGCTTGAATTTCTATGCCAGGATCCAGGGTGGATTTGATTTAAATCAAACTGATTTAAATCACGATTTAAATCATGATTTAAATCACTAGTCAGTAAGGCTCAGAGCTGATTTAAATAAAAAAAAAATCGGATTTTATTTATTTATTTTTGAATCGGATTTTTTTGATTTAAATCGGCTCTGAGCCTTACTGACTAGTGATTTAAATCAGTTTGATTTAAATCAAATCCACCCTGCCAGGATCCTTTTTGTATTATTTTATCTGCTGTCCCTACTTTGCATCTTATGTAGCTAGTGGTCAAAGTGTCAAACTTGGTTCAAATTCCAACTCAGCCAGGAAGTTAACTGGATGACTTTCCTCCAGTCACTATGGCTGTGTACACATTCCCATTTACTCTGCATCGAGCACACTCCCAAGCTCCCCCTCTGTCCTGTAGTTTCTTGAGAAATGCTGAGTTTGGATGCATTCCCCCATAAACCAGTCTTGATTCCATTTGAAAATGTAGACTATATGAAGACGCCCATGTCCGCTGTCTGACCTCTGGTGTGGGCAGATAATAGGCAACTTGGAAACCAATCTAACCACACCAATGTGTACGACGACATGCAAATACGAAATGAAATGCAGTGGATTGCAGGGGGGGGACAACCTGCCTGCATTTTAAACCCGTATTGTGCATACAGCCTTTCTGTCTAGCCTAACACCGGATTAACTGGGAGAGAAGCATGTAGGAAAGCAGGTAGAAAAAGGTTTTGTTTAAAATTGTTTAAAAGGTTTGGTTTAAAATTGTGGGTCTGTTTCATTTCATATGGAAAGATGAATACAGCATTAAGCCAGGCTCTTACTAAAGTGCCTGTGGCAATATGTATTTCCCATCACAGATATTTGAGGGAAAGGTCCTTATTCTGTAGTTTTGTTTTTTTTTTTGTAATGTTTCTCTTTGTTTTCAATTTATGCCTGTTTGGACTCTTATCTACGGAGCTTGTTTGCACAAAATTAATTTCAAATGAGCCTTCTTCAGCCAGAAGGAGAAAAGGGAAGGTCCAGTTGGTACCAGCAGGAGTCTTGGGCTTCTGCGCTCTCCCTTGGGCACTTGAGGGATGGCAATGTGAAGCTTCTGTTCTTGATTCAGAAGGTGGGTGGCTAACCTAATTTGGTCTGGGGGCTGCATCGACCCATAGTGAACCCTCTGGAGGCTAAAGTGCAATAGTGGGGGTCGTCAAAATGCATTCTCAAGTGTGCCTTTCCAAAGACTTTCCCACCAGCTATTCCGTGCCATTTTTCATCATCTTAATTCATGATTAAATTCAGTAAAAATAAAACCAACAAATGATTATTGCAGGGTCTGGGCCAGGGAAAGGCGGTCCTTGAGGGACTGTGGTCCCGAGCCACTTAAGGCTTTATAGGGCAAACCCCAGCACTTTGAACTGGGCCCAGAAACCCATTGGCAGCCAATGCAGTCTGATCAGGATTGATGTTACCGTATTTTTCGCTCCATAAGACGCACTTTTTTCCTCCTAAAAACTAAGGGGAAATATCTGTGCGTCTTTATGGAGCGAATGGTGGTCCCTGGAGCCGAATTGCCCAGGGGCCAAAAGCAGATTGTGCTTTTTATTTTACAAAGAGAAAAGGGGGTGTTGAAAGGACCCCGCTCAGCAGCTGATCAGCAAGAGATCGGGAGAGAGATAAGAGTCCCTGGCTCCCTTTCAGCCCCGCCCTCTTGCCCAGGCCTCCTTTGTTGAATGTGCTGCAGAGGGAGGTTGTTTGTTTCCCCAGCGACATGTGACTGGCTGATTAGATTATCTGTCTGGAAACTGTAGAAACGGCTCCCTTTCCTTAAGATTTTTCAGAAATGTGAGTTGAACCCCATAAAAACGGGGCTTTTCCTCTTTGCTTTTCCCCCTTTGCAAAAGGAGCTTTGCTTTTCCCCTTTGCAAAAAAAGCTGCAAAACTTTTAGCTGATCCTCAAAAAAAACCAGGGCTTTTAGAGGAGGAAAACCAGAAAAATATTTTTTTTTTGTTTCCTCCTCTAAAAACGAGATGCGCCCTATGGTCCGGTGCGCCCTATGGAGCGAAAAATATGGTATATGCTCAAACTGTCTTGCTCTGGCTGCTGAATTGTACAGCAGCTGAAATTTCCAAACTGTCTTCAGAAGCCGCCCCCTGTATACTGCATCGCAGTAATCTAACCTAGAGGTTACCAGAGCACAGGTGACAAAGATTTGGCTATCTCTGTCCAGCTGGGCCGCCAGCCGCAGCTGATGGACAGCACCCCACACCACCGAGGCCACCTGAGCCTCGAGCAACAGCAAAGGACCCAGGAGCACCCCCAAGCTACACACCTGCTCCTTCAGAGGAAGTGTAACCCATCAAGAGCAGGCCATCTCCCAGCCATCCAGTCTAAGGAACCACCCACCGACAGTGCCTCGGTCTTATCTGGACTGAGCTTCAGTTTGTTGGCTCTCATCCAGTCCACTGCCAAAGCAAGGCAATGCTCAGAAGTGAGTCCCACTGCGTTAAGTGCAAATAAGACTGCAGCCCAAGTTAGCTACCGATAAAAGGAAAACTGTCTTTTTAATAAGAAGGCAAAAAGGTAAATATTTCTGAAGATAAATATTAGGATTCCCAGGGTGTGTACAGTATACTTACATACGCTTCAGGTTAAGAACTCCGCTAACCCAGAAATAACGCTTCAGGTTAAGAACTTTGCTTCAGGATAAGAACAGAAATCGTGCTCTGGCGGCACAGCGGCAGCGGGAGGCCCCATTAGCTAAAGTGGTGCTTCAGGTTAAGAACAGTTTCAGGTTAAGAACGGACCTCTGGAACGAATTAAGTACGTAACCAGGGGTACCACTGTATAGCTATTGTTTCCCACAGGTACTTCCCCAAGCTGCTTTCTTCCACGTTCACAGGACATTTGTTTCAACTGTAAGTAAGCTAAACAAGGGAGCAACAAGACAAACCTAGGATGGTGTCCAACATTAGTCATTATTTAAAATTGAAGTCAATGGACTCAAATAAATCCACTGATTTCAATGGGTCTACTCTGCATAGGACTTAGTTGGGTACCATCCCATCTTTGTAGGCTTCAATACAACTCTAAACTGGTGGTAGAAGAAAATAAATGGTTGTTATGGACATCATTTCCAAGCTTTGGGGAAAAGTAGTCGTCCCCCCTTTTCTCTCTTTAAATGTCGTGAAAGTCTGAATGCTTGCTGAATTCAGAAAAAGAGAGCTCTTTCAGGTTTCCTTGCATGCCTCTGAATGTTCTTGCCAATTTCAGAGGTTCTGAAAGAAATGGCTTTTCAAAGCCTCTTTGTTAGCTTTGTTTTCCTTTGGTTTATTACTGCATACAAAGTCCATGACATAAATAAAGCAGAATTGCTCACCAACTCACACCCAGGCAATATCACACTGATAAAGAGCTAGCAAATTCACATTTGTTTTTTTTTTACACGTGCTTCAGTCACACTATAAATGTATATAGGCAAGGGGTCATCCCAGGCTGTAAAGATTTGTTTTAAAATGCTGACATTTGAAGTAGTGATCCCAATTAGTAGCATGTGACTGAAGACTGAAGACTTACGGTCAAACTCCATGCCACACAAACACCTGTAACAATTGCTCAATAAAATTGAACCCTGAACCCTGCTAACTATCTCAAGGGGTCTGAATTTTGAGAACTTTTGGTTCAAGTTTTAACCTTTAAAGTAAGAGGGAAATTGACTATAGTTAAGGATACGATTGGCCTACTAACTAGAGCATTGCACCATGATGTTATTGTTGTGAATTGGGGTAGGGGCATGTCTCACTGATCACAGGTACTTGAAATTATATCCAGCTATCCTCTGAAAGATCCACCATCTCTGCACAAGCAAGAGGAACTCAGCAAGGCAACTAGGAAAGATGACAAAGTGACCTCTCTGCAGCTAAACCTCATTCTTACTAGAGATAAAGTGGATACTTTGAACTCACTGTTTTTGGTACACCGTGCATTCACAAACCCCATACTCACATGTCCATTTGACTTCTAAAACGTTCGGAAACCAAAGCACGGCTTCTGATTGGCTGCAGGAAGCTCCTGCATTCAATCAGAAGCTGCAGAAGCCCCGTCGGATGTTCAGCTTCAAAAAATAGTTCACAAACCGGAACAGTCACTTCCGGGTTTTGCCAAAATGTTCGAGAACTAAGCTGTGATGGCCTGGGATTCAGACTCAGACGCTGAACCCGAGGAATCCCAGCCTGCACAGGATTCCCCGCCTCCAGAACCAGATGAGCTGGGGCCAGGGCATGAACCTGAAGGGAAGGGTCCTCACCTGTGCCAGATCCTCAGGTGCAGGCATCTGGTGAGCCTGCTCCGGCTCCTGATGGGATGGAGGAACCATTGCGTGCAGGTGCCCCACTCTCAGCCCCATCAGGGGAAGCTGAGGTTGCCTCTGGGTCCAGTAACCCTGCAGCCTCTCCTGAGCTGCAGAGGCTCAGGGCAGAGAAGGCAGAGGGAACTAAGTTCCCGCAGGAGGAGTACTTGCCTCCAGGCCAAGAGAGGCGAGCCACCAGAGGATCGGGCCGCCCTATGCCTCAGGGCACATAAAAGCCGGCCAGCCCCAGCCCCATGTTGCAGGAGCAACATAGTTGCTAACACGCTTCTGACTGTAACCCTGCCCCTGCCCTGTTCCTTGCCTTGCTCCCTGCCGGACTGACCCCGCTGGACTCCTGGACTTAGGATTGGACTAGACCTTGCTTTACGGACAAACCCCTGGGGGCCAACACATAAGCTGTTCAAAAGCCAAGGCACGACTGTATACAATTACAGTGGTACCTTGGGTTACAGATACTTCTGGTTACAGACTCTGCTAACCCAGAAATAGTACCTCGGGTTAAGAACTTTGCTTCAGGATGAGAATAGAAATTGTGCTCTGGTGGCGCAGCGCAGCGGGAGGTCCCATTAGCGAAAGTGGTGCTTCAGGTTAAGAACAGTTTCAGGTTAAGAATGGACCTCCGGAACGAATTAAGTACGTAACCAGAGGTACCGGTGTAGATGTTTGTAGGAAAGATGGAATCAACTTCAGCAAACAAGAAGTTGTAATTAGGGGAAGTTGCTTTTCACATTTTCTCTTTATCTCAGCTTGATCCACCTTTGGGAACCCAAGTATTCCTGGAGGTATCCATCATCTAAAAATGGAAATATTCAACTTTGGCATTTTTGTTAAATAACAATTTTTGAAATCCAAGGTTGAGGATTTTACCTCTGTACAGTTTGCCAAGTGCAAAAGAACCGTCAATGGGCACTGACTTCCAGACATTTCTAAAAACCACATTCTGAATGAGATGGCATCTTACAGGCAAATGACCAAGCAGCTGTTCTTTGTTCAGAGCCAAGATGCTGAGTTTCCCGGGTTACCAAGAAGAAAACTGGGACATACCCACATACAAGCCATCAATCCTGAGTAGACTCTGAGTTTTTGCTTTAAGTGTGGAATTTTAATGAGATATATCTGCCCTTTTGTCCTAGAATCATAGAGTTAGAAGAGACCACAAGGGCCATCCAGTCCTATCACCATACTTCTCCTAAATTTAAAAATGCAAGTATGAGTTGAATGGAACTTAGGTTAAATGTTCTAGCTGAGGACTTTGATGACCCCAAAGTGCATTCTAAGTACTCATGATTTATTATATTTTTAATGGCTATATGAATGTGTGTAAATAGGGAAGTAGGGGAAAGGGACAGCCCAAATGCTATTTAGCTCACTCTTTTGTGGAGGATGTTTATTCAAAGAATGTCAAATATGTGTGCAAATAGTTCTCCCTGCAAACATTACCTAACACTTTCATTAACTCATGCCAAACTCAGTGGCTTTCAGAAGTAATAAAAACACTGCAGTTAAGTTTGCAAGTTTTAAGACCCATAGTGTTGGTGCAATATAGAGAACAAGCAAGAGAGGAGAATTCCTGAATGAAAGTGCTCTTTGGTGAGACAACCCCAGCAGAGATTTAAAATCACAAAATATGCAGCAAAGTAAAGGGTGGAAATAGGCTGTTAGATTTTAAAAATGTGTCCTTCCAAGTGAGTTCCAGAATGTCTGTTTCTTTCCAAAGTTTTCCTCTTCCCCCAGCTGAGGAAAAGATCACACCTGGACAAGTTTAAACAATGGTTTACTTACAAAACTCAGGTCCTTCAGAAAAGTTGCATGGGCAGTAAAATTTAGCTTAGTTACAAAGTGGTGAACATTCCTAAATTATTGGTATTGGAACTCGAGTGGCTTATGAGAGCCATATGGTTTAGCTCAGGGGTCAGCAACCATTTTCAGCTGTGGGCTGGTCCACCGTCCCTCAGACCATTTGGTGGGCCGGACTCTATTTTGAAAAAATAAAAAAAAAATGAACTATGCCCCACAAATAACCCAGAGATGCATTTTAAATAAAAGGACACATTCTACTTATGTAAAAACACGCTGATTCCCGGATCGCCTGCAGGCCGGATTAAGAATGCGATTGGGCCGCATCCGGCCCATGGGCCTTAGGTCTCACTTTATTGGCCGAGGGAGCCAGCGTACAGCTTCTGTTTCATGTGGCCAGCGTGACTAAGCCGCTTCTGGCGAACCACAGCAGCACATGGGAACACCATTTACCTTCCTGCTGGAGCAGTACCTATTTATCTACTTGCACTTTGATGTGCTTTTGAACTGCTAGGTTGGCAGGAGCTGGGACTGAGCAACAGGAGCTCACCCCGTCACGGGGATTCAAACCGCCAACCTTCCGATCGGCAAGCCCTAGGCTCTGTGGTTTAGACCACAGCGCCACCTGCGTCCCTGAAGGAAAGCTAATGACCACTATTTATCCAAATGAACATGAGCCATCAAGCCCCTCTGCTAAATTGCAACCTGAAATGGTACTGCACGGAAATGTTTTATGAATTGATTCTGTATGAACTAGTTCTTACTTGAAACCCCCCTAAGTGACTTATAGATTAATATGGTTGTAGCAGGAACCATGCATTTTTCAAGTGCACTTATACTTCCTTAAGGCTGAATTTAACAATAAATAATTATAAGTAGAACGACAAAAATATAAATTTAGCTCTGGAGATGAGCACCTCACAGAGGGTTTTTCAGCACAACTGGGTCAATTGCAGGGCCTAGAAAGGTGATGCAGACATGATGGAGGACTAAAGGAAGTCTGGGCAAGAATTTGTGGCTCTAAAATATTTAGTCATTGAAGCAAAGTCAGAAACTTGGAACAAAGAAGTCTTTTTCCCCCTTCACAAGCACAGGCTTTGAATCACTGAAGGGGTAGGAGGTATTGCCCTTCTCAGGAACTTATCAAGCAAACAAAAGAAAGACCAAGACAGATGCCATGGGCTCTGTGACATTCCTTCTGAAATAATGTTGGTGACTAGAAGTATTAATAATAGGCCTAAAATGAGAAATGAAGGCCATGGTTTTGGGGATGAGGAAGATAGGCGAACTAATACCAGTACACTGGAAGAAGCAAAGACAGAGCCGTCTCATCCATTTACTCTGGTGGCGCGGCGCACCAGGGCGCAATGGCCTGGAGGGCGCCTCCGCCCTCCAGCCCCGCTGGCAGCGCCTGCCGGCAGCGCCCTCTGACTGCCCAGCAGAGCACAGGAGCGCGAGCCGGCCGCCCGCCCGATGGAGCGCGAGCTGGCCAGCCGCGCCGCGCCTCCGGCCGCGCGCGCCACCCGACCCGTGGAGCACAAGCTGCCCAGCTGCGCCGCGCCATCCGGATGCGCGCGGGAGCGCGAGCCGGCCGCCCTCGCCTCCCGTCCCGGAAGCGCTGGAAGGGCGCGCAGAGCCCCGCGCCGCTCCAGCGCCACGCCCCTCATCCCCCGCTCGCCCACCCCCCTCCCAAGGGGCGGCAAGCGCGGGAGGGAGGCGGCGGAGAGGCGGCATGGCGGGGGCGCCGGAGGGATAGCCGCGCCAGGGCGGCAGATCCCCTTAAGACGGCTCTGAGCAAAGATCACCAGTGTGGAAGCAATGATTCTTCAACATCAACTTCGTTGGACTGGTCATGTTGTTCGGATGCTTGATTATAGTCTTCGAAAGCAACTACTCTATTCCCAACTTAAGAATGGACAACAAAAGAGGTTTAAAGACGCTCTCAAGGCAAATCTTTAGAAATGTAGCCCAAGCACCGATAACTAGGAAACACTGGCCTGCGAGTGCTCCAACTGGAGAACGGCCATTACCGAAGAAGAAGAAGAAGAAGAAGAAGAAGAAGAAGAAGAAGAAGAGTTTGATATCCCGCTTTATCACTACCCGAAGGAGTCTCAAAGCGGCTAACATTCTCCTTTCCCACAACAAACACTCTGTGAGGTGAGTGGGGCTGAGAGACTTCAAAGAAGTGTGACTAGCCCAAGGTCACCCAGCAGCTGCATGTGGAGGAGCGGAGACATGAACCCGATTCACCAGATTACGAGTCTACCACTCTTAACCACTGCACCACACTGGCTCTCAGGGATGCACAAACTCAGGGCGAAAAGGAGAAATGAGCTAAGAGGAAGGCACATTTGGCAAAACCTCACCGTGATCAACTCCCACCCAGAAATCTGTCCCCACTGCGGAAGGACTTGTAGATCCAGAACTGGCCTCCACTGTGACTTACAGACTCACTGTTAAGACCATGTTCATGGAAGACAATCTTACTCGGCTATGAGTGATGGCCAAAGAAGAAGATTGCACTAAATGAAACATTAAAAATAGAACAAAATCATGATACTGATGTTTAGAAGCACCTACTTTGTGATCAGAGCTCTTTAGAGAAAACCATTTCCTGCCAACATGAATAAAGCCGGACTGTTTTTAGGAGTTATCATGCTGGATTTAAGAAATTTCCAAAGATAGGCATCTTGTTAGTGTGTAGAATTCAGCATTTATTTTCAAGTTTTCAAAGCAATTCACATGCATTCCCTTCTTTAAATCCTTGAAAACAATCCTGTAAAATAAGTCAGCATTGCCATCATCTCCATATGAAAGGACTGAGGCAGTGATGGGTGGCTAGCTTAAGAATTCATCTACTGAATTCAAAGCAGAGGCAAGAGTCCTAGTTCTTGATTCTGATGTAAAAGACTCATAATTTTGGTTTGGGGCCCCAAAGGGGTCCGCTACGGTTGGAGGAGAAGATGGGTGATGTCCAGCCATGGAGAGAAAGAAGCAAGTGGCTTTTTAAAAGCACAGACAAAAGGTATGAAGAACCCCGCCCAAAGGTAAGTTCAGAATTTTATACAGTCACAATTGCGGAATTCATCACAGATTCGTCAATTTACAAGGTAAGGGAGGCATGGGTGCAAAAGGGAGGTTCGGTGCAAGATACTGTACAAGGTGGGGTGCAAATCCTATCTTTATGAGTAAGTTAATACCTGGCAGACACGGGTGGCGCTGTGGTCTAACCCACAGAGCCTAGGGCTTACTGATCAGAAGGTGGTTCGAATCCCTGCGATGGGGTGAGCTCCCGTTGCTCGGTCCCAGCTCCTGCCAACCTAGCAGTTTGAAAGCACAGCGGGAAGGTAAATGGTGTTTCCATGCACTGCTCTAGTTTCGCCAGTAGTGGCTTAGTCATGCCAGCCACATCATCCGGAAAAACTGCCTGCGGACAAATGCTGGCTCCCACGGCCAGTAAAGAGAGATGAGCACCTGGACTTAATTGTCAGGGGTCCTTTACCTTTAATACCTGGAAATCCAGGAAGAGATGGCAAATGATATGGTATTCTGGTTTTTCTAGAATAACAATAGGGATGAGAGTTTTATCTAACAGCTGAATTCCTCACTCCGCAGGGCCAAAGGAAATGGATCTGGTCGCCTGGCACTTTACGAAAGAGAGAAGGGCTGAGTTGAAGTGATTAGGTTGAGGCTAAAAATAACATCTATACTTTCATGGTTACAATTCTTATTTTCCTGAAAGTAGTTATAATCATTGAGAAGCTGAACAAATACAGTGGTACCTCGTGTTACAGACACTTCAAGTTACAGGCTCCACTAACCCAGAAATAGTACCTCGGGTTAAGAACTTTGCTTCAGGATGAAACAGAAATGGTACCTCAGGTTACGAACAGTTTCAGGTTAAGAACGGACCTCCAGAACGAATTAAGTTCTTAACGTGAGGTACCACTGTACTGATAAGGATACAAAGTTCCCTAGAACTTCCTCCTCCTTGCTCACTTCTATTTTGTCCTTCCAATCATGACTTTAAAAGACCAACCAGACAAAAAATGGGCACTTGCATGTTTGGTTATGGGAAGAAAGTTGTATTACAGGAAGATCAAGAAATGGCTACTCCCCTTCTTACAGCAGCCTGAATGATAATGTCAAGAAAAGGAAACGGTCAGTATGAAGACTTTGCTAACACCACCATGGAATATGCCTTCATCGGAGCTCTGTGTTCAAGTCCAGTTTGTCAAGTCATCTTCCCCTCGTGCTCTGATCATCATTCCAACCCACTTCACAATTGTTCCTAGTTCCTCAGTCAACTAAGGAGAAACCCTGGGCTCATGGTCATTGGCTTGTATGTCATGCTCCACTCTTGTTGTTGTTGATTAAATTTGTATGCCGCTCTCATCCATAGATGTCAGAGCAGTTCACAACATAAAAACACAAGATAAATAAGACAAAATACATAATAGAAACATGAATAACATCCCCCCACCATTTTATTATTATTAAATTCAATTATTACTCAATTCAGTTTGAGTAAGACTGCAGAATGTGACTGGGTAAAGTATCAGATTGGATTTTCCTGTGTTACCTGACTAACTGAAGCTGAGGTTCTTTGGAATAATCCCTTTAAATTTAGTGATAAGTAAGGCTTCTCCAGTCCATGTACATCAGTGATGCTGGATAGTTTTCCAAAGGCATTAAACTGTAGAGGTATTGGGAAGTAACCCGGACTGAAAGAGGGGGAATCTGTATTGTACACGTGTGACCACAGAACGCCCAGAGCACAATTGGAACCCTACAGATCCACAATGCAAAGTGGAAGCTTATCAGGTTCCTTGATGAGAAGATAAGCAATAGATTGCAAACTATCTTTTCTGGCAGACAGCTTGTCATCATTATCTCCTCATAAGACGACCCGGATGGTTGCCAGATTCTGTCTACAGATCTGTAGGCGCAGACCATCCCCCGATACAAATTAGTCCGTCAAGAAAATCCCCATACTTAGACCCACGGGTGACTCTGGGCCAATTTTCTATGGTAGTTTTTCCTAAAGATTTTATGTGTTTACACATTTAGCACATTTTTTTAACATGTAAGCCATTGCTGTATATTGTTTTAAATGTCTGCTTTGCTTTTGGGAGTGCAGTCCCATTATGTGTTTTACAAGCTGGTCTCTGACAGTAAAAATAAATTATTATTATTTTAGGGATTAGAGATTTCATAGCAGCCTAAAATCACGAGGCAACTCAGGATTTGTGTCCTTCAAGATAGTGACCAGGGGACTGTGTGTGACCCTCACACATAGTCTCTACAGAGACTAGATTAACTGTATTAAAATAATCTGACCCACTTCCTGTGGTAAAAGAAGAGAGGGGAGTTTACTGGATCAGAGGAAATGCTTTGAGGTATCGCAATGCTCTTCTGAGAAATGACTACCCACTCAAAGAGCAGACAGACACATCTTCTGCAACCCTCTACTCAAAGCTTACATGTAACATTTCCACAGAGAACCTATTCAAAGGCCAGTTTCAGATCAGATCACAGCATATCAGAAGCAGAGAGTAGGTACATAACCCAGACAGCTGACTATCAGCCAAAGAGGTCCAAGAAGTCAAAATACCACAGAAGCCAATTACCACTAAAGCCAAAATACCACAGGAAATAGCAGCTTGGCAACCTATTCAGCTCCAAAGTATGATGACTACTAAGCAGTTCTGGTTTCTGAGCTAATAAAAGCTAACCACTGTTTTTTTCAAAATTGGGAAGAAGGAGGTCTACATGAAGCCACACAGGAAAGGAGGAGGGAAGACACATTTTGCAAACCACTCCCATGTAGAAAGAGTGTGCATCCTATATGTGGATGATCATGTGCTGAATGCACATGAATGCAACTTGAACATGGATTGCTTCAAACAACAACAATATACAAGTCTACTTTGATACATGCACCAAGAACTCTTGTGCAATTTTCTGGTGTATATAGGCAAATGTGTATATGTAATCCATAATTTACATGCAGCAACCATTATATTTTATGTACAAATGTAAGTGCACTGCACATATTATATGTAGGAATTTTATCAAATTTGAAGCTGCTGCAATAAAATTATTATTATTATTATTATTATTATTATTATTAATATAATAATTATTAATTATTTATACCCCACCCATCTGGCTGGGTTTCCCCAGCCACTCTGGGCAGCTCCCAACAGAATATTAAAAACACGATAAAAGATCAAACATTAAAAACTTCCCTAAACAGGGCTGCCTTCAGATGTCTGCTAAAAGTCAGGTAGTTGTTTATTTTCTTGACATCTGATGGGAGGCCCTCTGCCTGGTTCCCAACATTTACCAGATAAAGGCTGAGCAGATGAAAAGTGAGCCTTCTGGTGAATATCTCAACTGGTCTTTCGGAAGCAGATGCCAAACATTCCTCATATGGCTAAAGTCTGCTTCTCACCAACCTCTCCCTCTAGTCAGAGACAGTATTATTTCCTCATTGCAACAGTCTGATAAGGTTCAACAAATACTATTGCAAGACACTGATAAGGTTCAATAAGTTCTTCTGTTGACAAGTTTTTACAGCATGCCTCTGAGCACCAAAGCTAGTAAGATAATGAAAATATTGTGATTTTAGTCCCAATCAACCACATCTTTTCTCATGTATTTGGTGATTTCAACACTTTTCCCCTGGCCCTTATTTGAAAGTCCAAGACTGCAGCCCTAAACCCAATGTACTGATTTCATTGAATTTAGTAGCCCTTGTTTCTGAGTAAACCACACATAGAATTGTACTACCAGGCCATAATTCTGTTCATACTTACCTGGCAGCTATCTCAACTAAATGCAGTTGGATTAAGTTCTGAAGAAATATGGGTAGAACTGGACTGGGAGCCTCGAACCAGGAACAAGAAGCCCCCAAGTTAAAATGTAATTTTTGTCGTAACCTCACTAAATGGCCTTCATCAAGTCAGTATTCTTTAGACACCCCCTGCCGCCTGCATCTCTAATAACATTAACCTACCTCACAATGCCATTGTATGGATTACTGAGCTGGTGTACATTAAGCACTTCAAAAACTGTGAGCACTATAACTATTACTAAATAGATAGATAGATAGATAGATAGATAGATAGATAGATAGATATATTTCTGACGCATCCAATCTACGTACTTAAACATACAGGAAACCCTTCCCTGCTTTCATTTAAAATACCCACTTCTAAATACCATCTTTGCAGGAATTGTTCAGCTAGTTTTCAAACCAGCTTTTTAACACTTTTGGGGGGAAATGGAGAGTAAGAACAGCTTCCAATCTCACCCTATACATTTTTCTCTAGAACAGTGTGCCACTAGAGATGTTGCCTGGTGTGCCGTGGGAAAAATTGAAAAATTACTTTATATATAGTCAATATAGGCACAGAGTTAAATTTTTTAACATTTTCTAATGGTGGTGTGCCTCGTGATTTTTTTCATGAAACAAGTGTGCCTTTGCCCAAAAAAGGTTGAAAAACACTGCTCTAGAATAGCTGCCATCCAGTTTCCCCACTGTTGCCTTCTTTGTCTACACTGCGCACTGCTGCTTTTATTCTTCAAAAGCGTATTCTCAGCACTCACCTGAGCTCAGGATTCACTATGGCAATGTAGTTGTAACATCTCCCCAAGACGATTTCATGCAGCTCTTTAGTGGTCCCTTGTCCTTTCCACTGCAATACTTCTGAGCTAGGGCTTCCTTTCCTTCCAGGTATGAGCACAGCAAGCAACACAGCAGTCACTAATGCAACCAAAACAACCATGGTCCCTATCAATATCAGTTTGTGCCGTTGGGTCCTGGAAGAGCTGCTTGCAAAGGGCATCTCGCTGCAAGTTGCTGAAAAGCAGCAACAGCTGCTGCTTCTGTTTCGTTCATCCTTGGCAGAAAAGTCACATTCTTATATCTCCTCCTCCTCCTCCTCCTTTCTCCCTTTCTGTTTCTCCCCCCACCCACCCACTCACTCATGCAAAGACCAATGAGCAGAGGAGCATGAGTTGCATTTTTATTGGTTTAAAAAGGCTGCACCTGAAGCAGGGCAGATCTCTGGGAGATTAACAGCACCCTGCAAATAGTGACCAGACATTCCTGTTCTTAACACTAGTCCATATTTAGGTCTGCTATGCAGTCTTCGTAATCTGCTTCTCACAAGGAGGGTGCTCATGTCCCACCCTTGTCAAAAACTGCAGAGGGAACATTTTGCAAAGTAAATCAAGGGCTATCTGAAACAGAGAGATAGTAATCCCTTCCAGCCAGTGCTTTTTTTCTAAAAAAAAAATTACAGTGGTACCTTGGGTTACAAATGCTTTGGGTTACAAACTCCGCTAACCTGGAAGTAGTTGCTCTGGGTTGCAAACTTTGCGCCAGGATGAGAACGGAAATCACTCAGTGGCAGCGGGAGGGCCCATTAGCAAAAACGCACCTCAGGTTAAGAACAGTTTCAGGTTAAGAACGGACCTCTGGAAGGAATTAAGTTCATAACCCCAGGTACCACTGTAATGTTTGTTTGTTTGTTTATTACATTTAACTCCCAATTTTCTTCCCAAGAGCTCAAGGTGAGAGATAACCAGTCTACAAAGCCGCTTGAAAAGAGGCTGGAGAAGTTAACCGGGTGCCCAGCAAATTGCTCTCCATGCATGAGAAAACAAGCCTTTCTGACTCCTTGTAGAGGTTAACCAAACTTTGCCTCAAGTTAGCTGGAAATACAGTGGTACCTCTGGTTGCGAACGGGATCCGTTCCGGAGGCCCATTCACAACATGAACAGAGCGCAACCCGAAGTGCCGTATCTGCGCATGTGCGCGGCACGATTCGGCACTTCTGCGCATGAGCAAAGCATAATTTAGGGCTTCTGCGCCTTAAAAAGGCTGGGTTAGAAACTGCAAGTGTTTAATAGTCGTTGTATTTGTATTTGTTTAAAAACCAATATGATTTTTTTTAAATAAATAAAAAAGCAAGGAGATTACTTACATGTAGCCCCCATGCTCCTGAGCTGGATGACTGAGGAACTGTTAGTGGGCTGAATGAGCCCTTAAATCCAAGCAGGTTGTTTTCATGCCCCGCTTAGGGAGTATTTTTGGTGTTGACTCAGGACAGCATACTGTATGCTGCAACACCAAATGTGTAATAAAAAGCTGCAAACTGAACATTCTCTTGACTGAATTCGTTACACAAAGGTGCCATCTAGAGGATATGGCTCTTCATAGAATTAATCTGACAAATGGCAGCCTGCTTCCTACAACAACTTCAGAATATCTAACTTTAAAAATCGCAGGTGAGATATGCAGATCCTGCCTGCTAAATACAGCCTGCCGGCTATACCTTGGAAGAGACTCAGCAAACCCTTCAGATTTTGCTGTCTGCTTCATCCAGTTTCATAGGTCACAAGTTATGGTGGATTGACATTGACCATGTATTCACTCAGCAGCAGTCCTTGTTGCGCTCAGTAAGGAGGGAAGGGGATATGAATAGATAGACCCTCCAGATGTTTTGAGACTACAATTCCCATCATCCCTGACCACTGGTCCCGCTAGCTAGGGATCATGGGATTTGTAGTCCTAAAAACATATGGAGGGCTGAGGTTGGGGAAGCCTGAGATAAATCCTTGTCCCAGTTGGATGATCAGAAGGAGTGTCTTATCAGTACCACTATTTCTTTTTTTAACCACCCTCAACCATCATTTCACCATACCCTCCAACATTTCTCTGATGAAAATAGGGGTGTCCAGTGCTATTTTTCTAACAAAAAGAGGTGCCACAATTCACCATGAACATCTCCCTTGTTCTCTTAGAATGGCAATGATGTCCAACTCAGAGGTGCTGGAACTGAGTCCCAGTGCATTCCAGCTGGGGGAAAAAAGCTCTGGGGACGTCCTGTTCCACACCCTTCAACATTTCTCTCTTGAAAATAGGTAAGCCCTATCATATGCAGGTGGCACTGTGGTCTAATCCACTGAGCCATGAATCCACATGACAGGGTGAGCTCCCGCTGCTCTGTCCCAGCTCCTGCCAACCTAGTAGTTTGAAAGCATGCCAGTGCAAGTACAGGTACCACTGCGGAGGGAAGGTAACCAGCGTTTCCGTGCGCTCTGGTTTCCGTCACAGTGTTCCGCCTGGCAAATCATTCAGATCAGATCCCAGCCTTGAAAACTGGCACAGGGCTGGGCAGGGCAGAGTCAGCAGCACCCCACAGAAAAATGTGTCTAGGGCCAATGCCCCAGGAGCCCCCACCCCCATTCTACACCCCTGTTAAAATCTAATGGAGGATTCCATTGTTGAAGTAGCCTAGGTTTGCCATATTTTAAACAGTGAAAACCCAGACAGAAAAGTTTTGAGCTCTTGAAGTGGTTGTGGTTTTTTATTTTATTTTTTGAAGTGTTTGAGCTGGGGGGGGGGGGATGGCAGTGCTGACACTAGTTGCCATATATGTCTGGATTTCCCCAGCCATTTTTGTGTGTGTGATTTCCACATGGACACTGCTTCTGACTGCAGTATTCCGAATATGTCCGGGAACATTCCTGACGTATGGCAGTTCTAAACTAGCCAGGCAAGTTTCTTGATTCATTTCTTGAACAAAGGAAGTTGCTCTGTGTTAGAGGGTAAATTGGGAGAGTCCACCACCTTTGGTTGGAGTTCGTTCTACTGTTGGAAAGCTCTGTCAGAAAGATCTTCCTGATGTTTAATCAGAATCTCCTTGTTCCCTCTTCCATGTGACAGTCCTTTAGATATTTGAAGACGACAACAATATACTTCTGTTGATGCAGCCTGGAATAGCAGTAGTCCTCACCCCGCGCCCCGCTGCACCATACTGTTGACTCGTGTTCAGCTGGTTCTTCCTGGCTAAGTAAAGAACCTTACATTTGTCCCTACTGAAATTCAGTTTGTTAGTTTGGGCCCAATTCTCCAATCTGGTTTTTTGTGGCATTGGTTACCCGTCCCTGTTTGCTATCACCTGCAGATTTGGTGAGCATCCCCTCAATTCCTCACTCCAGGTCCTTCATAAAGATGTTGAACAACAATGGCTTCAGGACAAAACCCTGTGGCACCTCACTAGTCGCTGTTTTCCAGCACTCTTTGGATTTGGTCAGTCAAGAAGCTACAAATCCACCTAACAGTTACCTTGCCCAGCCCACATTTTACCCTATATCATAAAACATCTCCGCTCTTTGCCCTTCCAAAGGAAACATGAACCCTGGCTAAGCACCTGGAACCTCGCATCACACAGTGGTGTACAGCAGATCTGAAGGATTTGCCTTTAGATTTCATAGCAAAGTAGGATTATATAGTTTAATTTAATGTTTAATTATGGATGTGTGAAAGGCTGGTTTGGCACAATTTCTAACCCCCACCCCACCCCCAGCTACTGGCTTTATCGTTAAGGCCTTGGTATAGTACAGGTAAGTGATAGCAGCGGTTGGAGGAATCAGTAGGTTTGGAGAAAAGCTGGTTCTCCCCATTTCAAACCACAGAGGAGTGGAGTGTCTCTCCACATTTGGTGGGGTTCTGAAGAGCGGGCTTGGGGGAAACTGTGACCCACCAGGTGTTGCTGGATTGCAGCTCTCCTTCCTACCTGTGAGTGACCATTGGAGATGCTGGAGGTGGGCGTGCAATAGGTTTGCCACCCCCCGCATACACTATTATTTCAGCCTTACTCTGACCTCCCACCTTCTAGAGTAGCTACTATGCAGTACTAAGTTGTGATCCATTTCTCTCTCTCTAAATCTCAGACCTCCAACCTGGAATATGTAGGTAACTTTGTTGCTATGTAATGTATTCCGTGTTTTTATCTCGTAAACTGCCTTGTGATCTTCTGATGAGGGGGTGGCAATAGATAAAAATAAAACAATGGCCACACAACAGCTGGAATTTGCGGAGGCACATCTTTCAAAAAGTATGTGTAGAAACTAAAAACTTAGGTCCCCAAATGGAAAAGGTGCGAGGTCCCAAGTAAAGAATGGGAACAAGATGATGGAATATGCGTAGCTTGCAGATTTAACACATAGAATAAGAGAACAGGAAGAAAATACGTTTAAAGAAGATTGGAAAATGTTTGACTATATGGGGGGAAATTATGCACACCTGGAAACGTTGGCAGCATTAAGATAAATTCAAGTGTAAATAAGTTTTGATGGATGTAATAATGGAATACTGAATGGTTTAGTTTATATAAAATATGCAGGGATTTGTGATATGCAAAATGAACCATGATATTTTCGGGATGTTTAAATGAACATTCTAAAAAGTAAAACAGAAAATTTAATAAAAATTATATATAAAAAGGAAACTAAAAACTTAAGATGTTTGACCACAAAATGAAAACTGATTTAGGAAGAGCTGGAACTTCTCTGTGAACCGGTGTGTGGATGTAGATCCCTGGATTGATTTCTTCACCGCCTTCCGGGGCAGATTCCCACTTTTCCCTTGGGAGACATTTAAGACAAACGAGGGGGGGGGAGGCTCCTCCATGACAAACTCGGAAACGGCCTATCCAGTCCGCGCGTCTCCTCTACCCTCCCCAGCTCTCGGGTTTGTCCTTCAAGCACGTGACTCCGGCGAGGGAGGCGGCAGCGCTTGCGCCAACTGTCTCCCGGGCCGCGAGAGCGGCGGTTGGAGGCGGGGCGCACGCGCAGAAGGGGCAGCGTCTCTGGCCGCGGCTGCCGAGCGAGAGCGCCTGGGTCTCTCTTTCTGTCTATATAGACGTCTCTATATATATGGGGGAGAGAAGATGGCTCCCTTCCCTGAGGAGGTGGATGTTTTCACGGCCCCGCACTGGCGGATGAAGCAACTCGTCGGGCTTTATTGTGACAAGGTATGAGGGGAGGAGGAGGTGGTTTCTGAGGGGCGGGCGGCGCGCCGGGCACAGCCGCGTGGGGGGCGCGGGGAGGTCGTGCGCCCCTCGCCCCCCTCAGGCCTCGCTCGGCCGGCGTTCGTTTGCTGCGTGAGAGGGGATGCGCGCGCACCCTCTGGGGAGCCGAAGGAGAGAGGTGCGCCTGCGCAGCCGCCACCGCCTGGCGCGCGCCGTGACTCCTCTCGGCCACCGTCGTCCGCACACTTGTTTCCCCCCCCCCCTCGCCGGTGGCCACATTCCTCCGCTTGCAGATTTCCCCTCTTTTTCCCCTGGTTTTTATGCGCTTGGTTGCGAACCTCTTTTCCTCGCAGGGGGTCCGTCGCCGGCTGCGCTTCCTTCCCGGTATTAGCGGAGACGTGACGCAGCTTCACCGCATGTTTGTTTGTTTTTTATCTCTGATGCGGCCTTATCGCCACACGTGTGCACGCACGCACGCGTGTCCTTGGCTCAAATAATACAGTATTTTTGAAAGGCAGCACCCCCGAACGAACCGCGGCCTAAATGCGTTAGCCGCCGACTTTCCCTCCGACACACCCCTCGGCCACAGGGATTCCCAGCTGTGCTGCTACATGAAGGCAGAAATTGTAGAATACATCATTGGACTTTTGATGACATGAACCATGCGTGTCGAATATGAACAAATAAAAGCTCGTTCAAAAGTCCAAATGTTAAAAAACATAAGTTGTTGGCATCCCTCTCTCTCGGGATACAGTGGAGGTGTGCGCCTCCGGGGTTGAAGTCAAACTCTAGGAAAGTTGCAGTGCCTGCTGTGGCTGTAAAGACCCAAGCCCATGCAGAGCTTGTCTGAGGACCAGGGCGGAAGTCTTATTAGAATAAAGTTATAAACACAGGCAAAAAATTAGCTGGTTCCTGGCAGGACCCAGAAGCTGGCTTAGCCCTCCGAGGCCTAGGGCAAGTGTACCCACCTTGCTGCGTGAACCTGTGGAGACTGCTATGGGAGAGACTAGTTTTGTTGCAGGTGGGGCAGATGACGGTACCCGGTTGTGCTGCTGCAGGTGCACTATGGCATTTCTTTTCTCTGCGCTTCTCCCAGCAGCCCTTCCTCCTCCGGTCACTGCTGTGGATGAGGTTAATGTTGCCAGCCTTCATGTCACATTTGCAATGCAGAGTTGGTGTGTCAGCAGGCACAACTAAGGCAGATTTTCTCTCCCTGTATCCTTTTAGAGTGCACGTTCCTTGAAGCAGGTGTCTTTGCTTTTTAAGGTGGCAGCTTAACAAGTAACAGAGAGCAAGGAAATGCAGAGATCACAGGGGCCCAATCCTCAGAGATGTGCCAAAGATAATGTATTGCTCAATGTATTTTGGTTAGTACAGCTTTCTGATGCTGATGGCAAGACCCAGTCAGTTTAGCCAATGATCAGGGGAGTTGTAATCCCAACAAGGTTTAAAGGCTCAAGGTTGAAGAAAGGTGGTCTAGCACTCTGTAAAATAGGCAATCCCACACTGTGAATGAGGAACATAACTGATTTACCTGGCAGCTGCACACCCCTCTTCCCTCAAAAGTAATCTGCAACTACAATTTTTGTTAGCAGTTTTTTCCACGTAGCAATGCAGATTTTGATTGAGTGTGTTCATGTGCCTTTATTTCAAGTTGCCAGTAAAGAATAACATAAAACAATATAAACTGTAGGTTTCAGGTGGGTGCTATTGAACTTTAGGGCAGGGCAGATTCCAGGCTTGTAGGACTTAGTTTTTCACTAGATTCCTGAGGTCTACAAGTGGAGAGAGGTACAAAATACAGGTACTTAGAATTAAATCTCAGTCCATGAGGTTTTCTTTTGAACCAGAACTGAATTGAACTCACACACCTTCCAATACACAAATATCCATTTCTGTGTACGCCTCTTCCCCACCCTTACTTCATGTCAGTAGCATAATTGTTGTCATTGTTAATTATCTGGGAGTAAGAAAGACTTGATCTACTTGAGGTCACTCCCAGATGTACAGGTATATCCTGATCTACCTCCCCACACCCTGCCCCTGCTCTACTACAGGAAAGCCTTTGTAGAAAAGAGAAGCTCAGGGTAAACTTTATTTGCAGTTTAATATTTTTTTTTCCAGGTGAGGGGCCATTTTACTTGGCCATATGCATGCCAAATACACAGAATTTACTGTATATGATCACATGTTGTGTGTGTTGCTGTAGTACAGCTCTCAACCCCCAGAGTCCACTTGAGATGACTGAAAAATACTGAGGCCCAACAAGATGGAGGTGCAGGGCAAATGGTGGCAGATGGAAGCGTTGACAAAATCAGTGGGCAATTACAGACATCATTTCCCACTGCTATTTAATCCAACTTTTGAATTTGCTTTTTTGTCACATTTCCTTGTGGCAAGAAGTTCCATAGCTCAGCTTTTCTCAGGCTAAGTACAGACATTTTCTCTGAAGGGATTCTCACTCAGCCTCCGCGCTTTAGGCAGAACTTCCTGATCCAGAAACTTCTAGTAGCGAAGGCTTTTCCTTTAATAATAATAATAATAATAATATTTATTATTTGTACCCCGCCCATCTGGCTGGATTTCCCCAGCCACTCTGGGCGGCTTCCAACAGAAATCAAATACAAAAATATCACACATTAAAAACTTCCCTAAAAAGGGCTGCCTTCAGGTATTTTCTGAATGTCAGGTAGTTGTTTATTTCCCTTGACCTGTGATGGGAGGGCGTTCCACAGGGCGGGCGCCACTACCGAGAAGGCCCTCTGCCTGGTTCCCTGTAGTTTTGCTTCTCGCAGTGAGGGAACCGACAGAAGGCCCTCGGCGCTGGATCTCAGTGTCCGGGCTGAATGATGGGGGTGGAGACGCTCCTTCAGGTATACAGGACCGAGGCCGTTTAGGGCTTTAAAGGTCAGCACCAACACTTTGAATTGTGCTCGGAAACGTACTGGGAGCCAATGCAGATCTCTCAGGACCGGTGTTATGTGGTCCCGGCGGCCACTCCCAGTCACCAGTCTAGCTGCCGCATTCTGGATTAATTGCAGTTTCCGGGTCACCTTCAAAGGTAGCCCCACATAGAGCGCATTGCAGTAGTCCAAGCGGGAGATAACCAGAGCATGCACCACTCTGGTGAGACAGTCCGCGGGCAGGTAGGGTCTCAGCCTGCGTACCAGATGGAGCTGGTAGACAGCTGCCCTGGATACAGAATTAACCTGCGCTCCATGGACAGCTGTGAGTCCAAAATGACTCCCAGGCTGCGCACCTGGTCCTTCAGGGGCACAGTTACCCCATTCAGGACCAGGGAGTCCTCCACACCTGCCCTCCTCCTGTCCCCCAAAAACAGTACTTCTGTCTTGTCAGGATTCAACCTCAATCTGTTAGCCGCCATCCATCCTCCAACCGCCTCCAGGCACTCACACAGGACCTTCACGCCTTCACTGGTTCTGATTTGAAAGAGAGGTAGAGCTGGGTATCATCCGCATACTGATGAACACCCAGCCCAAACCCCCTGATGATCTCTCCCAGCGGCTTCATATAGATATTAAAAAGCATGGGGGAGAGGACAGAACCCTGAGGCACCCCACAAGTGAGAGCCCAGGGGTCTGAACACTCATCCCCCACCACCACTTTCTGAACACGGCCCAGGAGGAAGGAGCGGAACCACTGTATAACAGTGCCTCCAGCTCCCAACCCCTCTAGCCGGTCCAGAAGGATGTTATGGTCGATGGTGTCAAAGGCCGCTGAGAGATCCAGCAGAACTAGGAAACAGCTCTCACCTTTGTCCCTAGCCCGCCGGAGATCATCGACCAGCGCGACCAAGGCGGTTTCAGTCCCATGGTGAGGCCTGAATCCCGATTGGAAGGGATCCAAATGGTCCGCTTCTTCCAGGCGTGCCTGGAGTTGTTCAGCAACCACCCGCTCAATCACCTTGCCCAAGAATGGTAGATTTGAGACTGGGCGATAGTTGGCCATATTGGCCGGGTCTAAAGATGTTTTTTTAAGAAGCGGTTTAATGACCGCCTCTTTCAGCGGGGCTGGGAAGGCTCCCTCACAGAGGGAAGCATTCACCACCCCGCGCAGCCCATCGCCCAGCCCCTCCCGGCTAGCTTTTATAAGCCAGGATGGGCAAGGATCAAGGAGACAGGTGGTTGGTTTCACTCGTCCAAGCAGCCTGTCCACATCCTCGGAGGTAACAGACTGAAATTGATCCCACGCAACTGGACTAGACAGGACTCTGGCACTCTCCCGCCCTGGCCCTGCTCCCACGGTGGAGTCTATCTCTTTCCGAATCTGAGCGATTTTATCTGCAAAAAACTTTGCAAACGCATTGCAGGAGATCTTGGGGTCCCTACCAGGCCCCGATGACGAAGGTGGCTCCGATAGATTCCGAACCACCTGAAAGAGTCTCCTGCTGCTGTTTTCCGCAGATGCAATAGAGGCGGTGAAGAAAGTCTTCTTCGCCGTCGCTATCGCCACTTGGTAGGCTCGACGTTGAGCTCTAACCTGTGTCCGGTCGGATTCAGAATGGGTTTTCTGCCACCGGCGCTTTACATTTCCCCCTTATCCTCATGTGCCTTTCAGAGTATTTTTACCCATCTCCTGTGGTTTCTTCTGCTGTCTTCCTTTCACAGTCACATTGAAACATTTTCTTCAGTCATGGGTATTTCATTTTATGTTTTTATGAGAGGCAGGTGTGACAAATAGATGTAAGGCTTCACTGTAGTAATTAAATATTATGATACTGTAGTTAGAAGTTAACATGGTGTACTGGTCATATTTACACTATTATTTTGGTGCTATATGAAAAGTATCAGTAGGAAACTTGATCTAAATTGGTGATTTAAATTTGTCCCAAGGGACCCCCCCCCCTTGGTGTTTTACATCACCACCTTGCCCCTGCACTATCCTCTCAAGTTATGTCATTTGTTGCTGCCAGTACTAAGGACACTATCAATTTGGGTTGATGTTTTCTTTTCAGTCATTTGATGGAATATGGGAGTGGAAAGAAGAGAGGAGGAGGAGTCCTCTGAAATTCTTAGTCTTTAATTAGTGCTTTTGCGGGGCTTACACAGTTATGTCAGAACATGCTACATAATCTCTGAAATAAACCTTTGACCGTAATTGTGTTTGCAATTTGCAAAAGGATTTCTCTCTCTTCTTTTCCCCCCTCACCCAATGAAGGACTCCTGGATTAGATATTTCATGTACTTTTGTTCATAAACAAGGAGATGTTTGCAGTTATCAAGCTTGTAAAGGGTCTCAATACAGGGAATGATCATTTTGTGTGTGACCAAGGCACACTCAGCCGCCCAATGTGCATGCCAGTTTCATCCCCAGAAGGCAGTAGGTTGGGTTTGCATCTTCTTGATGACCAGGAATGCAAGCCCTGCTCAACCCTATTCTGTAACCCTATTCTCAATTATTTTAGCAGCGTTAGCTGAGTCCTTTGAGCTGTATACAACCAATCTCTTTTGGATTCCTTAGCCTACCTCCTACTTGCATGTTGATCAGCAGCAGCAGCACCTCCTGCAGCTGTTGTTCAAGGTGAGCAGTTTTCATGTTACTCTTGTTCATCTGCACTCTAGAAGAAAAGTGTAGGAAAGATGGAGGAACACTGTTAGAGGTTAGGTTGTTTCTGAGAAGGTGTTGTCATCTAGTTCCAACAGATGCTGCTGTGTCTTCTCTTTCCTGTTGCAAAAGAGAGAAGTGCCAAAGGCTTCATTCTGTAGCTATGCTGTAGTCTCAGTGGGTAGTGGCGTAATGGTTCCCTTTGGTAAATGGTAATGCTTGTGGTGTTTGGCAGTTGCTCTTCTCGTGTTATTTCTATGCACACCAGATACAAAGCTTAAAGTGATCTCATACTGTCTGCGCATTGGCATTCACTTTTGTACATTGTAGAATTACCAGGATGGGAGGAACCACCCCCCAGGACAGTGGGACACACCCACAGAGTGAGAAAGCACAAACTGTTCAAGATAGGTTGTGGCAGCTTGCAAGCAGCAGCCGTCTTGGAAAGGGCAGCTGTGAGTGCCAATTGAGAAACAAGAGTGCTGGATACTAGTGGCAGAGTTGGCATTGATCCCTACTTTGGGAGTCCCAAGTAGGGAAGAAGTCTTTGTTGTCTGGCCAGATGTTCCTGGTCTGGGTGCTGAGGTTTGCCTGGATGTTGCCTCTGTGGTTGTTCTGGGGCTTGTCCTTTGACACTGGTTGGGAACACTGATACCTCAGAATAGTCCATAGTCACATATTTCTAGTGTAGAAGGATGGTTGCTAACTTATTGTAGAAGAGCATCGTCCTGGGCTATACTCCTGAGTGTAGGAACTGATTTCCTTCAAATGTCTTCTAAAAGTCTGGTAGTTGTTTTTCTCTTTGACATCTGGTAGGAGGGTGTTCCACAGGGCAGGTACCACTACCGAGAAGGCGCTTTACATTTACTACTGAAGTTAAAACTGAGGTTTTGATATATTTGCCATATGTTTAAATAACTTTAAAGGTCTTTTTTACCTGTATTAATAATGTGTTGTCAGGTAGGTTTTGTTTTGTTCTTAATCAGAGTTAGAAACACTTGTGGTGGGGAGGGGAAACACATTTGACCAGGGAAATGGGATGGTGTCAGATACCTTTTTAGAGGATAAAATGATTTATTGAGTATTTCCCAGAAAGAAACTGATCACTTTTTGTTTCTTCCCATCAGCTTTCTAAGACCAACTTCTCCAACAACAATGACTTCCGGGCTCTCCTTCAATCCCTATATGCTACATTTAAGGAATTCAAAATGCATGAACAAATTGAAAATGAATACATAATTGGATTACTTCAGCAACGCAGCCGGACTGTGTATAATGTACACTCAGACAATAAACTCTCAGAAATGCTTAGCCTCTTTGAGAAAGGGTTGAAAAATGTGAAGGTGAGCTTTCAGAAAGAAGAGTATTTGGTTTCTGGGTGGTGGAATGCAAAATCACATTTCTGAGATCGTGTGAATTTGTGCAATCTCATTTACATAAGCGTAGTTCTGTTGCTACAAGGCTGGTTGTATATATGCTTGCTTAGAAAGAAGCCATGCTACGCTTAGTGAAACTTATTTATTGTAAGTGTGCTTTAGAATTTCAAGCTTCGTCATAAATTTATTGTGCATCCTTGACTCCTTCAGGTAGAATGAACTTCTCTAAACATATTGTTTACTTCTTAGCAAGCAGCTGCTTTTTGTTGAGAGCAGTTTGGGCAGCCGCTGACATTTCTGGGAGTATGACATGCCTGAATAACACCCCTTATAAAACAGGAGTCACATGGGATGTGGATGAATAAGAACATCATAGCTTTAAGATTTGATGGGTGGGGAATCTTTTTCAGTTGGAGGGCTCTGTTCCACCTTGACCACCCCTCTTGGAGGTCGTATGCCATTGGCAGGAGAGGCTAATTCTGGAGCATATGATTAAAGTGTCCATGGGCACACCATGCTCTTTCTCTCCTGCACCACAAGAATGCACATACAGCACATTCCTCACACATGCATGTATGCAGATTCTTACTCTTTCTTCCCTCCACCACACTAGGGTGGGAAAATAGCTGATGGAGGGGTGTGTGTGATCTTCATAGATATTAGTTAGGAAGGGGAAGTTTAAGCCTTCCTTTCCTAGCGGTACTTCCTTTAAAGATAGCCAAATTCCCCAAGTGGCAGTTAGCATTGAAAACAGCCCTCCATTAGCAGTAGTAGAAGGCTTCCCCCCCAAGCCTTATTCTGGCATGAGGGATTCACAGCACAAAGAGGGTAAGCACTTCCCTCCCCAGATGCAAACCCTGCCTGATTCTTCCCTCCCAAAATTAGACCCCTAGGTTTTTTTTAAAAAAACTCTTAAAACTTGTCTGGCAGGAGAAGGGGGTTATGTAGACTGAATGGAGGGGCTGCATCTGGCCCCTGGACTGCCACTTTCTAACCCCTTTAAATGTATAGGTATATCAGAGACCCATGAGTTTATAGGCTGCTGGCTCACTGTATGTTATCTTTGCAAAGTGGCATATGTAGTTACTTTTCCATGCTTCTGACATGTCAGATGGCAATCCTTTCTAACCTTTTCATTTGTTGAATTCTACTGGTACCACTGCTAGTTTTCAATGCCTGTTAAGTACTTAAATGATACAATGAAATACTCCCAAAATCTGGTCACCTGCAAGTTCTTTAAAATGAATCTGAAGCATCATCTGGGGAATTATTTCAAAATCTACCTTATATATTTAGACATGCTGACAACAAGTGTTTACATTTGCACTAAAATGATAGCATTTTAGAAATGAAATGCTAACATATTTTATGTAAGTTGGTCTCTGGGCATCTGTTTTAAGACATCTAAAGAAGAGGTGTGTTGTTTTTGATGGCTTGAACTTACTGTGGAAACTGACACAAACCAATTGGTACTTCAATATTGCTTCATATTTAATTGTAAGGATTTTAGAACTTAACAGTTTCTAACAATTGATCATAAGTGTTTAAAGCTTCAAATGGCTCAAATGCTTAGTAATGGGATTTATTTTTTTATTATTATCAGAATGAATATGAACAACTAAACTATGCGAAACAGCTAAAGGAGAGGCTTGAAGCTTTTACCAGGGATTTCCTTCCTCACATGAAAGAAGAGGAGGAGGTGAGCTGTACTAGGGAAATGGTTTCTGGCTATTATGTTAGATTGTACCCAGTGAACGGATAGGAATTGGATTGTTAAATCAGCTTCAGAATGCCATGTGTCCAAGCCGGCTTTAGATGTGCTTTTTGAGCAGGAGGCATATTTACTTTGTGGCAAATGCTTGAAGCTTTAAGAGCAGTTTGTGGTATTGGGATTTTGCTATTCAATGCAAATAAAAAAGGGTGTCCTCCTCAAAAGACAAAACTGGTCTGCTGCCAAAAATGGCAAGCTCATGTCTGCTTCTCTTCTTTTCCATTTTCTGCAAGGATATTTGGAGCACAGTGCCATCAGTATGTTGAGGACACACAGCTCTATCTCTCCATTCCATCACTTTTTTCGGGAAAGGCTGTGTAGGTGGACCAGTGTCTGGAAGCCTTTATGGGAGAGAGAGGGACTAATAAACTAAGGCGGAAGAGGGACTAATAAACTAAGGCGGAATTCTGATAAGTTGGAGGTGTTGTGGGCCAGTAGTTCCCGGGTCTAGGAATTGGATGTACAACCTGTTTTCAGTAGGGTTATACCCAAGGTTCATAGTCTGGGTTTCCAATTTGTCATTGGAGTCTCAAATGGCTTCCATGGCTGGGAGTTCTTATGCACAGCCTAGGCTTGTTCATCAGCTTTTCCTGAATTGGGATGGCCTGCCTGGCCTCAGTTGTCCATGCTCTGGTGACCTCACACCTGGGCTACTGTTATGTGCTCTATGTATAGCTGCCCTTGGAGACAGCTACTAGTGCAGAATGCAGTTGTTAGGTTGGTAAATATGACAGCCCAATGGGACCAGTACTTGGATCACTACACGACTGCCATTGTGCTACCAGACCCAGTTCAAGAATAGTTTGAGCATACAGTGCCCTAAATGGCTTGGAACCCAATTACCTAAAAGAGCACCTTCCCCAGGCCATACGATCAGCAGAAGAGGCTCTGTTGGTGGTGTCACCACTGGGGGTTGCCGAGTTGACAGTGACCTGTGGCAGGGCCTTGGCAGCATTGCAGCAGGTTGGACAAAATGACCTTGGGTGCCTTCCAACTCTACAATGTCTTCCAACTCTTCTATGTCTGTTTTTATGAGTTATTGTCTGTCCAGGCGCTCATCTGCAAAATAATCTGCAGAGCTTGGTGTTATATCAGTACATCGTTTGAAACTGGTTTGAAGTTCAGATTGTGATAACGGCTTCAAAAATTTTCAGCTGGCAATATATTGTACATCTCCATTTGCTCCCCAGCTGCTGCCAGCAAAGCATATTTCACCCCTGGGCGCCCAGTGCTCGCTCCGTCCCCCTGCAGTCCAGTTGCCGGAATTGGCAGAGGGAGCCCAAGAACCTGGGTGCCTGCCTGCCTACACCTTCGCTGGAGCAAGCGGGCTGCCTCCTTTCTCCTGGGTGCACTTCCTGCTTGCTCCCTCCCTCCTCAGTCCAGTCACCCATCCTTATTTCAGACATCATGATATATTGCTATATTGCAATGGTTAGCTGGTGATATTTCATGTTAAAAACCAGATATCGCCCAGCCCTACTGCAGCTAATCCTATGTGTATGTTCTTTCTCATCCTTGTATGTGTATCATATGTGTTTGATGATCTTAGACTGAGAAAGTTATATGTAGTATTTCAAAAACAAGAGCAAGTTGGAACAAGTGGGTTATGCGAAAAGTGACGTTTGTTGTGTATCTTAGGTTTTCCAGCCAATGTTGATGGAATATTTTACTTATGAGGAATTGAAAGACATAAAAAAGAAAGTAATTGCGCAACACTGCTCCCAGAAGGAAGCTGCAGCAGAAATACGTAGAGGTATTAGTCTCTGGAATCAAGCTGAGGAACTGCAGAAAGCTTTTAAATATTCTGTGGATGAAAAAGCAGATCAAGGTGAAGGTAACCTTTTATTTGCAGCAATCTTCTGAATTTCTCAGCTGCTTTTCTAGAAAATAATGTCATATAACTCCATGGCCCTCCCACCAGATGTCAAAGAGAAAAACAACTACCAGACTTTTAGAAGACATCTGAAGGCAGCCCTGTTTAGGGAGGCTTTTAATAGATTATTGCATTTTAACATTCTGTTGGAAGCTGCCCAGAGTGGCTGGGGAAATCCCATCCAGATGGGCGGGGTATAAATAATAAATTATTATTATAAGTTGAGCTTTTGATACAGGTTGCAGTTACTTTCAGTCTCTTCAGTGATCTTGTCTCTGTTATACTCGGGTCTGGTCAGTCTTACTCATTTAAACATTTTTCATATCCTAGGCTGCACATTTTCACCCCCGACTAGCTTTCATTTTCTGATTGAAGGTAGTGCCTAATAATAATGCTGCAGAGTAGGGTCCTGCAGGAAAATATCTGGGTTGCCAGAACAAGTAGCAGCAGTGCTTTGATGAGCTTTCTTGAAAATAGCAGCATTTATTTCCAAGTACATCATTTACTTTGTGGTATAGAGACTAATAAGGAACACCTGCAGCATGGTAAGAAAAGGTTGGAAAATATTCTAAAATGGGTTGGTTATGCTTTTATTTTGAATTATGTATATTGTGGTTTAATATTCTGATTTTATCCTGTGAACCGCCCTGAGACATGCAGGTATAGGGCTGTATATAAATGTAATAAAATAATAAAAATACCGTATTTTTCGGTCCAAAAGACGCTCCGAACCATGAGACACACCTCATTTTTAAAGGTGGAAAACCAGAAAAAAATATTTTTTCCTGGTTTTCCTCCTCTAAAAGGCTGCGAAGGGGAGCGAAGGAGGCTCACCCCTTCTCCCCGGCTCCCTTTAAGAAAAAAGCTGGGATAAGCCGCTCTGAAGGGGCGCCACACACCCCTTCAGAACGGCTCATCCCTGCTTGCGTTGAAGGGAGCTGGGGACAAGGGGTGAATGCTCACCCTTTCTCCCCGGCTCCCTTTAAAAAAAGCGGGGTTGATGAGCTGCTCTGAAGGGGCCCACGCACCCCTTCAGAGGGCTAATCCCCACTTGCTTTGAAGGGAGCTGGGGACAAGGGGTGAGCGTTCACCCCTGTCCCCAGCTCCCTTCAAAGCAAGCGGGATGAGCACAGGGCGTGGGGTGGTGGAGAAAGTGGGGATGCTGCTTTCTCCACCCTGCGCCCAGCCGCCGATCCCAAAAGCCTGCTTTTGGGATCGGCACACAGGGCGAGGGGTGGAGAAAGCAGTGGGGATGCTGCTTTCTCCACCCTGCACCCTGCCACTTATCCCAAAAGCAGCAGCATCCCCGTTGCTTTCTCCACCACCCCGCGCCCGGCACCAATCGGTGGCGGGGAGGTGGTGGAGAAAATAGCGGGGATGCTGCTTTCTCCACCACTCCGTGCCCTGCCGCCGATCCCAAAAGCCTGCTTTTGGGATCGGCGGGTGGCGCGGAGGATGCAGCAACATCTCCGATGCCTCCCCCTACCTCCCGCCGAACTTGGCGGGGGGTGGGGGAGGCAGCGGGGAGCGAAGCAGATGTTGCTGGATCCTCCCACAGCCTCCGTTCGCAGAACGGAGGTGCGGGGAGGATCCAGCAACATCTCCGCTGCCTCCCCACCTCCCGCCAAACGCGTGGGGGTGGGGGGAGGCAGCGGGAGCTAAGCCTTCGCTCCATAAGATTCACTAACATTTCCCCTTCCTTTTTAGGAAGGAAAAAAGTGTGTCTTATGGAGCGAAAAATACGTTAAATAAAAACACAATGATTTTGTCCTGCATGCTTCTTTGTTTTTGGATAAAGTGGCTAATATGAAAACCAGTTAGATAAATGGCAACAAATAAATCAAGACTTTAAAACGTGATGGCTGAATTGACACTAGAGAGCTTGGGAAGTAACATTTAGGCTTCAATCCAGGACAGCTGAGTGTGCTTATGTTTGTTGGTTTTTCACATGTTATACTTTTTTTAATTGCTTAATGTATGTGCAATTTAGTAGCAGTTGAGTTTGGGTAGTATTTATGCTTCTTATTCTTTTGGAAAAGGATTTCAACACTCAGTGCTATGGCCCTGAGAGAGAGATGTAAAAGTTGATGGGCTCTTTCCCCTCTCCCCATTTATACATGCTGTCAGCTCTGCTTTTTTGCTACAGCTTCAGTGATGATTTTTTATTGTTGCGTCCTAAACAGAATAATACTCTTTTATCCACTACCAAAATACTGAATGTATTCCCATATATTTCAGAAACTGAAGAAACAGGGCAAACCACCAATATTGTTGATCTTCCTTCTGAGGTTGTGCTGACTATTTTTAGTTACCTTAGCCCTCAGGAGTTGTGTCGATGCAGTCAAGTAAATAGCAAATGGTCTCAGCTGGCTAAAACTGGATCTCTTTGGAAACATCTTTACCCCGTGCACTGGGCTAGAGGTAAGTGGCTGAAATTCCCAGCTCTTTAGAAGCTTAGATTACCATCCATTTATGTATAAAAGAAAAGCCATTAAGGAGTAGGGTATATAATTTCTGAGATCAAGCATTGTAAATGTAAATTACTCTATTTTTATGACATATCTATATTATTTGGCTAGTGGGGAGTGTCCAGTGCTTCCCAGAAATTTGAAGACACTCCCCAAGTGATTTTTAAATGGCTAGTGTAATTTGTGAGTTTTGGGACTGTACACACAGTGAAACATAAAATTCAAATGTAGGTGAAAACCACCTCTTTTGTAGCAGTCACTCCAGTTTAAGTGAAGTGACACCAATGTCACATTTTGGTCTATCATCTTGAGTCAAAATGGCATCCAGTTCCCAAGCATAGATAAGACTGTTGCCTTTATCTTGAGAACCTGTTGCGGAGGTGAGCAACATTATCTCAGGAGGCATCCAAATCAGTACAGTTGCAATCCGCCATGTCAACTGAGGTGACAATACATTCTGAGTCATCCCAATCATCAGTTTAGACCCTCACTGCCTGAGAATCCTGTGTGATGGCCAGCTACCAGTGTAACTTGTGAATAGCCCTACATTGACCAGTTACTGCTGATATACTACATACAAGACAGACAGAATTCATTATGTTCAGTCTTAGTTATTTTAAATCACCTCCAGCAGATATTGTTGCATTCAACTTTCATCCGGCCCCCAACCATCATGACCAATGGTCAGGGATGATGGGTGCTGTAGTCATACTATATCTGGAGGGCACCTGATTAGACAAGAAAATATCAATAAGGCAACCATCTGCAAACAAACAATAAATGTCCATAACAATGGCAAAAGTAGTTTCCTTCTCAAATATGTTTTATCATAAACAATTGCAAATGCAGTAAAGAGTGCAGTAAAGAGATTAAAATAAGTATTTCTTTATGTATATGAATAAGAAGAAGAATCATGGCAATATTTTATATATGTTTTATATTTGTAGGTGTGGGTGTGGGTTTAAGTTTTGTTTTGAAAATGTCAATAAATTCTTCTAAAAAAAAATAAATAAATAAGTATTTCAGTGCTCATTTCTTCTCTTTCCAAAATACAGTCGTACCTTGGAAGTCGAACGGCATTCATTCCGGAAGTCCATTCGACTTCCAAAATGTTCGGAAACCAAAGAGTGGCTTCTGATTGGCTGCAGAAAGCTCCTGCAGCCAATCGGCAGCCCCGTTGGACGTTCGGCTTCCAAAAGAACATTCACAAACCAGAACAGTCACTTCTGGGTTTGCAGTGTTTGGGGGCCAAAACATTGGCGAATTAGGCTATTCGAAACCAAGGTACGACTTTAGATTTTTATCTTGAACAACTGCAATTGCAGTAATAAAGAGTCTACTTGTGGTTAAAATTAAAGGAAAATTAAAGAAAAATTAAGGATTTTTAATTTTAATTTTCCTTATTCTACTTGTTAATTCAGTGCAATTCTATTACAACTGATTTTGACACCTTGATGACTAAGCTCTAGCGATAAACGTCTAATTCCTGGAACGACATCCAAGCACTGAAGGAGGGCCCTTTTCAGAATAGAAGAGGGGAGATACAAATTCTACATGTGCTACTTTCCCAGTCTCCAAGGATTAAGGACAAGGAGAGCAGCATGCATGATCTTTGTAACACCATTGTGTTTTCTGCTGGCTGACACTTCTTAAAGAGCCTACTCCTTCCTGTTCTGTGTGGGTTGCTGTAACATAATTAAATGCTTTCTTGTTGGCTACTTAGGAGTCTGGTCCAATGGCCCACCAGGTGACCTTGATACAGATCCTGATGAAGAATGGGTAAAAAACAGAAAAGATGAAAGCCGTGCTTTTCAGGAATGGGATGAAGATGCTGATATAGATGAGTCTGGTAAGTTAGGGGTTGAACTGTATATCTTCCCTTGACAGTTTTGTCTTGGGTGGTCTAGAGCAGTGGTTTTCAACCAGTGTGCTGTGGAACCCTGGGGTGCCTTGAATGGTGGTCAGAGGTGCCGTGGGCAACATTCACCTCTGTCCCTCTTTTCTTCCCTCTCTCCTCTGATGCCCTCTTGCTTCCCTGCCTCCCAAAGGATTGCACAGCTGTTTGTTACAGCAGCCCTGGCTGCAAGCTCCGCAGGCAAATGGTGCTTCTGGGACTGGTCAGGGGCTGGGCTTCCCAGGTCCCTGAGGAGCAGTGGGAGGAGGCAGCTCTCTTTGGAGCGGGGCGGGGGCAGCTCAGAAACCAGGGGCAGCAGCTGTCCAGAGGGCTCCCAAGAGGGGAGAGGAGGCTAAGGGAACACTCCACAAGGGAGGATGTTCAAAAAAGGGTGAGAGGCTGCCAGCTCTGCAGGGAAGGGGTGACATAACTGGGCTCCTGAGCCCCACAGAGGTGCTGCAGAAAGAAGGTAGTTGGTCAAGGGAGCTGTGGACCCAAAAAGCTTGAAAACCTCTCATCTAGAGTATTATACTTGGCAAGGATACTATGAGATCATGGCTTGTTTTTGCAGAGGAATAGGTCTGTTTGTTTGAGGGATGTAGACACTAGTGACCAAAAAAGCATGTCACCAACAGCAGGACATTTAAAGGGGGCTATTCTTGAGAAAAACTGATTTTCCTTCATTTTTGTGTTGATCAGCACTCTACCCCTTCCTTCACTATTTATTAGTACTCCTGGTCTTTTGGACTGATGTTTAGAGTTAAGTAAGCATGCTTGTACATTTGTACATCTATTGATTGACATATTTCTCATAAAGTTAGAACTACCATGCCCATCAAATTTAAGGCATAGTTTCCTTGCTGTTTTGGGGAAAGCTTGGTTTGTATGTATATGGTAAGTTAGCTTCAGAATAAAATACTGTACTTTTGATCAGTGTCAGATTGTGACTGTTAACACTGTAGATAACTAACTTTCATTACTCTGAAGGCTGACCTCTTGTGGTGGTTGGCAAAACATGCAGGGAGAAGCTGTGCACCTGGAATTTGTCCTTTTGACTAAAGTACTTATGTTGCAGCTTTTATTATACTAGTTAGCCGGCCTTCCATTGGCACAGACAGCATTTGATATATAGATGTTTTAAAAATTAATATATTTGCATACTTTGTATATATGTACTTTTTATTCTTAAATTTGTCTTTTGATCCCTTTTATAGAAGAAAATGCGGAAGAATCCTTGGCTATCAGCATTATTCAAAAAGAAAAGGACTTTCTTCAGGGCTTAATTCATAACATTCTCCCACGTGTAGGCACCTCAGTGAAAACAATTGTGCTGGCTTACAGCTCAGCCATATCTAACAAAATGGTACAGTATACATAATGAATACAACTGGGGAATCTGTAAAGAATAATAAGGGTGCTTAAGTGGGTGTTTTTCAATAAAATAATCTCTGTGTTGCTTTTCTGCCTGCTCTGTATTCAAGATGCATTAACAGTATAAAGACAGCAATATAATCTCTGGCACAATTTTTATTGCAACCATAAACTGATAATCCATTTTCTTTTAAACCTAGGTCAGACAGATCTTAGAACTCTGTCCAAACTTGGAGCATCTTGATCTCACTCAAACTGATATTTCTGATTCTGCATTTGAAAGGTTGGTAATCCTTTGGGGTGTCTGTTGCTTACTTTGCCATTGGTAAATAGCCAACAGTATCGTAATTACTAGTGCCTTGATTATGTGAACTGTTTTTGGTAGGGATAAATGTTAGTTTTGGAAGTTGTTACGTATCATACGCTACCTGCAGAATGAGGAAAAAGAGTTAGACAAGGGTTATGATTCTGTCTAAGACTCTACATTCCATTACTCCTGTCTCTGATAAAGTGAGAGTCTTTTGCTTCTGTGGCACATTGTTTCTGCAGAGCAGACCAGCAATACCTCGGCATACCTAACACATTATTAACAATCATTGGTTTTCTATAATCATATGGGATTTACATTTCACTGGAAAGGTGTGGGAGCACCTATTGAGAAAGCTACAACCTTCTGATAATAACCACAAACTAATATGTGTGTTAAAGCTGAAATTGAGACATTAAAAGCAAATGTGCTTTTTAGCAGGACAAGATCCATAAATCCATTTTGATGGATGACTTTGTTACACTGTGTGGGAAAGATAATGTACCTTGGATCCTGGTAAATGGGAGTAGGTAAAAGAAAAAAACTGCCCACCTAGTCTAAAACTGCACACAGCAAAACGGTTAAAAACAGAAATCCCAGTGCTGCAAGAATGGCAGCTTGCTATTAGATAGAAGCTGAAGGTGGCATTCATGGGTCTTCCTCTCCCCATTTTATCATCACATAACCCTGTAAGTAGGTTAGGCCACCCTGTCCGCTTCATTGCTGAGTGGGATATGAACTTTGGTCTCCCAGGTCCTAGTCTGACACTCCTGGCTAATAATAATGCTTATTAAACCATAGTGATCCATGAATGTGGAAAACGTAGTTAAAATGTTTTGTTTTCTGCATTGTCCAGTTCTGTACCAGGCTTAAATATACAGAATGGGGTTTCCCTGTTATTTCCCTCCAGTGTTTCTGGCATGGGTGATAGGCTGGGACATCTTTTCCTTGCTAAAAGTAGACTGTTCACTCAGTTTCTGTAGGGAAGTACCCTTTTCAGTCTTTTCCTCTGCATTTGACCTGGCAAATGATGGAGAATGATTGTGTGTCCACACCATTTGGTTCATTTAGTTATCATTGCTTTGATTCTTAAAGAAGGCTTAGTGCAGCATGCACACACAAGCAGCAGCTGACATTCTGTTGGTAGCAAAGCTTTGACTGAGCTGCCTGTCTTACAAAGACACAGATCCTATTCAAATGCAACACGAACTCATGGTTTGGCATGGTAATGAACAGACACAAACCATGGATATATGCACTCTCTTCTTTTTTTGTCTCTGTCTATTCATGAGGGGAGGAGATCAGAGGCTCCTGTTGGTGGTTTGCTATTTCGCTGGAAGCAGACAACAAACCAATAATGGAAGCTTATTGTAGAATTGTAGAGTTGGAAGGGACCATGGCCTGAGGGCCATCTAGTCCAACCCCGGCAATGCAGGAATCTCAACTTGAAGCACCAGTGCCAGATGACCATGCAACATATGCTTAAATATCTCCAGTAAAGGAGCGTCCATAATCTCCCGAGGGAGTTGATTCCACTGTCAAAAATCTGCTTTCTTGTAACTTGAAGCCATTGGTTCGGATCCTATCCTCCAGAGCAGGAGAAAACAAACTAGTTACCTCTTTCATGTGACAGCCCTCAAGATATTTGAAGATGGCTATCATATCTCCTCTTAGGGTCCTTTTCCAGGCTAAACATTCCCAACTCCCTCAACCGTTCCACCTAAGGCATGACTTCCAGATCCTTGATCTTCTTGGTCACCCTCCTCTGTACATATCCCACTCGTTAATTTTCCTCTTAAACTGTGGTATCCAGAACTGGACACAATACTTTAATCTTCCCTTCTTGTGCATGAAAGGAGGGGGAAGGGTTGGAGGGAGCATTATACTTGCTTATTCTCAGTGCAGCCAGATAGTCAAAACAACAGTGGGAACAATCAGTGCCAGGAGTTGCAACCTTTTGTTCGTACCCTTTGACCTGTCCTACAATGCAGCAGTCAGATAATTTAAAGCAAAGGTGGAGAACATCTGCCCCTCCAAGTATTGTTGGACTTAAATCTTACTGCTCTTGGCTAGCATACCCAATGGCAAGGAATGATCATGGGAGTTGTAGTTCAGCAACATCTGGGAGGTCACCTGAACTATGTTGAGGGACAATAGTAGGGGGAGGTGATGAATGTCGTAGAATCTATGAATTACACTTACATTACAAGGGAGAGTTATATGCCCTTTTCAGAAGGGAAAAGCTAGTTTGTCGGGTATGCATGGCTTGGTTGCTGTTAATCCTTAACTGATTTTTTTTAGTATTTTATGCGTTTAGGGTTGAACATTCATTGATCCAAATAAGAATACTTTATCTGCAATAGCTTGAATATGCTGGTTGGGACAATAACAAAATATTGGTTAACAAATATGTTAATCTTTCTTTCAGTTGGTCTTGGGTTGGTTGCTGCCAGAATCTCCAGCATCTTGATCTCTCTGGATGTGAGAGAATCACAGATGTGGCTGTAAAAAAGATTTCCAGAGCCTTGGGAATTTTGTTACCCAATGAAGCAGGATCTCCGAAAAGTTATCAAAACAGGAATGGAAAAACTGTGTGGAAAAGCAAAGACATTGCCATGCAGGCCAGCAAAAAGGACTGTAGTTTGCATGATATTGCAAATGAAAATTTGATTAAAGGAGAAGGAAATGAAAGCCATTGGATTGCACCTGTCAGATCAGAGAGCTTTAACTCTGCCTATATCTGGATGTTAGATGCGGAAGATCTAGCAGATATTGAAGATGCTGCTGAGTGGAAACACAGAAATATTGAAGGAGTTTGTGTGGTAGAACCTTCATCAAATTTCACTTGTTCTGCATCATGCTGCAGCAAAGACATTTTTGGACTAAGGACTAGTATTTGCTGGCAGCAGCACTGTGCTCCTGCCTTGACCTATTGCGGTCACTCTTTCTGTTGTGCTGGGACAGCTTTAAGAACTATTCAGGCACTTCCAGGATCCTCTGCACTATCTAAACATGCACCAAGGACTAGTAAACAGTCAGAGGGGAAAGACTTTGCATACTTCAGGAGTGCAAAATCAGACCATGAGACAGCGCGAGTTCTTCAGTTCCTCAGTCTGTCAGGATGTTACCAGATAACAGACCATGGTCTCAGGTATGTAGCCGCTTTGAAACCCCAACAAAATCCATTAATGCCATTTAAAAAACAAACAACACAAAATCATATTGTTATCTCATCATTACTTAGTCACCGAATCTGGTGGTAATGCATTGACAATTGGAGGTAGAGAAGTGCTTTGCCCAAAGCAGATATGATTATTCCTCTCTGCCTTTAACATTCCTTATTCTGATTTTTTTTTCTTAGACTACAATCCTCTGCAAAGTTTTCTCTTCCAAAATCCAGGGTGGGGAGGGGAGCTTTATTTTCTAAAAAAAACCAAAACCCCAACTCTACACTTTCCCCCCTTCTGGTGTCTCCTTGCTCCCCCCCCTCTCCTTTAGGTATATCTGAAGACAATAAAAGAAAAACATGTTCGTCATCAGGAAGAAAGCTCCCTACCAAACACTGGATGCTAATTCAGCCATCACAAGCGAGTGAGCTCAGCTGGGTTGCTGAATAGCTTCTCTTTTAGAGTGGAGAGAGTTCATCTCTCCCTACAACTCAGGATGACCTTAACTGCTCTTCCATCTCAACTGGACCTGGGCATTATCATGCTGCTGTTATATGCTCCCACTGGAGTACCCATGACTACCATCTTCTAAAATACATGAAACCAGTTTCTGGCTTGGAAATTTAAATAGCCCTTGGGATGAATGTGTGCGTCAACATTCACCAGACATTACAAGTTAGAACTACACACATACACTGAAGCGGTATTCAAAAGAAGGGTTTTCCAGAACAGGTGTGAGCAACCTTTTTCTGCAGGGGGCCGGTCCACCGTCCCTCAGACCATGTGGTGGGCCGGACTATATTTTGAAAAAAATAATAATGAATGAATTCCTGCCCCCCACAGATAACCCAGAGCTACATTTTAAATAATTGTACTCAAGTAAAAACCACCAGGCAGGTCCCACAAATAACCCAGAGATGCATTTTAAATAAAAGGACACAGTCTACTCATGTAAAAACATGCTGATTCCTGGATTTAGAAGGCGAATGGGCCGCATCTGGCCCCCAGGCCTTAGGTTGCCTACCCCTGTTCTAGAACATCTTGCCACCAGTTTAGACAACTACATGCGTTCTGTTGGGACTTGCTGTTAGATCTGACATCCACTTGAGAGTATGTGCAAAAGCTAACTTGAGAAGGGAGCATTGGTTCATTTACTTTGAATAGGCTTTCTAGATTGGCATAGGAAGACATCTGCTGCCTTACCCCTGTCTCTTAATAACTGCTGTCTACTCTCATGCACTTCAAGCTTCATCAAGTTGTCTTGAAGCCATGTTACTCCTTTTTTGTTATTACCATGGTCAAGTTCTTCTGCGATTTAACTCTGATTTGTTTGCTTATTTACCTATCACTACTATGGAATCTCTGCTTTCCTCTAAGTTTGGTTACAGACAAAAGTCAAACGGGATCCTATATGACTGTAGTACCACAACCAACCTCTGTTCCTTGCATTTCATCCACTGTATTATCTACAGTAGGGGCTGGGTGAGCACAGTAGGTGTCTAATTCTAAGAAAGTTTGGGCCCTACACTAATAGTGGCAGTCTTGAATTCATTTTGCATGAAGCAGGGTAGTGTTTAATGAACTTTATGGCTGCTATAATGAAGGTCGAGGAAAGAAATGCTCAAATATCAAAACTCCTGAGTAGTTCAAATGTATATATCATCTTGTTAAACAAGCAAAATTCTCCTGCTGCCTGTTTGGTTCCTGGCATGGTCTTAATGTGCCTTTATTTTCCACTCCTAGGATGCTGACTCTGGGAGGTGGGCTCCCTCATCTAGAACACCTCAATCTCTCCGGTTGCCTGACTGTAACTGGTGCAGGCCTGCAGGATTTGGTGTCTGTATGCCCTTCTCTGAATCCTGAACACTTTTACTACTGTGATAACATTAACGGTAATGTCTTTTGAATAAAGTACCTTTTAAAAGCATTCATATTTAACCCTTGGAATGATCAGAATTTGAAGCCACTTTCTTTCTGTAACAAAATAGAAAATTCTTTCCAGTAGCACCTTAGAGACCAACTGAGTTTGTTCTTGGTATGAGCTTTCGTGTGTATGCACACTTCTTCAGATACCTGAAGTTTCTTTCTGTAGTTGCAGGTCCTCTGAGTTATGTTAGCCTTTCATTGTTAAAAGTTTAATGTGTATGAAGGCATAGATTTAAATATTACACATTCTTCTATACTGCCCGTTGTACCGTGATACCTGAAGAGAGCTAATTTTACTTTATTGAGGAAATTATCTTGCGGTTCAGAGGAAACCTATGTTAAATACCCTCTTGCCAATGAAGATTTGGATATCATCATGCCTGTTGTGAAATTCTGTTTTATAGCAGCGGGGATAAGACAGGCAGTGGTGACACTGATGGCTGGCGAATGAGTACTGATTATGATCTCTGGAATACGGATTTTAGCTGAAGGAGTGTTATTTTTAATGTAAATAAGTTTATAGGGAATTCTTAATTACATCTGCTTCTTTATGCGGTTGTGGCATATGTTGCTGTTGTTAACTTTGCTGTCTGGTCTTTGACTGCAATAAATATTGATTGCTTGATTTTATTGATACCATTCTAAACATACTTATGATGGATCTTTTAAAATCCCATTTCACTTAAATATCTGGCTTCACTTCTTGATAGCTCTCATTTTGGTATAAAGAGATTACATTAGGATTGAAAAAGTTTGAATCAGTGGAAAGTGTAATGTTAATATGGAGTGTTGTGTATCTTGAGCAGTGTTCAAAACTCCCATTGTTCTAAGATTGCAGATTAAAACTGTAGAGTGGAAGGAAAGGAGGACCTTTTTCTGCCTCCCCACTTCCAGCTACTCTCTGAAGACTGGAGAAGAGACCCTCTTAAGAATATTAGGGGGGTGGGCAGGGGAAGGACTAGACCATGTGAAAAATGAACATAATATTTTAGCTGCAGTTCATTCGTTTTCAGCTTTGGATTCTTGTTATAAAAAAGCACACCTAGACATTCTGTTGTTGCGCCCATAACTTGTATTAAGGTGCCATTTAGCTGTTAGCTTTCATATCTGTTTCTAACACTGATCATTAGCTCTTGAAAATGGATTGGTTCCGTTTAACATTTGCTGCTAACTTCCTAACTATTGAAATGTCTTTATTTTAATATGACAAAAGTGATGGTAGTGTACAAGGCTGAAATCCCATTAAGCCTAGCCTAGACCTCCGTGTTCTGTGAGAATCTTGTTGGCACAGGTACTTTGACTGGTTTGTTTCACAGAAGAGGAGCTGTGATACTGGATTAGTTACTGACATGGTGCAACTCTCAAGCTAGTAGACCACAACATAATTCCCCCCTCCCAAGTCTGCCTCAGATAATATTATTGGAACAAACTCTGAAGTCATCCTATTACTTCTGAACGTTTCACAAGTCTGTATCTGTATCTCTTCCAGTAGTGTTAGCTTTGTGCTCCTCTTTGAAGTTTCTCACAACATAAATGGAGAGTTCTCTCTTTTTTAATAATTTGTCCTTAGTGAACAGTGGATGCATGGATGGTTTGTCTCTCTTAAGGTAGCTATTGGAATTAATGAATAAAAGGAGTTTTGGGCCATTTGAAATTAGCCTAAGGAGCAGACCAACACCAACACTTTCAGTAACAACAACAACAAATCCTCATTGCACAGTTTATTGCCTCCCAAAACATCATGCTGTTTGGCTGTTTCAGGAAAATAAGACTAACTTGTCCTAACTGGATCAGTTGGAAACATCCTGGGGCGTATCTGCTATTGAGAGTGGCTTGCCCAGATTTTGTTTCATCCTGTTCCTCTTGCATGGTTCAACAGCGTATTTTGCCTTGCCGACAACCTAAAAGTCTCATTTAACGTGTGTAAGTGACCAAATGTCAGCCACTGAAAAATATTTCACCTTGGCTAATGCTTGCATAAACTGTAACTATTTTGCTGACATCATCTTTAAGAGTAGATTGTGAAGAACTGCTATAATGGATAGCTCTTAACATAATATCTCTTCTCAAAATGTAAGTACTGGATGGTTCATGCCTTAACAAACATTTCCTTGTTTGGATGTTGTTTCCCTTTGGGATGGGTGTGTGGGTTTGTTCACTCTTAATGAGGGGTCATAAAGCCCTCTAGTGTCTTTAGGCTAGGCAACTATGGTATTCAATTCCAGCTATGCCTTGCGCTTCATTTTTGGAAAGCCCATATATGCTGCAGCTTCTCACCTACCTGTTTTTCTTGCTGTATAAATAAATAAAGCACCACACTGACTGCACACCTCCCTTATTTATTCTGATGGTGTGTGCTCATGCTGCAGTTATGACAAGGAAAGACAAGGAAAAGCAGCTTTCTGCTAGGGAAGAAAAACTGCTGTGATATCCTTATTTGCTTTGATAAGGAAGAATAAGGCTGTGCTGCGGGTGTGATGCTCTTCTCAAGAGTGCAGAACAAGGTGATGGCAAGATAGGGGTTCTCTCTTAGTTGTGTGCATATGTAGCAGTTGTTGGAACCAGAGGTCATCATATGTACTTGATCTTCTGGGAAATCTGTTTCATTATTGGAAAGTAAGTTCATAAACAAGCTCCAAGTTGTTGGATACAACAGGAAGTAAGTTGGTGAATGTGGTAGTGCACAGAAAGTTGAAAGATAATTAACAGATCAATTCAAGTTAAATGTAAACCACTGAACCTTGGGCTTGCTGGTCGGAAGGTCGGCGGTTCGAAGCCCTGTATCGGGGTGAGCTCCCGTTGCTCAGTCCCAGCTCCTACCAACCTAGCAGTTTGAAAGCACGTCACAGTGCAAGTAGATAAATAGGTAATTTCTGTGCGCTGCTCTGGTTTCGCCAGAAGCGGCTTAGTCATGCTGGCCACATGACCTGGAAAAACTGCCTGCAGACAAACGCCAGCTCCCTCAGCCAGTAAAGTGAGATGAGCGCCGCAACCCCAGAGTTGTTTGCATCTGGACTTAACTGTCAGGGGTCCTTTACCTTTACCCTAGTTTCAGTGCTAATGGCGACAATACCTTCTGAAAGAATTTTTCTATACTTATTCCAAGTTGTTAAATTTCTGTAAAGCTATAATAACATCAACAGCTAGTGCCCTACTAGTGAAGGATGTTAAACTTGACAGGTGACAGGAACAGGTCCTCCTTGTTCACACATTTTTTTGAATGCCCTACCCCCAGACAGTACAATACATGCTGTCATTGTTGACTTTTAAACAAGCTTTTGATATTTAGTTTTATCTGAGTTAACCAATTGCTGTGTTTTATTATTACAGCTCACTTGAAGAGAGATGTGATATGGTTTTAATTTGATGGTCTTATATAGTGCACTGTTGTGAATCTTCGTTTGCTGCCTTGTGAGGGCAATGTGCCTGAAAAGCAGTTTAAACATTTGCAGATAAATGAAACAATTCCTGCTCTATAGTGTAGGGCTTTTGCATTCTCATTGTGAAAATGTGAAGCTAACTAGCAGAACTGATGAGCTTCATACTACACCCTTTAAATTAGGTACTGCCAAACAGATGTCATCCTTTTCTGTTAAGTGTTAACATTTTCCCCTCCCAAAGTAAAAGGCTTGCTAAATGGCTTCTTTTTTGAAATATGGAGATAATGATACATTCCATATCTATCTAATCTATCTATAGATATCTATAACACTACCTTCATACCTAACACTACCTTCTTACCTGTCTATATTCTTGCTGACAAGGTGTAAGGTGCCAAAAAATCCCTCTCCTGATGGATGTGTTCTGTAAGTTGAGAATAACTAACTGGATTCTACTCTTAATTACATGAATCAAAACCAGGAACCAGTATCTCCTAGAAAGTTTTTTATAGTATACCACAACAAAATGATTGGTACAGGAGATTTCTTCTTTATTCTAATTTATTCATTCTAAAATTTTATGTTTATTACTAAAGTGGTGATCAAACCAATCTTTTCCTTAATAGAAAATATAGTAATTCTGTAAAGCATACTTCCATCTTTTTACCTCTGAATTGTAACAGCTTCACAAAACAGCCCTTAACTTCATTCCTTTAGCTCAATCGCCATTATGTTTAAATGGGGGAGACGGACGACAACTATTTTTTTCTGTCACTTTTCTGTTAAAAGTTTATTTCTCTATTTAAAGTGCTTTTTAAAAGCCAAACATTTTACACTTTTGCTGTTTTTCTAGATAATATTTCTTGAAACATTATCTGTTTAGTTATTTCATTTCATTTTATCACCTTGTTAATTGGTATCAATTGGGTGAGAGAGAATCATTCAGTTTTCCCATTTTTTTGTTTTGCAGCAGCAAATAATTAAATTGCCCCTGCCCTGATTTTGCTAAACTTGTTAAAATTGTAGCTTGAGTGTCATCTGAATAGATATAAGATTTGGGATTACTTACCTGGAAAATGATCCCACTGCATTTAATTAAACTTAATTCTGAGTTGGCATGTATAGAAGTGCACTGTCAGAGTACTTGGAAAACCAGCAAATAAACCACATTGAATATGATTTGTTGGGTAAAAGGGAAAGCATTTGTGGTTGGTCTAAAAAAATGCTTCAGTCAACTAGGCTTTCATCAATGACCAAAGGTTTTTAGCTAAGATTTGTGTTTTGGGGTGGGGGAAGCTATATTTTTAGTGTTGGACTCTCAGAGGAAAAGAAAATCATTCAACCCTCCCAAAAGCTAGCTAGTTTTCTTGTTGATCATGGAAATTATCTGAGTATGGGGCGCAAAACCAGTTTTTCTGATCTGATCGTCCAGCATATGCCGTTATTTATTTTTCTGTGTATAAGACCTCCTCCCCCCCCTGTATAAGATGTCCCCTATTTTGGGGGACTCAAAATTAAGAAAATGGGTGATTGCCCCCGTGTATAAGATGCCCCCCCCTTTAACATTATTTTTTAGTAAAAAAAAACCTAGTCTTATACATAGAAAAGTATGGTAATTAATTTGTTAATTTATATTACATGATTAGATGATGATGCATATCCTAACTTGAATGTATGTCTTAAAATCCTAATTCAAAATTGCTATTTCTCTAGTTTTGTTTCAGTAATTTCACCTTCAAACTTTTTAAATTAAGGAATTGAGTATCCATCTAAGACTGCATTTACACTTTTAAAAAGCATGCTTAACTTTGCTTTTCAAGGAAAACCAGTTGCACTCTCCCAATCTGAAATGAGACACTACCTTCATTTCTTGCCAAGAATCCCAGCTGCTATTTGCCCAAAGAGATGCCGTTTATTACAAGTACAAGGAGCAAATAGCAGATTGGGAGATCAAACTTTGGCAGGAAACAAGTGTGACACTGGAACAGGACGCATGACCTTCAATATAAAAATGGCCTTTAATATGAATTCATGCTTTTAAAAAGCATGAATAGCATATGTAGTTTTGCATTATGACAGGGCATGCAAAAAAGGGGGAAAAAGACACAAAGACACATCTTTTACCTGTTTAACCCAGGTACAGTACATGAAATAAATGATTTTACTTGCAGCTTTATGGGAGGCAAAGCACTGCTGATAGTTTCATATGATCCTAAAAACACACCTGTTTAGGCAAGCCTTTCCCTGATCTTATGACTTGGTTATTTTAACTGTTACTGTTTTAATTGCTGTGCATTTTAATTACAAATGTGTTAATGTTGCTGTGCGTTTTAATTATGGATTTATTTTATAGCTGTAATCTGCTTAGAAGCCATTTTGACATATAAGATGTTAATTAATAAGTAATAGTATTCTGCTGTTACATGAAGGTGCCCTTCACATGAATCCTACAAGATGAATAGCCAGAAGTGTGTGTTCGGTGTATTTCCAGAATATTGAATTGTACTAACAAATGCTGGTTTCAGTAATGAAAAAGGTTCATTTCCCCCTTAACTGTTTTCAGACATGTTATTGTTTGATAACACACCCTCACATACTTTCTGTCCAGTTTTGATTATATAAAATACTCTGAGTATTGCAAGGAGACAGCAGGATTGGTCTGGCCAGTTTCATGGCTTTAATTCATTAAGATGAATGTCCTGTGCCTGAAATAATGTAGGGCACCTGTTTTTAAATGCATATGTGGCTTTTGCCAATAGTGCAGTAATTTCACTATTTATTAAAATTACTTGCAAATGAAGGTAAGTAATGGTTGCTGAAACTTGGTAAAACTTTGGTATGGGACTTTTAAAAAAAGTTATAATCTTGAGCCAGAACTGGCAACCTTCTACTCATCAGAGTATACTTTTGGGAAACAGATTATTCTGGAGGGTTTTAAAAAAGTTAGGTGCTTTATCCTTTCTTCCAGGTACAATAGGTAGCTCATACAGGAGCTAAATTTGTTGAGCCCAAGGAAGCTAACCTGGGCCCTCCAGGTGCTGCTGGACTCCAACACTTACCACCCCCAGCCCGAGGATAATGGGTTTTGTAGTCTAACACCTGGAAGGCCACAGCGCTGCTGTGAAATCTGTTGGGCAAATAATATGCTGTATATTTAAATGTGGTATAATCAGTTGTATACCAGTTAGATATTACAAAGGCAATGTGAGACTTTTAATGAATATGAAATATCCCTCGATGAAAAAGGCTATGAATGTCTACTGCACAAGATGAACACCATCCCTTTTTCTTCCTTTCACATTTGTTCTGTCTTTACACAGGTCCTCACGCCGAAACCGCCAGTGGATGCCAGAACTTGCAGTGTGGTTTCAGAGCCTGCTGCCGCTCTGGTGAATGACCTGACTACTTTCCTTTTCAGTCTACTTCATTAGCTCAGCAGGCTTCCTTTCATGCACTTTACTTACAGTCCGCATCTTGTGTTAACAGTTCCCTTCTGAAGTGCAAATTGTAGGTCCTTTCTGCCCCATAATTCAGAATCTTATAAGCAAACTGTGTAGTGTCACACCATTCTCACAATGTTTCACTCTGATTTCGGAAGGTGAGAGGTTTAATTCTTTGTGCCGTGAAACTTACTCGGATTGTTTTGACACTTTCCCCCTAATGTTTGGCACTTAATATTTTTATTTTGTGTTTTGTGCTAAGCCCTTAAGATTATTATTTTTTAAGCTCATGCTTCAATATAAATATTAAATACATCTGGATAACAATATATATTGTTCAGTAGTGATTTCTCCCATAACTTCTGATCCCAGAATTGTCTTACTGCAGAATTACAGATACTTTGTCTTAGCACTGACTTCATATGTTATAAGCTTAAAGAACAGTAAATGAAACATTCCCATCAGCATCTGAGTTTGTTAGAGTCTGGATAAGTTAGCAAGCCAATGACTGTTTGCCACATCTTTTTGTGGGCTTCACAAAGTATTTGCTTAACTGTAGTTGCATAGCAACCAGGACCCTCTGTATCATCTATAGAAATTCATTAAAGATGCTGAATTCTGAAAGGGACTTTCCAAGAAGTGATTTCTCTGCTGTAAGAGCAACTGAAATAAATAAATTTTCAGCTTTAAGGAACTTGCTGGTGGTAATCTGCTCATTTGAATGGAGGGGAAGTTCAGTGGCATTGCAAAATAACAATATTGTTCCAGCAACTTGAGAATTTAAATGTGTTGGTAAACTTTTTAATGCAGTATCGCCACAACTTACATGTGTTTAACATGTGCAATTTCAACTTAACTCAGTTGAAGGTTGGTTGAAATCACATAAATGCCTGGAAGGAAGACAGCTTAAAAGTTATTTTAGCGCAGAGTTTTTTGGGCGCAGAAAGCTTTTAAGCTCTCTGCTTTGCTTATCAGGCTCTGCAGTGCTCTCACAAGAGCACCCCAGGAGAAGAGCAAAGCAAAGCAAAGCCGTGTTTGTGGTCAAACCAAGTTCTCCCCTGCATTTTTGTGGGGTGGGCAAGGCCTACCCAGTGCATAGCTCTGGAAAGGTAAGCATGCTTGCACAATGGTTCCAGGGGGGTGGGTGGTTTGAGTATACATGCTTCCCCCCATATGTTTTACCCCAGGAATGGAACCTCCGCACAAGACACGTTCAGACTGTACTGCTGCTGTATGAGTAATTGCTGTGTTTGCACATCAAGTAAACTAGAGCTCTCAAACTGTGTATGGCATTAAGCTGAAGATGAATTTGCTGAATTTGCACAAAACTTTGTGCCGCAACTGGTATGAAATTTAGGGACAACAGACATTTCATCCCATCTCTTTAATTTTGTATATTGACCCCGAGTTTCAATTGTTAGCATACAAACAGGAAAGGTATATGCGGTACAGAGTGTTAAACCAGTAGACAGATTGGTCCCACCTCTTGTGCAGCATCTTTAAATAGTCCTTATTATCAAACTTTATGCATGTTGAAATCTTATGCCTGCCCTGTTACATTTTAACTGTGTTCCAGCTAAAGCAGCATTCACTTTGTGCATCAGAAAATATGAAGATGTTCCTTGATATGGGGGAGGGGGCAGGAATTTTTTTACTTCGGATTGCTGCCAGGACTGGGCAAGTACCTTTTCTGTGCTGATACTGCCATATGGGGGCAGTGAAAATAAGCTGCCAGACTGACATAATAGCTACCTTGACTTCATAGAGCATTTCACATGTCAAGTTGATGAGTGAGTAACCCATACAGACATGGCAGTATGTCAGCAGGAATTTAAACATCTGAGATATTTCCTTAGCAGAGGTATGCAAGTGTTTTCTGCAGCCTGGCTTTGCTATGGCAATTCTTAATCACAGGAAAATAATCTGTTATGCTGCTCTGCCTAATTGTGAATACACAGCACAGCATGGCTTCAAGGGTTTTGAGCACATGATTTGCAGTGTGACTGGAGCTGAAAGGTTTTATACAACTTTAATGGGGCATTGCAGAAAACTGATCAAATTAAGAAACTCCTTCCAGTATTTTAATCTGCACATTTTAATGATCCAGAGTTTAATACAAAATCATAAGATGATACTAATGAATTTAAAAACTACAAGTAAAAAGTAAGTCTGAGTAACTCTTACCTATTACGAACCAGTGAAGCAACATAAATCCACACTGAAAGAATGTTTTTAGGGTATGCATGAACATACACAGCTAATGCAAACTCTATGTTTGGAACATCAATGCTATGAACTCCAGTACTATATACCGCCTCCACTAAAGGTGTAACTTCTGAAAATGCCATGTGGATAGGAAATCCTGACACCTGCAAGTAAGGGGAAAATTTAAAAATTTCCTGAAGTTTGTCAATTTACCCACAATACCACCTCTGGACTCAGTTGGCCACTAAGAAAATGAAATAGTCGTACCTTGGAAGTTGAACGGAATCCATTCTGGAAGTCCATTCAACTTCCAAAACGTTTGACTTCCAAGGCGTGGCTTCTGATTGGTTGCAGGAGCATCCTGCAGCTAATCGGAAGCTGCACCGGATGTTCAGCTTACGAAAATCATTCGAAAACCGGAACAATCACTTCCGGTTTTTGATCATTCGGGAGCCAAAACGTTCGAGTTTACAGCTGTTCTGCTCCCAGAGTTCCACGGTAGATGTTATGATGAATGAAATGATGCTATATACATTCTGCAATTATGGGCCAGCCCTGCCACTCAAGGCAGGCATGGCCAAACTTGGCCCTCCAGATCTTTTGGGACTACACCTCCCATCATCCCTAGCTAACGGGGCCAGGTCAGGGATGATGGGAATTGTAGTCCCAAAAGATCTGGAGGGCCAAGTTTGGCCATGTCTGACTTAAGGTAAATTGAATCTCTTGGCTCAAGATGACTGGGGGAACAACAAATCAGCTGCATGCCTTCCTTCTGACCACTCTCCCCTGTTGACTTGGGTATCTTGACAACTAGCTTTCTCTTAGATTGAAGCATTACACTTCTGTGCTTGTCGTCGTAGTACAATAGCAGGTAGCACTTTCCCCCTGCCCAGGTTGACCACCCATGCTGCTGGCCAGCTGATGCCCTCTCTCCCAGCAATAAAAACTTGTTAAGCTTTGGAAAATGTAAGAGACAAATTTCTAGACCACTTTCAACATGACCCAACAAATAAGTCAGCAAAATGCTTTCACTGTATCACAAGCTAAAATGAAGAGATTTCATTATGCACATGGAGCAAATTACTGCTAAGCCCCAATACAAGCATCATCCTGGGAGGGAGGGAAGCACCATCCTATAACCCCAGTAATATTACTAAACTCCCAGTTCCCTAGGGGCCGTTATTCTATACATTACCCTGTAATCTCCTAGTTGCTTCTGTAATTCCGCCTGATGGTCATCCTCTACATCTTTGCCTTGATTTTTTTCCAGCAGAGGTAAGAAGTGTCGAAGAGTAGAGGTACAGTATCTGTTCCAACGTGTCAAGTGTCTTGGCCTCCATCCCATGATTTTTTCTTTCAGTATCTTCTCAAGTCTGCATTTTAATATGTTTTAAAAGTTGCTTTTGAAATTTTGCTGCTCCAGTGCAACTGTGGTTTCACAAACACACTCGAGATCTTTAGAATTCCATAATTACAGCCAGATTTGAAATGCCACAGGCATTCCGTATTTCAATGACTTCTTCACAACATGCTTACGTAAGAAACCGAGGTGGCAAACCTACTTCTCAAGCATCATTTTAGACTGGAAGAGGACCAAGTCTTACATTATTGAATGCTCCTCCGGTAAAATAACCTACATCTAAAAAACTAGATGCTTGGGATAAAAGTTCTAAGCTCATCTGACTTACTAGTTTTGTTCTGCTATTTGTTAGAACAAAGTCAGGATGTTATGGAATGTCAAACGTGGAGACGGCCAAGCTAAATATATTGCAAGGTAACCAAAATGGCTACATAATAAAGTAGTCCAAGTCACTAGAATTTTCTAGATCCCTTTATAAAGTATTGAGCTTAAAAGAGCGATGAATCAAATAATTTCACAATCAGAACCACCAAGCATTTCATATCCAGTAGGAACTGACATTTGATATTGCTGGCATTCATTTTTCTTGAGAGTGTGTGTATGGAGGTGCTGGGCTGCCCAGATAACAAGACCCCCCCACACACCCTCTGCCTCGCTGATGCGGTCCAAAGGAAAGCAGAGCAATACGTATGGCACCAGCTGGGTTGCAGGAACCACTGGAAGGAGGCATACAAGGTGCTATCCAACCATCTTAGGGACTCCACTCTGGATTTGTGTAGGGTTTACTCCTTAGACTTTTCTTCTCCCAAAGGTATCTTGCAAGGCAGTGGGTTTAGAATAAAGTTTTCTTTCTCCTAGATGGGCTACCTTTCTAGGTTGATGAGCCCCATCTGTCCTCCCCTCTACTTCCCTCTACAGCACATGCAGAGACCTCCTTCTTGAACATTGGACCCACTATTGGTTTCATCCTTGCCATCCGCCAGAGTCTGTCTTTGCATGCAGGGGAAGCCCCTAACTCACCCAAGGGTTTGAGACCCATCAGTTACCTCACCTGGTTTAGCTGGCCTGTTGAAGCCATTCCCAGGATGTGACCACTGTCGCATGCTGACAGCTTCTAGGAACCACAGGTGAGAGCTGAGTGCAGGGTGGGGACCAAAGGTGGACAAACTACCCCAGAAGAAGCATGATCTGTCCCCCCACCAGAGGTACTGCCTCTCCTCTTAAAACCCCATACACCTGACATCTGATGTACGTAATGGTTAAATGCAGTTGCAAAACACATTCAATAGACATGGGTACCTGTTCTGTAGTTCTAGGGCAGCCGTCTTGTCCACCCGTTGATAGACCAGTTTGTCAGGCTAACAAAATATGAAGGGGTAAGGTATAATTTGGTATTTACATAATGTGAAATATGCAATCTTGCTTTTAAGATGTACTGGGATATACTGATAATTCAACCCACCCACTCTGCCACCCACAAGACCTGGAGAATTGTACCTGTGGTAGGCACCTTAAAGTGGGCACTCTTACAGCAGGTAGGGAATCTACAAACCTGCACAAGAACCCCAGAGAGTCCCTGTAGTCAGAGTTTTTTTGTCTTCAGCCAACTTGCAGTTCTCTGATTCTCAGTACTGTACTAAAAGCTGAGCTTCAGATTGTTTCCCTACTCCCTCTCATTAGCTGGATAATGTTTCCAAATTCTGGTGGACATTAGACTCCAAACTTAGGAGAGAGATTGCCAACTCCCTGATTATCTGGAATAATCTGTATATAGTAAGAAGTGGGCAATGCAAATACAGCAACTAAAGTTTTTCTCTGGATACTTAAGAAGAAAGATTCCCATGCTACAAAATATTACCTCATCTCCTTGTTGCAAAATCATTTCAATGTTAACCTAGGCTTAAGCATCTGCATACTATAATAAGCATTTTGCAATGCTATTTGAAACTTTCTGATTTTCCATGCTTACAAATAAGGTAGGAATGCAGTCTTCATTGGTGTCCAGTTTGTGGAACAAACCACATGCAAATGTTTTCAGCAAGCAAAATACATTATTGCATTTCCTAAAATAGTAAAATAAGTTTTAACTCTCATTTTGTTACAGTTCTTTTAACGTATCTGTCCTGTAATCTCTCCCTTAAGGTCAAAACAATTTCAGATACAGATGAAATGATGCAGCCCTATAAAATTTAAAATCCTAATACCTGCACACTGGAGAGACCAGGAAATGGTAAACTTCTTGAAAAAAAGGGTTTCCAGAATTTTGGTTTGCTGACATCGAAGTTTATTCTTAGTGGAGAATCATATTGTTGAATATTGAACCAAACCTGAAAGAGAACTTTTTTAGTTACTTTCTTCATCTTAACCATAAATCAGTCCTAATTCTGCCCTCTGTTTGAGTTAACTTTGATTCATGGAAGAGCCAGTGGAATTTCCCCCCACTCTCTTTGAGCAGCTGACCTCTGGGTCTAGAGAGCACCTGCTATCAGTCAGCAATCCTGGCCTAAATGAATTGAATGGTCTGACTCAATATAAGGCAGCTTCGTAAGTTCAAAGAATGGCAGATAGCGAGATGTGAATTACTTACGTTGTCACAGGAAATGAGGCAGCCCACACTTTGCAAGGGGCAGAAAGCATCATACTGTCCATAAAAACGGCCACAACTTGGATTCCAGATCACATACTGATTCTGTTCCCAAGTTAGCACATATGCAGTTGGTCCCTGGAAATAATTGTCAAGTTCCTTAAAACCTTGCTTTTGCAATGCAGAATATATTTACATTTTACATGCATTTCCTCCCCCTCAGAACTTAGTAGTGGGTGCAGCTGATGTATGTGATAGAAGTTTCAGCTCATTTTCTCTGCAGTAGCCTCTGTGAAGGCTACCCAGCACACACTTTGGGGATTATACCTGCAATTCATACCCTGAAAAAATATTCCTGCTAAGCCGCTAAACAGGATGAACTATTTTCCCATTTTGCACAGTGAAGAATTCCATGTAACTGGAAACCTGTTTACTCCATTGCCAACAGAGGTTTGTCCAACGAAACAATACTATTTTACATATTTTGTATCCAGTCCTTTGGTATTAATGAATTCTGTCCAATGCCAAGATCAGGACTTTCCAATTACTCACTGCCTTGCAGTTTCACACTGCCTTGGCAAGGCCTGCTAAGTGTTGCATAGAGTAAAATCTAGGAGATTCTACAATGTATGGATTCCTGTAACAGGCTGCATGCACCAAGCTTTCAAGTTTTTTAAAAATTAAGTTTTTCTTTAGCAGGCCTCATGTTGAAGCACAAACTGCCTATTAAGATTTAAGGGTTTTAACTTGCGAGGGTGGAGACAGCTTGCATGGCGGCTGTTGTAAGTATGATGGATAAGGCTCTTAGCTACTAAATAGAAAATTCTTTCCAGTAGCACCTTAGAGACCAACTGAGTTTGTTCTTGGTATGAGCTTTCGTGTGCATGCACACTCTGAAGAAGTGTGCATGCACACGAAAGCTCATACCAAGAACAAACTCAGTTGGTCTCTAAGGTGCTACTGGAAAGAATTTTCTATTTTGTTTCGACTATGGCAGACCAACACGGCTACCCACCTGTAACTGGCTCTTAGCTACTGACCAATAATTCCTTGTTTTGAATTATTTCCCCTTTCATGAACTCACAAGATGGCTTTAGGCAACTCATCTCTCTTAGCCTCAGCACACACATCCCTGAAACAGGAGATAAGTATCATCTTCCTCCTATGAGGGTGTATTTGAGAACTACAAGAAGATAATAAATGTGAGGTGCTTTGAACACCTGAGAGGACTATGTACGTATCTTCAACTCTAGGCAAATATACATATTCTGTGGGGGAATTTGTAGGGCTGAGCACACACAGTAAATTTGCCATGTAACTTAAGACCATGCAGAAAATAGCAACCAGTACACGTCGACCTTAAGACTTTAAGACTCTATTAGCTGAAGAAGAATCACCGAAAAAGGGCATTGTCCTGAGGGCACATTAATTTCACCTGGTATATAAACTTTAAGAAATAAATCTTTTCATAAGAGACTTGAATCAACTGAATCATCATTGTGGCCTGAGTTCTTGTTTTTCTACTATTTTCTGCATGTAACTTAGACCAGCATTAGGAAGCAGGCTGGAGACATCTCTACCTTATTATGGGTCCTTGCAAATACCCTAGTCTAGTACAACCAGGTATTTGATCCATGCAATACCATTCAATTCCATTTGAAGAAGATTAAGTTGCAACCACTAGTTTTTTATTGATAACAATATCAAAACCAGAGTTTTGCTTGCATCACGCCTTTGGTCAACGGAATTGCTTTAAAAGTTTGACTAAATATAAATCTGACCATTATTTGTGACGCAATTCATTCAGTGTGTGTACTGCATTCTCAGGCATGTGGAAGTTTGTTGGAGCATAAATAAATTACTGACTTACCTCAGGAATAGCACTTCCAATTAAAAGCCAGGCCTTTTTGCCTAGAGCAAGAAAATAATTGCACAAGAGTACAGCATGCTCTTCTTCATCTCCAGCCAAAAGATCAAGGAATTGCTAATGAATGCAAGCAAACAAGTTGCATTAACAATATAGCCAATGTTTCTAGTTCAGGAATCTTCCATGAAGTATGGCTCTGTTTGTCTGGAAATATGTTTATGTCCCCAAAGATTTTGGCTCAATTGAAACTAGAATTAAAGAAGCTGAACTGTGATTTTACATAATGTCTGACTTGGCAAACCATTGCTCCAAACTCCATTCATTTTGAATGGTTAATTTATGAATCATGAAAAGCATATGAAAACTATGAAAAATAAATATATTTTTCTTCCTTTAGCCTTTAGCTTTAAGCTAAATGGCAAGATGAAGAAAAACATTTTCTTATTAAAAAGATACACACCATCTTTCTAGTTCACAAATGAACCAAACAACTAGAAACAAAAGCAGACAAGGAGCTTTTGAGGTTAATGAGGTGCATGCAATGTCCCTGTCTCCTACAATTCAAAGTTCTGTGGAGGTGTACTGTAAAAACAGACGGGATAAAGTCTCTCAGATGTCTGTGGAAAGAACCTCCACCTGCAATTTGGATATGGAACTTCACCATAATAATGACAGGATTTGGGATCTATTTATATTTAAGGCATTAGATTCCAGTTCTGACCTAAGAGCATTTCTGGCATAAAGAACCCAGAACCTTTTAAAGAGGATTCATTGCCTAATTAGCTCTTCATTCTATCTAATCTGGACCTTGGCCTGTGCATTCTAGGCACACATAGCAGCCGAAGGATAGTTCTGTAGTAAAAAACATCACAATGAACTCAAAAAGGTCAACCCCACAGAATTTAAAAATCAATTATCAATTTTTCCTCCCCAAAATTTTAATTCTTGTAGGTTAAAACACACATTTATTGGTTCTGTTCTGAGACTCTACTACAACAGCTGATGAATTAATCCATAGACGATAGCAGACATTAAGAAGAACTCTACACATGTGGTGGCAGTGTAAATATGTACCATTTTTTTGGCAAAGGGTTTTTAAGGAGATAACAGGAATCACTGGGTTAAAGCTTACCAAAAGGCGAGAGGTAGCATTATTATCAATTTACGGTGGGGAGGAAGGTTCACAGGCTATGAAGGACTTGCTCGCAAATTTATTGACAGCTGCACGAATTATTATAGCTAGGAAGTGCAAAGGGCAACCGGAATATAAAATGGAAGAATGGTATAAAGAGGTGTGGGATATAGCTATTCATGATAAGTTAACATGTGCCATTAAGGTAAGACAGGGAATATGCAGGAGAAATGATTTTGAGATATGGAGGCTGTTTGTAGAATTTGTACTGTTAAAACGGAAAAGGGTCAAACCATCGCAAGAGATGTTAAAATTTTGAGAGGTTGGATAGTTACAATGGAATGGTCTCAAGGGTGGGGTGCACATTTTCATTCTTTTTTTTTTTTTTTTAAATTCCATTTAGTTCTTACCATATCACAGTATTACAATTGGTGAACAAAAATAGATCAACCTTCTTTTAACCTTCTAACAAAACATTCAACACACATATCTCCAAACACTTTTACTTATTTATCACCCTCTTCCCCCCCCCCACCCCCGTGACTTCCCTCCACCCATGTTTGGCATTATTAGCTTTTTTATGGTATCCTTTAAATTGTGTTTGAACGGTATATTATTGCTATTAACCTTAATATCTCATCTCTATTTCCTTCTAACTTTGTGGATCTTAGTCTAAACATATCAGTACATCACTTTTGGAACATCGTTTTAACATATATTCATCAACACATACACATTCTTTCTTTAAATTTTGATTAGTTTGTAGTCTGATTGCCGCCGTCAATTTGGCCAATTCAATAAATTTGCACATTTTCATTCTTATTTATTTATGATTATTTATGATTACTTATTTATTTATAATTATTTATGATTACTTTGTAAATAAGTAAATAATTAAAAAAAAATAAAAAAATAAACTCTAAGCCTTTAACTTACATCTGATGTACTCCACAAGTCACAGATTCCAGCAAATGACACACTGTCAGGTAAGAAAGGAATCAAGGCAACATAGCGGGCCACCAACTCCTATACATAAACAAGCAGAGGACACTCCATCAGTCTGGTGCTGTAGCCGCTGCCACTGCCAATGAAACCCAGAGCCTAACTGACTTTATCACGGCAACCACCAAACTCTTAGACACATACACACACTTACTGGATTGTGTGAGGATTCCTAGCCTGTTTTCTGACCCGTCACTGAAAACATATTCCTTTATCGCATGAGAAACACTTACTGACGTTTCTTGGGGATTGTCGGCATGAACCCGCAGGAGCTCGTCTGGTGGGTTCAGAGGTTTGATGTAGCGAGTGATGAAGACTGTTTTCCCATTGATGTCAATTACAGTAGTCAGGCACTGGCGACTTGGAAACTTGAGCGCACATTCAGCTTGGTACCTCTCAGCTGCTTGCAGAAGTTGTTCATCTTCCTGGGTGTCGAACTTGGGGGGGGAAACAAGTTAAGTGCATGTGATTTTGCTTATGAATTCTCCCCACCACCACATCCCCGCTTCATGAATAGGAGGACAACTATGTCCTCCATTCAAGTACAAGAAGATGGTAACATACTGTGATTTTGGTATGTTGTCTAGATGGAGCCTTCAAGGTTTTTGCATTCAACTTTCATGTCTCTCAAAATTCCATATTATACCAGGAAGTACAGTATTACCAGTCACAATGAAAACACTGTAATATCTAATTTGTTCTGGTGTTAGGTGGTCAGGAATAAACTGATAGAACAGCTGATAGGGAGTGGGTGCTGTAATTTTAGATAAAGAATGGGCATACATCCTCTGTACAGAAAAAGGAAGGAAATGTATATTTAACTATCATAATGAAACAACAAAATATTTATCTGGCCAGACATCTAAAAGGGCACTGGTACTGATGCTTTTCTAGATTCCCATTAAAATAAATACCAATTTACACTTTTTCCCAAACAGCAAAAAATGAGTCTATGGTATGCACAAAACATGAATTGTCCAGAGACATTTCTATGACTGACTTTCACTGCAACATGGTGGCCCATGGTGGGTGGAGCACTCAGAATTTCATCCCTCCCATCTTTCTTCTAGTTGGCTCCTAAACTTTGCAGAAATGTTTGCACCTTTGGTTTAAAAACAGTTTCTTACAGATTATTTGGCAACAACTGTTGCTCAGAGTAAACCCATTGAAATGAATGGACCTAACTTAGTCATGTCAATTAATCTCAGTGGGTTTACTCTGAGTAAAACTGCCACCCATCATTTTTAGTACAACAATTAAACACATAGGAATTTGCACAATATTAATTCGCACCTTATAGCCAACATACTACATTAGCAAAAAAATGTTAGGCCATGGACACATGAAACAATTCTAACAGATCACCCCCACTGTAAAATAAGAAGTATGAACATTTTGTACCTTCTTAAGCATTTCATTCATCTACAAAGATTCAGGAAGGTAAGCAAGAAAAGAGACAAAGGTGGGAACAATGTAAAAAAAATATGCAACAACATGAAAGACTATCAGAGTTAAGCAGCTGAGAACATACAGGCACACATCCAATTATTTTGTATTAGTGGAAAGCTTTGAAGTAATAATAGGGATGGGGAGAGGTTTAGGTATTCTGCATGGTCTCCATGATATGACACAGCATGGATTGTGCTTGCATAATCTAGAGGGAAGAGACCTTCTGGAAATTTCTGGAAACTATGCGGATAGAAGATTTAAATCAGGTAGAAGATTCAAAGAGAGAATAATCACGTTAAAAGAACTGATGCAAGAAAGAAGTTAACACCCACCGCCCCCTGCAAAATATATTCTATTCTCATCTTACCAACTTAAGGCACAACAAATAGCTGATCTGTGAAATTTCTTACCTGAACTGTTCACTCTGAGTTATTTACTATGTTTAATAGCGCTGTCTAGCTAGCATTTTGATAGTGACTGTCTTCCAACATTCAGACTGAAATTTTGGTTCTAGCTACTAACTTTTAAAAAGGTTGGTAGTATAGCTTTTTGCTGCAACTCCAGAGTATATGGTACATCCTTTCCTTTCTAACTCTTAAGAGTCTGGATTCTGTCTTGAAGGAAACTAGCTAACATAGTTTCTGAAAGAGAACAAATGAGGTCAGTGGAATCTAAGGAGCTTCTTTTGTTGCTTACATTACTTTGTACAGGGCCACATATATATGAAAGCATTTATGCATAACTGCCATAGATGATGAGAGGAGGGCTAAGCTGAGCTCATCTCCTATGCTTGGCTTGCAGAGACTCCCGGTCAGCTACTCTCTCTAGGACTGCATGCTGTCAGACCTCTGTAAAGAGAGGAAGTAGGAGCCCACCATGTCCCACCTTACAGCACACCTGAGAGCCTGTAAGGAACAGCAGCGCCAGAATTGTGGCAATGGCAATTATTTATTTCAAACAATAGCACTGCCACAGTTAATTAATGCATCTGGTCAATCAAATCACCTTATTTATTGCTAATCAGGTTCCCACTCAGTCTAGTTCTATAAGTGATGTATTTCCTACTTTTTTTACTGCCACTTGCCATTGCGCATGCTTACAGTCTATTAAAATAAGTGTATACACATTGGCTCAGAAAACAACTCACTCCAGCAGGAACTCACAGGTCATTTATATGACTTCTGGCTCCACTATCTTTGGTCAAGCTCAGCAGTTAAGGGGTAAGTGAACTATGCCGTAGATTTTAAAAACATGCCCAGAAGTAAAACGTGAAGAGATTTACCTTTTCGCGAACCGATTCTCCAGGAATGAGCTGGGGTTCAATGGTAATGAACAGCGATAGATAGGATCCTTCACTCAGATTTCGAATGGAATCATAGGCTCTTTCAATTCCAAGATTTTTCCCCTTACTGTATCCAAGAAGAACTGGAGGAATATCTACCTTAAACGTACCATCTATCTAAAAACAAAAAACAAAAACTCCATGTAACAATATGCAGTTGAGCATAAGCAGCCAGGAATGGCAACGATATTATTTTATTAGTAATAAAAAGGATGCCTTATTTTGTTATTTTTTTATTCACCGCACGAGGCTCCTCTGCCAGTTCATGTTTACTTACCCTTGCTTGAAAATATACGGTTGTAAATGGAATCCGAACAGAACCAAGCCAGTGCTTCTCGACACGCGTATGAACTCCGCCGCATTCTCTTTCACGATCATCCTAAGGAAAGTCACAAAAGTCTTGACAAATTCTTCCAGAAATAAAGTGGCTCCTTCCCATGCCTCTCCTTTTCCAACATGGCTACTCTGCATTATTTTCCCCATTAAAGTGAGGAGGAGATTTTGGGTGTGTGTGGGGGGGGGATGAATTATAAAAACTTTTGCAATGTTAAAATATGAGGTGGCTCTGGGTTTTACTGAAGTTGCTTTAAGCAGTGCCCTGCCCCCTCGCTGCGTTCCCTGAAACAGAAGACTTTCACAAACTGTGCTGCATCATGATGCAAAAGTGTTCTTGGGTAGAAAATATTCCTACCCTTATAGCACCAAACCACACCCACCCACCCACCACGAGAGACCAAACAGAACAGAGCACTTCTTTGTACTTCACCCTAGCCCAGGCATAGGCAAACTCGGCCCTCCAAATGTTTTGGGACTACAATTCCCATCATCCCTGACCACTGGTCCTGTTAGCTAGGGATGATGGGAGTTGTAGTCCCAAAATATCTGGAGGGCCGAGTTTGCCTATGCCTGCCTAGCCGTTTAAATGGCAACACGTCTTTGCAAGATCCTTTGCATTTATAATCAAAAGCCAAAACGTTGCAGTTTAGTTGCCTTTTGCTGAAGCCCAGTGTGTTTTAGACACGGAACTTAGTCGTTCAGAAGTCAAAATCAGTGAGCAATACTTCCAGGTAAGTTTGCTCTGGATAATAATCATGCCACACACAAATAGCCCTTGTCATTAAGGCAGCTAAGGCCCGCTCCTTTGCAAGCTGCCAGCCTTCCATTTTTTAATAGCAAAATGTCTTATAGAAAATTAATATAGGCACCTTTAGGTTTACGCCAGAAAATATTTGAGTTTATACTGAAACCTATGTATCTGGTCTAAAGGGTGGGGGTGGGATTTGTCAAAAGCAGTGGTCCATCAGCCTACATAATGCAAGCATTTGCGTAACCTCATCAGATACTCTCTGCAGTGAGAAGTGCATGCAAATTGTATCGCACTGCCACAGTGAGACTGAACCAGATTTAGAGACTAATGCTTGGCTACCAAGACCGCCCAACATTTGTTGGCTTCTGGGTTACAGACGCTGCGTTCTCCATTTTGGCTCAGCCCTGATCTCTTGCCCCATCTCTGCCAGAGACCAGTGCTTGACAGTTCAGCCCACAAAAGCTGATATGGGCTGGGCACAAGGAGCCAGCTGGTGAATCCTGGAGGCTTTTCATCGCTGGACTCCATTTGGGCAAACATGTCAGGCTCCCGCAGCCTGGCTCTTTATACCTTGACCTCCTTATTATGCATACACAGTCAACCTAATTCTTGAGATGCTTTGTTTACCTCTAGGACATCGTACAATACTTCATCAAAAATGTTGATGAAGATATCATCCTTCACTGACTGCAAGCTGGAGGTGCTGTAGTCACCATTAGGGGCTCTGCAGCATTATAACAAATGAGAGAAATGTCTGAAATAAAAACTTTGTACAATTTGCAATCATACATATATATTTCCAGTTTATGTGCATCTTCCCTCTCACTCCTCCCTGCTTCCTCCACCACCTCTTTCCTTCAGTTCAGTTTATTTATTTGGCATACAGACCATAAACATCAGATATAGTGTATGAGTATCAAGGCAACCAAGACAAAAAAAGGAAAAATATATATAAATGCAAACAAAATGTGGCTTTTCAAACAAAAGTATAACAAAATCCAACTAGTTAAAAATACGGATAATCTACTCAGAACTCATCTTCCCTTTAACAACGGTGACCTGGTTTTCATGGATATAGAAATTATCTTTCTGAGATCTTGGGGTTGGAATCTGTCATTAAAATTGAGACATAAATAAAATTAAACTCCAAGTGAATCTTCCCAAGTTGAGATCAAACAGGTTCTTATGCACTGCCAAAAATTGCAGCCAAGAATAATATGAACCAATGTTTTCACCAAGCTGCTTTATTAAGGACAATCTGCCGGGTGCCCAGGTAGCTTGATTAACTTTCCATAAATGCTGATGGCAAAAAAGCATTTAACTCAGCCAGTGAAAATGTTTTCCTGTATTCAGGAATCTTTCACGTTGCTCAAATATCTAGCACATTGATAATGAGTGCTAGGTTGCAGACCAAGGAGCAGTGGTGAGCAAACTCCATTTGCCAGAGCTCTTCCTTCAGGTTCATCAGGGCATCTCACTAACTTCTATGGAAAGCAGTTCATAGAATTGTTATCGGAAATGCTTATGAGATGGAGTAGGGCCGACCCACTGCATTTCTCTTGAAACTGGGATTAGCAGAGCCTGGGGAAGGGGCAATTCTATTGACTGCCCATCTCAACTACATATCTTTTCTTTCTCTCTGACAAGCCAATGGAAGCCACGTGTTTTAATAAGGGAAAGTAAAGGAAGTGCAAACAGAGACATCATGGCGGTGGCAGCGAAAAAGCCAGACTCTAGCACCATCATACACTGGTGACACCAATATCAGAAAAGGGCTTGAGGCCTTACCCTGCCGCCTCAACAGTGTTCCTGAATTCAGAAGTCAAAAGCTAGCTATTTAGGTTATATGGAGAGAGGGGGCAGTACTTAAACATTCATCTAGGCTATCTTTTGTCATACCATAAGGCAGAGAATTAAACATTTCAGAAGATGCCTTCACACCTAAATGGAAGTTCAAGCTCCTCATTCCAGTTTGGGTTTGGTCCTTCAGCAGTGGTTGTTCGGCAAACCGTTCGCTGAAAAGAAACTTCTACGAAAGGTCGTACTAAGACCTACAATGAAACAGACAAAGCACTCACGTTTTTCCAAAGTGTGCAGAAGGATACTTGCAAATTATTTAATGACAAGTAGGAACTTTCCAACATGTAAGCCACAGTGCACCTTTTAATCTCAAGGGGGCTTTTAAATTATTTTATTATTGATGTAATAACTATTATTTATACATTGCTACAGAGGTACAATGAACAATTATTGATAAATAGTTGTTTTATCAAGTTATATATTGTCATTGCCTGCATAACAAAACTACATTGGACACAACAGTGACCATGGCTCTAGAAAAAAGTGCCAGTCAAGAAAGGCTATAATGGAAACAGGAAAGAATGTGCTTAAGAACAAACAGATGGAAAACTTTCGAAAACTGGAAATAATTTGACGCACCAACCCTAAGGACCTCACCATAATTTTGTTACGCTGTCTTAAAAGATAGACTTGGGATTGGTTACCAATCATCTGATTATTGCTCAAGTGTATGTATTATGTTTCCCAGAAAAGGATAAATATTCCATTACTTTCAGATTAGTGTAAGAAGATATGGAACCAAACTGAATTACCTTGAGGAGCTGTAAGGAAACAGGAGACAATAAACCCCATTTCTCTATGATTTTTTTTTTTTACATTAGCTGCAAACTCATGAAATATATATTTAAAATAAATGGTCCCCCCCCCCCATACTGATCATCAGATCTGAAATAGCAGTTTCCAAACTTGCGTTTGGCTGGTGCTTAGTGTTACCTGATTAAATGCCCAGTCTATGCTATGGGTTGGGCTCTGTGGAGGCGCAGAAGCAGCAAACATCTCATTGAAGGACCACGAGGATTTAGATGGCTGCTGAAGCTTGCTAGAGAGGAAGACATTTTTTTTTAAATCACAGTGGATTTCCAAGAAGACTATGAAAAAATACAGGTACACTGAAAACTAAATAAAATAAGATTCTGCAAAATAAATAAATACATCACTACCTTTGTAAGAAAGCTTTGCAGGGCAGATGTTTTTCTGCTGCAATGTTTTTCCCTGGGATTTTTTAAAAAACATTTTTTAAAATGCTTTATTTCATAGAAGTAATCAGTGAATAACATACATAACAGATGTAATACAATTCCAATCAAAATGAGGCTGCCTGAAGTTGTAATAAACTTTTTCTTTTTCAGGTGTCTATCTCCAAGAATCATGCATAAATATAAATATAATAAATGTATTTTTAGGCTTGCTAACAATAATATGTTAGTATTAAAATTAGCATGTTATTTAGCTTTTGATGTCTTCACTTTTTCTTAATATTCAAACAATATAAGGAAATGTATGCTACTTAATTATGCCCTTCCTATAATAACATTGCCACGGTAAGCAATACAGGAGTTGTCGTTTCAGAAGCATGAATAGATCCTTTAACCAAAATGGGCAGACCAGAAATCTCACCTTATGGTGCAACCACACTGAAATCAGGATGGAGGCTACAGAAACCAAAGGATGAGCATTCCCCACCAGCCCTAAGAGACAGGGACTGCATCTGCTGCTGCTTAGGAGGAAAATACCTTGGTTGCCAATGGTCTGGATCTGCCAGTTCTGGACAAAGGATGTCAGTGTGGATAGAAGTTGAAAGCAAAAGTGTGGACTGTGAAATGGCTGTTAGACACAGAGACTCAACAATGTACTGAGAGCTGCACAGTGTGTGCCAAGGGGACCCTGAGTAAAAGGAACATCTGTCCTAATCATTATCATATCTGGATCCATCATGCCAGTTATTCCAGGCTAAGTGATCATGCTCTGCTCTTATTTGATTTTATTTAGTTACACTGTTTATATAATGGGTAGTTTGCTGCAAATGCACCTCTCATGAATGAGATTTTGCAGCACTAAAGACTAAGGTTCTTGATCATGTTTGAAGGAATAGCCATAATCCAGATCAAGTCTCTTCCATGCCCATCTCCATCTTTCAGAGTGGGTAAGTGAGCACAGAGCATATGGAAATGGGGGACTGAGAAAGGTGTAGCACACCCAACTCTTTGCCAGGAAAAGAACCTGTGATTCATGCACCACCCAAAATATACACTCTGTGAAAGGAAACAATTTTAGAAAACATGGAATTTCAGGTGTATTCGGTCCAAAATAGGCAGGGTGTTCCAATATGATACTGATGCATCCACAATATTTTTTTGAGGTGAGTTGACCAGAAGGGTACACATTATTTAAGGTGTGATTGCACCATCGGTTTGTATAGTGGTCGTTACGTCATCAGCAATTTTCTTTTCAATCCTTGTCCTACTGACCACCCTAGTGTGTCATTTGCCTTTTTCAGAGCTGATGCACACTGACTTTTCCTAGCAGGCAGGGGCTGCAGTCTCTTAGTGCCCCTGGGTGCTTTAGCTAGTGGCAGACGCCAAAGTGTGCCTTCCCTTTGCTTCTGCATTCCTAGGGCTACAGCATTTTTGGACCATGAAGAAGAACCAGTTTGAGCAAATAGCTGGAAATAAAATGACTTGGGTTTTTTTTTTTTTTGGAGGGGTGCAGGGTGTGGTAGGGTTAGAATTGTTTGTACCCTACCAAGAAGCTCAGAGTACAAGAAACTGTTCCATTTTTATCTTCACATGTTATTAGGTTGGTGTGGGTTAGAGTTTAGAGATAGAAGCCCCAAGGGATTTGTACTTTATTTACATTAAGACAGAGAAGGATAAATAATTTATACCTGATAAAAACATCAAAACAGTATACAAAAGATAAAGTGCTGAAAACACTTAAGATAAACAAAGACAAATAAATCAGTGCAAAAAAACAAACAAACCCAGCAGCAAAATCAACCAACTAAGTGATCAACACAAAGGATCCTCAGAAAATGAAGACCTTGATCAGCCTTCTAAAGACAGCAAAGGAAAAAACCATACATGTTTCTCAGGAAAGGCAATTTGTATGTGAAGAAAAATGGAAAGAAAGTTCCATACCTCCCAACAGGCTTTCTAATGGGAATCTCATATGCTCTAATGATGTTCACCAAGAGTTTTATGTCACCATCTGAGAGATTTTGCACAGTTACTTTTTTCCTCTCCTTTCGTCTTGGTTTTAAGGGTCTTTTTGTCTCCGCCAATTTAAACAGGCTGAGTCCCAAAATGCTAATTATAAAAAGCAGAGTTAAATAGATTTGCACACGTAACTTTTTCTGTTATTATAATAAATGGTAAAATACTTTGTATTAAAAGGGTAATTATCAATGTTAATTGACATAACAAATAAAGGAAAAACAGACAGAGGAAATATATATGGGAAGGTATAAATAAGAGCTTACACTGTATGATACATATGGCATATAAGCAATGATAGTAGTCTACAAAACATGCCTGTTTGGATGCATGTATCATAGCAAAAACAACCACCAACAGAGAAGCAGAAATTAACAGATGCATAATGACATACCCTGGGCCATCAGAACTTAACAGAAGGCAAAGCAGGACAAAAAGAAAAACCAAGAATAAAACACAGTTACGTGGATTTGCATGTTACCAACTCTAGAGAATCTCAAGCAAAAACAAATGCATGCATACAGCAGACTACAGTATCTGAAAACTTCCCAGAAATAACAAATAAGAATCATAGTCAAATTCCCATGTTAATTAAAGTGTGTGTGTGTGTGTGTGTGTGTGTGAAATCTCAGCTGCTCTCCTTACAAGCCACTTGGGGGAAGTGGGGAGGAGAAAGGAGCTATCAATAATGTGTGCCTAATGTTGCCTTTTTCTGCAGCATGAAATACGACCTGACAGATGTTTTCTGTCAAATCTGCATGTATGGAATGATCATTACCTAAGCATGCATCGATGACGAGTTAAATGTATAAATAAAATTATGCAAGTCTGAGTAAGCTCCTCACTAGCTCAAGGCAGCGACAATGCTCTAAAAACACTGTATTTCAGCTGAGGTCATTGCTGAAACATTGCAAAACACATGGTCCTCCCCGCTCCCTTTTCTTGCGCTGAGATTCTTAAGGACAACTCAAGCCTGGGCCAAAGACACAGAGCACTGGCTGCATGCTAGCAGGGGCTGGGGAAAAGTGGGTGGAGGTTTGTAAGTAGGTGATATTCCAACCGCGCAAAGGAAAGCTCACAGGTTCTTGCAAGCAGGAGGGCATTCTCACAGTTCAAGGTCACATCTCAGCCAGGCAAAAGCACTTGGGGAGGGGTGTGGGCTGACGGGAGTCCTGAGGGCCAGACAGAGAAGGCTTGAGGGCTGCATTTGGCCCCTATATTATTTCAAAAGCATACACACTTGTGTAAAAGTCAGATAACATTTGCTTGCAGAGATGTTTGTGACACCCTGCAGAAATCTTCCACTTTAAAATGACGAAAAGGAATTGCAGGTGAAAGCAGAGCTTGGCAAAAATACAAATCAAAAACTTAATAAGACAGAAATGTGTTTGGCGTGAAGCTCATTATTATGGTTCTGATCTAACTTTCCATTCTCTTCCTTACCCAAGAGTAGGGATTTCATCTTCATTGACCAGATCGGAAAGGAGAAAATGATGCCTTGCGATCAGAAATCGGCTAATGACTGATTCCCTAACCTGAAAAGAAAACAAAACTTACTTTGAATCTGAAATCACTTAAAAGACACCGAAGTAGCATTTCTAGGGATCTTCATTTACTTCTCAACAAGGCAGGTCAAAGATTACAGCCTGTACTTACATAACCAAAGCATATGCTAAGATCTGACTTCTCAGTGGGCTGTGTAGCTTCACCTACTTTCACTTTTATGCATTTTAATCACTACTTTTTCCTCAGCATTAGTTATGCTAAGTTGAAACCAAGGATGCAATCCAATCCAAATCAAATAACGTTATTGTACTAGCCATTGGCCATGACATTGACTATGCAAAAGCATTTGACTGTGTCGACCACAGCAAACTATGGCAAGTTCTTAAAGAAATGGGAGTGCCGGATCACCTCATTTGCCTCCTGAGAAATCTCTATGTGGGACAAGAAGCTACAGTTAGAACTGGATATGGAACAACTGATTGGTTCAAAATTGGGAAAGGAGTACGACAAGGCTGTATATTGTCTCCCTGCTTATTTAACTTATATGCAGAATTCATCATGCGAAAGGCTGGACTGGATGAATCCCAACCGGAATTAAGATTGCCGGAAAAAATATCAACAACCTCAGATATGCTGATGATACTACCTTGATGGCAGAAAGTGAGGAAGAATTAAAGAACCTTTTAATGAGGGTGAAAGAAGAGAGCGCAAAATATGGTCTGAAGCTCAACATCAAAAAAACTAAGATCATGGCCACTGGTCCCATCACCTCCTGGCAAATAGAAGGGGAAGAAATGGAGGCAGTGAGAGATTTCACTTTCTTGGGTTCCATGATCACTGCAGATGGTGACAGCAGTCACGAAATTAGAAGACGCCTGCTTCTTGGGAGAAAAGCAATGACAAACCTAGACAGCATCTTAAAAAGCAAAGACATCACCTTGCCGACAAAGGTCCGTATAGTTAAAGCTATGGTTTTCCCAGTAGTAATGTACGGAAGTGAGAGCTGGACCATAAAGAAGGCTGATCGCCGAAGAATTGATGCTTTTGAATTATGGTGCTGGAGGAGACTCTTGAGAGTCCCATGGACTGCAAGAAGATCAAACCTATCCATTCTCAAAGAAATCAGCCCTGAGTGCTCACTAGAAGGACAGATCCTGAAGTTGAGGCTCCAGTACTTTGGCCACCTCATGAGAAGAGAAGACTCCCTAGAAAAGACCCTGATGTTGGGAAAGATGGAGGGCACAAGGAGAAGGGGACGACAGAGGATGAGATGGTTGGACAGTGTTCTCGAAGCTACTAACATGAGTTTGGCCAAACTGCGAGAGGCAGTGAAGGATAGGCGTGCCTGGCGTGCTCTGGTCCATGGGGTCACGAAGAGGTCGGACACGACTGAACGACTGAACAACAACAAAAGTATCTTATGCTAGGTTGCCAGGTCATATGAGCAAGCTGAAGAGGCTTAGGATCCAGCCTAAGTCTCATCTCTTTGGTCCCACCATCACCATATCTCTGGAACGCCCCTTTGGGGGACTTATACTGGCCACAGCTCAGCCGGCTCTGAGCAAGTTACACTGAGCTATAAGACTGGGTTGAGGACTAAATGCCAGCTGAGCTTGGCTGAGCTGGAGATCCAATGCATCCTAAACCATTCATCCTGGTAGATCTTCCCATAAGATTGCTCCCCGCCCAACCTAAGCACTGTTTGAAAACACCCAGTTAGGGGGTTCATTTACCTATATCAATACTCTTAGGCTGCCTAACAAGCCACAGGACACGCAGGACAGTACACAATCATTTTTAAAACAGAATAAGTGCCTACAAACAAGATAACTGAACGGGAGCAGCCTAACAGCCCGCCCGCCCCCCAAGCATAATCAGCAACAGCCAGATAAGATCAGCCATTCAGGCGGAAGAAATTAACCTGCTTTGAAGGCCTTGGCTATCACTTTTGCCTCTGATTAACATCTAATTTGGCCCTTTGCATCGAAGGAACCAGAGTGCAGAAGCCGCAGAGGGTGGCCGCTGAAGACTTCAATACACACACTCCAGCACAGTTACAGATATAATTCCCCCCCCTTCCAGTAGCCCCTTAGAGACCAACTAAGTTTGTTCTTGGTATGAGCTTCCATGCACACTTATTCAGATACCAAAGAAGAAGTGTGCATGCACACAAAAGCTCATACCAATAACACACTTAGTTGGTCTCTAAGGTGCTACTGTAAGGAAATTATTATTATTATTATTATTTATTTATTTTGTTTACACTCCAGCACAGTTATTGCCAAAATAAACAATTGTGCAGAATAAAAAGAAAGACTCTATTTTGCCTCCTACCTTTTGGAGGTACTTTGCAACTAATGCTCTGTGTGCATCCAGGTGGTCTTTAGTATCAACGACATCCCTCTCGCGCAATCTTTTCTCGTACTCCTAAAACGAAAATGCCCACAACCACTAGCTCTTTAAATGTTCTGCATCACTTCTTGTGCTGCCAGGCAGAGAAGGGGATTTAAAAGGGACCCTGAGGTATAAACAGAAAATCCCACTTTTTGGGGAGGGGCAGGGACCCCTAAACACCCTCCAAGAAATGCATGCAAACTAATGAAAGGGTGGTAAAGGGTGATAAAGATGAGTAAGAAACTAGAATTTTAGCGGTCCAAGTAAATAAAGTAGTCAGAAAATTTATTTTATAAATGTAGTCCTGGACTTTTCCACTTCAAATGCATTATACTTCCACAACCCTCTAAACCAGTGGTTCCCAAAGTGGGTGGTCCTGCCCCCAGTGGAATTAATCTAATTTAATATAATAATTTTGACTGGATTTTAAAAATGTGCAATTAATAAATATGCAATTAATCGTTAACTGTTTTGAATTTTATTGTGCTGTTTTCTTCCTTACTGTGTTGTGCAAACCACTATAACTAAATGCTGCTTTTTACAGGACAGGGTAGGGGACGTTGGGAATGAGTTTATGGAACCAATGGGGCAGTGGCCTTAACCAAGATTGGGAAGAATTGCTCTGAACACTCTAAAATGAGGTTCACTGAGGTTTCTTTTTTTACACACTGCAGCAGTGAATCTATTTAACAGAAGGATATCCCAATGTATGGGAAACAATCCAGAAGATATTGTTACGAGGAGATAGTGGCATGTCTTTGAGTTATCCCCATATCCGAGCCGCGCCCCAAACTTAGCTTCTGTGTGGATGTTTCTTTAAGGAAAGAGAGCTTGGATGTTTGACCACAGCTTTTGCTAATTAAGATCAAGCTCTCTATAAAAGGCAGGCATTTGGGATGGGAGAGTGAGCCTCATCACAGACCCAAGACTAGGGTGCTGTGAGTCTACATGCTTATGTGTCCTTGCTATCCACTTGAGGGGCTCCTGGGAGCAGATTGAGGACATTTTGGGTATGTATGTTTTGTTTGGTATTTGTTTAATAAAGCTGTTTTGGTTCCCCTTCCACCTGCTTTGTTTATTTGTCCTGGTATCCTTAGAAAGAACCGCTGCATTTGGCAGAACACCCAACCAAAAGATGATGAACTTAATCCCAACCATTTTAGGTGACTTCTGACCTGGAAGATTCTTTCGCTGATTTCTCTTTCCAGCAATGGGACACACTTATAACTTCGAAACTCAGCCACTTCACTATTTCTGAGCTGGAGGAGCCGGAATCTTTTAGATCTGTCAAACTCCTCATCAGAAACAAAATTAAATTCTTGCTGCAGCTGCTCCAGCCTGAAGAAATCAGGAACAGAAGCATCACCGCTTGTGGCAACCTAAACGATAAATGTTAAGTTTATGGAAAGGTGTTGCAAATTTAGGTGGCTTCTAACCCGCCCCCCCGGAACTGGGGATCCGCACACGGTTCCTCCTGGATGAGGCCCAGCTTCTACCTCCTTGCCAACCCAGATGCAAGAGAGGACACAGGGGAGCGACATTCTGGCCCACCCTCTCTGCCAAAATTAGTTGCAGACCAAGAACCTGTACATGTTCATGCATAATCCCATGAAAGGCTTTCCCACACAGCCTGTAAACTAGGTATCTGCCCTAAGTAAACCAGCCTGGTTCACTTACCGGTATACTGAGTTTTACATAGGCAGAAGATATCTCTGTATGGAAATCAGATTTGAGGCCCATGAAAAGAGCAAACAAGCTACATTCCCCATGGCCGAATTATACATGCTTATGAAATGCATTGTTATATTAACTGATAAGCATATGGAAAACCATCAAATGGAATATTCACATTATCTAGCTATTACGCCCAACGTGACAATCTGTGACTATTCAACCATAGGCAGAAATACGGCGTAGCTCTCTCAGCATTGGGCAGGAAGTTCCCTATGGAACTCCGGGGGCAGAGGGAGCGGGGATTGCAAATCCAAGGTTTCAGCAGCACGTTTCACGGAGCCATTCTTACCTTGATGAGTTGCATCAGAGCAGCATTGCTTGGGTCATTTGGATCAAGCTTTGCCTCTGCTACCCACTTGGAAAGTTTCTTCATGTCAGTCAACCCCGATGTGCCGATTGATGCAATGGCATCAATATTCTTTAAAGCACTGAAATTACAACATTTAATATTATTTTTTCTTTAAAAAAACCCACAAAGTTAAAAGAAATCTGCCTATTCTTTCTGGGACCAGATAAGTGACACTTGTCCTACAATTCATGGTTCTAATAGGTATGGATTTCTGTACTTTGGAAACTTAGTTAATTTGCCGTCTTATTTGTACACCAAAGGGTACATTTTGAAACTCACTTCTCAGTATTCCTAATTATTAACTTAAACAACAACGACTAAAATGTCCTAGAACTCCAAGAAGTCTTTCTGCATTGATTTGTCTCCTAAGGATTCCCTGCGCACTGGGGCATAAATAAAGGGCTGGTTTTAAGATTACAGAGAGACGCAGCAACTACAGGGACTCTCCACTACACAAGTTCAACCTACAACTCTTTGGGTGGCAGTGAAAAAAGAGGCAACATACTCCCCCTACTCCCTAATTGGGTTTATTATTATTATTATTATTAATAATAATAATAATAATATACCACCCTTCATCGGAGGTAAGGAAAAAATAATATGGTTTCGTGTAGTTCTCCACAGAACGCAAAAAGGTACCAAACTTTTTTTGTAATTTCAGCAAAACTCTTATATTATTAACATAAGGGAGAAAAATGGACAGACATTGAGCTTTGCTTTATGGATGTGCAGAGTGTTATGTATTGAAGTTCTCACCCTTGGCCACCAGGGGTGTGTGTATATAGTTCATTCTGTAGCGGTTTTCACTCAGGTCAGCTTATGCAAATGAAGGATTAGAAACTGACACTCAGGGATTGGCTAGCTGCAGAATGTTGTTACTGTTGCGTTGTAGCTGAGTTCTATATAAGCAGGTTGCTGAGCCCTTCAGCTCAGTCCTGTTCCAGCCTGCAAATAAACAAGAGCTGTTTTGAAATCACTGTGTCGTCTGCTGTGTTCACCCACGACTTAACACAGAACACCAGCAAACTATATCTAGGGGGAAAGGCTTGGTCTTAAGGCATATGATACTGGAAATCTGCTGAAATTTACATCTGAGTCTGGTCAGTGCTTAGATGGAGACAAGCTAGAAAGCCACCTGTTGCGCCTTGAGCTCTCTTGATGAATAGTGATATCAAACTGTACGGTGGTCTATCATGCTAGCCATGTTCAGAGAAGACCCACTGAAATCAATGTACGTCAGCACAGAGATTTCAACAGGCCTACTCTGAGTACAATTAGAGTTAGAAATCACACATAATAAATAAAACACCTTTTGTAGGGAGTGAGCAGGCAGGTTTCCATCACTTTATGTTGCTGACCAAACAGATATTAAAATGAAACTGCTTGCCCATAGAATGATTTATCTAATTGCATACACTTAAAACGTTTCTGAAATGCTTACTAAAGTTCATTACCTTGAGATTCCAGCACTCTTCTGTGATGCTGGTGGAATTAAGGGTATCCCGTTTTCTCCAACTGCCCAGGAAACACTGCAGGACACTTTGCCTGAGGTCATTAAAATCATTTTATTACTGCCATCGACTTCAAATGAAATTGGTACACCTGCAATGAGAGACCAAACACATGAGCCTGATCAGATGTAGCAAACGAAAATGTGGATTGTTGTTACATGCATGAGTGGTCAGAAATCTCAGGCCTCAGCCCCTTTTCACAAGCATATCTATATTTCACAAAGGCCACCAAGGCTGGAGTGGGGACTGTCTTGAAGATTTAGCCCACCAGGATGTAAAGGTTCTCCACCCCTGCCCTATAGAATGACACTGGATTATCATGTCAAATTTAGGCATGAAAATTCTCCAGGTGGGCATATAGGCTGATCTCATGAGCTCTCCAAAATTTCAGGACATCCTGAACAGATTAGAAACTCAAACTCTAGGAAATACAGCCAGTCAAAATCTCTACTTAGTAAGTAATTGATTAATAAATAAATAAATAAAAACAAAGTGAAGGCTCCTTCTAAATGCTTATAATCACAAAAGAAACAGGAAAAGAAAGCTAGGGAGTATTTTTCGAAAGAAACCTGAAGTGTTTTCCTACATTTTAATCCTGCAGAAAAATCGAAATAATTAATCATGAGTGTAATATGGAACACATGCAGCTCTTGGCTGGCTTGTACCAACAATCGTAAAACAAGACTTTTACAGCCCAATAAAGTAGTAAACCCAATATGTATTGAGCTGTTCGACTCAATTAGAGTGCCAGTATAGAGAACAGCTCATTGGATGTGCACCAGGTAGACTTGGATTTCAATCCTTGTCTCCCATTCAACTATAATGCTCACTGGGTAACCTTGGGGCATGTCACCATCTCTTAGCCACATCTGCATTACAGAACTTGCTTGTGAAAATAAAATGGGTGGTAGTGGGGGAACAAGGACACACACTTACTATCCAGGGCTGTGGGTGGGGGGAGGATAACAAATGCCTTTTCTTTAACTACATTTATCACCATACGAGGAGCTCAGGTTGCTATATCAACATGATTCCCCCCTTGGCCACACACAGACCCTTTTAGGCCGAAAGATCAAGATTAACTCATAGGCACTCTTTGTGAGATCTTTGGGGATTTTAACCCAGGTGCAGCAAACAATCCCCTATGTCACAACACAGGGTCTGCAACAAGCATGTGGGCAACTTCGAAATCTTTGGACTTAAAAGACAACTCTGTACCACTTCCCACGCCTTCATGGTCCAGTTGCACACGCTGGTCACTGCTGAATTCCACTTCTTCCACAGGAGCTCTGCCAGTGAGAACCGTAGTCTCGGGGACTGGTATGAACACTTCCATCAGCAAGTTAGCACTGCCGAGCCCAACTGTTTCATAGAGCTGTGGGGCAAAGAGCAGGACACCATTTTCATTTCCAGACACTATGGCCTCATTTGCATAGAACCACAGTCATGCTATGGCTTACCACAGATGAGAAAACAAGAGGCCTTCCAGGAAAGAGATGGCGGGCACTTGGATCTTTCCAGTGCTACAGCATGTGGAGCTCAGCTGGGGTTTGGCTCAGGGTGTCACTCAAACCCAGGCTCATGGTTGAGCTATCCCAGATGAACCGCAAGCTGTAAACCACAGGAGAAACCCTGGCTGCGGCCTGTGCTTTGCCTGGAGAGATGTTAACCATTAGACCAGTTTTTAATAACACACTAAGCCAAATAATAATAATTTTTTTACTAGATTCAGGTAGGTAGCCATGTTGGTCTGACGCAGTCGAAATATATAAAAAAACTGTCCAGTAGCACCTTAGAGACCAACTAAGTTTGTTCTGGATATAAGCCTTTGTGTGCATGCACACTTCTTCAGATACCATGAAGTGAAAATGATTTTACTGTTTATACCCCATCCATACTGGGGGGCTTATAGCACATTAAAAAATGGCTAAACATTAAACATTAAAAATTTCCCGATACAGGGTGGCCTTCAGATGCCTTCTAAAAGTCATATAGTGGTTTATTTCCTTGACACCTGGTGGGAGGGTGTTCCACAGGGCAGGCGCCATTGCTGAGAAGACCCTCTGCTTGGTTCCCTGTAGCCTCACTTCTTGCAGTGAGGGAACCACCAGAAGGTGCAGGTGCTAGGCTAAAATAACAGAATTGTAGAATCGCAGTGATGGAAGGGACCTTGAGGGTCATCTAGTCCAACTCCCTGCAATGCAGGGGGGAAAATCTTTTCTCCGATGTCTCTCTATGTAAATGGACTTTTTGTGAGGAATATTCGGTCCTTCAAGCCCTCCACATGGTGTCTGAAGTGGTACAATCCAGACAACTCCTTGGGAAAAACCAAAACAAAGACAAAAAACAACAACAACCCCTGGGCCCAAATGACTATTCCTTTGAGATGGAGCTGTGCATAGCCAAGTCCTCATTACAACTCTTCATAAAACTGGAACTGAAGTTTTTACTTTGCAGTTCTAAGGGCTATTTTAACGGCTTATTGCACTGCTTATGTTGTTTATTACCTTTAATTGGATTATTGAATATTTCAATAAGATTTTGTTTAAATTACTCTGTGAACCATGCTGGGATAAATATTATGAAGTTGTTTTTTTTACTTTGTAGGTATATAAAATAAATAATGCACAGGACCTCAGTATGTATGTCTATGTACAGTAATATATAAAACCCCAATATGCAACATACCTGCAGCTTCAAACTCTCTGGCCAGTTGAATATTTGCAAATTGAAAATCTGCCCAAAATGAACTCTAAAGTCTGAGCTCATCTGCCGGGACACTGTCCTCGACACCTCTTTTGAATTGAAAAGGACTTTTAGGAACAGAGAACGTTTCTTTACATCTTCGCGTCTTGAAACTTCAGCCCTGGAACCAAGTTTTAAAAGATCACCTTAAAATGTGCATATTCACCAGAAAGTTATCTTTCACTTTTGGGGTGCTTGATAGGACTTTTATTACTTCAAATATGCAGAACTTGTTATTTATAGAGTATGACAGAGCTCCAAACAAGTAATGCCTCCACACACTGTGGGTTAACAGGATGCTGCCTTCCCACCTTCTCCATCAGTGATTATCTGACCACTGGATGTCCATGTATAGGTGAGGGTCAGCTTTAAACCTCTGCCTCCCTGCTGTGGTCCCGATCCAGAATGGGCCCCCTTGCACTGCAATCTGCATTGCCCAAAGAAGGATGGGTTGCATCCAATGCTAGTCCTACTCAAATCAGACCTACTGAAATCAATGGACATGACTAACTAGCACCCCTTAATTTCTATGGGTCTGCTCTGAGTAGGACTTAGTCGGCTATAAGCCTTCATATTAAAAACAAATGGATCTCTTTCGGTAGTGCAGATTCCAAGGGTAGGAGGCCCAATCTTGAATGGGACCAAAGCAGGGGGCAAAAGGTTAAAGCCCCCCCCCCCTGCACACACACACTCCAAGACTAGAATCTTGATCCAGATCCAGCTCTTTGCCCCTGCTGTCTGCATGGGAGGGGCATCCATCTGGTGCGGTCCTCGGGGCGGAAGAACATTACACCACATCATCCAATGACTTCTTGTAGAGCAAGGGTAACTTAATATTTCAGTGAGTTGCAAATTAACATTTTAAAGTAGGGATGTATGAACCATGAGCTAAATGACTGAACAAACATTTCCACCTTACCTTCATAAAAATGTTCATGTGTAAGCTCACCTAGGACAAAGCTCGTTTGGAGTGACGCTCCCCGTCAAGCTCAACTCAGGAATTAGAACGGATTCTCCTGGTTTCCTTCTAATCTTAGCAGCTCTCTCTCGAACCCCCTGTTCCACCTCCAACCTGTCAACTATGGGCGGTGGAGGAACAGGTTTCATCCGTTCCCCTTCCACACACTCGGATGCTTCTTCTGCTTCTGCTTCATCATCTGTATTTTGGCTTGTTTTCTTCTTCTTTTTCTTTCTGATTTTCTGTGTGTGTGTATATACACATTAAAAAAATTATTTCCCCCCTTCAGCAGAGAACATCAATAAAAACTGGACCTAATTTGGATTAGTTACTTCCGATAATTTTGAAGTAACCAAACTGATAATAACAAAGAGCCAAATATCTAAGAAAAGAAAGTTTTGCTATTTCTAGCATCAGTTGCTTTTTAGTTTCGCACAGAACTTATTATTATGACAGATTTTTCCTATTACTTCTCATCTGATCTTCTGCCACTCAGAAATGTATCTACACAATGTCATTTAATCCACAAACTTGTATCTCACACTTCATTGGGTTGGCGGGGGGGGGGAGATCCAGGGCAGCTTATAAGATAAAGACAATAAAACCCAAATCCAAACACAAATTTACAACACAACATAACAATTTTTCCCTTACTATCTGCTAAGGCCACAATAAAAACTAGGTTGTGGGACATCGAGCGCCAAGAACTCATAGAGGCAGCAGGCAAAACATGTTCCCCTCTCTATTTTCATCTTCCGTGGGCACACGAAACAAATTGTAATTATCTTGATTTTCTACTGAACCCCCCAGAAAGAAGGGCTTTTTCGTTGGCCAGGTTCAACGCAAATCCATCGAACCTCCTATGGGGAAGGTTCTCAGGCAGGGTGGAGGGCGAGAGGATTTGTCCATGCGATGACCATCAGGTGGAAAGCCTTGTTCATATGGTTTTTCACTGCAAACTTTACGTCGATCTCCGCCACCAATTCCTGGACCAGCTCTGTATCCCTAGAAGGAGACCAGAGCGGGAAGTCTTGCATTTCCTACTAAAGGGAACTGACCAGGAGCTTACCAAATTGGTAGCTCAATACCTACATTTGCTCTTTTCTCGTCGTAATATTCTGCAGTCGTCTGAGTTATCAGGAGTCCCAGAGATGTGATCGTGGACAGTGGAGTCTTGTCTCTTTCCTCTTCTAATATAGTTTGCCCCACTGCGAAAGTATTATTTCGCTACTGTTTTGTATGTATGTATGTTTGTTTGATGCCAATAAAAGGTTGATGATGATGATGATGATGATGATAACAATTTTTAAAGACAGATAAAACAGCGAGATAAAAAGTAATTAAACAAATAGCCATTTTTAAAAAAATCTATCGAGAATGAAAACCTTTGCACACTGACAAAAAAGGTTCAAAAATTAAAGCTGTACTGAAACTTGTCCTTCCACTTCTCAAAACTTTCCTTCCTTGTGAAAGATTCCGCCCTTCCGCCTCTTTCTCAGAGCTCTTTATTTAACTTAACACTGTTTGGTAGCTACGAGTGGTACACATCTCACCCTGCAATCCCATTAAACATTTTCCCACTGCTCTCCGGGCTCCCCAGCTGCCTTTGAACTGAAAAAGCTCCACAAAAGCAGTTGTTTCGTGATGTTTCCTCCGAGGTTTATTTGAAACACATGGTAGCCCGGAAGGATGACTGTTGAGGGCCTGAGATATGTGCAGTTGCTGATTTGAAGGAAAGTCCTTCCCTTTTCCCTAAAACACAGTGACACCAATTTCTTCAAAAGTAAAGAGACTTTAAAGCAATGATAGACAGCTGTCAGGAACAAAGGAGGCAGTCTCCTCTAAGCCAAGCTGAGGAAAGTCATGCAGTTTTCAGGAAACACAGGCACCCAGGAAGGCTGCAATGTGCAGATGACTAGAATCACACAAATATTGTGGTAGTTATAAATATTACCAATAACAAGATATATATGGGGGTGAAGCTGTCCTCCCATTTTGGGGGAAATTCTGCTAAGTTCAAGTGACAGTTTCCCCAGCCCCTTAAAGATTCCCCAGCTTCTCATGGACATCTCCCCTCTTGCTACACCGCCGTGACATTTCATCCAAGAAATGCCATTTTGCAAGGAGGAAGGAAGGAAGGGTTAGATAGTCTTGAGCCTGCCCCATGCAGGTTCAAATACACAATTATGCTATCTCAAACCTGCGCCTTCTTCCAAGATTTCCACTCTTGAAGTTCCGCTTTATATTCTTCCATTTTCTTTTCATACTCTTCAATGTTTTCTTCTATTAACTCAGATATTTCAGCCTGAATTTCTGCTTCATATGTCTTCTCGTCCAACCTTTGATCAACATCTTCCCTTCAACAAAAAGCAACATATTAATTACTTATAAGGTTATTTAAGCTTATCCACACTTCAGAGTTCTGACACCACAACAAGCTACGGTAAATCTAAAAATGGAAAGGGGAGGGGGTGAAGCTGAAATCCTTCTTGCAGCCATGAAAGAGAAGGTTGGGAGGGGGTTGTTAGTTCACCCTTATGTCTCAATGCCATCTCCTTTCCAGCAGATTCCAGTTCAAAATAGATAGAATACATTGGTACCTGGAATTGCAGGGGGTTGGACTAGATGACCCTTGGTCCCTTCCAACTCGAAGATGCTATGATAATCAATGAAGGGTTGGATGGCGCTACAAGCAAAAACTTACTCCATACAAGATAGAAGTACGTATGGCTTGGGGGTGAAAATGACCCAGCTTTTGGTGTTTAGACTATTTGGATGGGGTATGTGTTTCTTTTCTGAAAAAGGTTCATAGTTTGGGAGCAGGAGCCTGACTATAGTCAATGGAGGCCTTGGTAACCTCTATGTTAAATGTCGGCAAGATGCTCCTTCTAGGGCTGCCTCTGAAAAATGCTTCAACTGGTACAAAACTCAACTGTTGAAAGTACTAACTGGAGAGGCAGCCTGTAACACCAATACAGTGACAACTTTGACCGTTCCATCTGGGGTTAAAATTTTTGGAAGTCTTTTGGACTTCAGGGTTAGTGTCACCAGCTGTGTTGGTTTTGCCAACGTTACACTTTATTTTCCAACTGATTTACTGTACTTGTTTTTAATGAATATCTTAAACTCTTGTTGGGCACCTTGGATGTTTCTATTAATGGGAAAGTAGGATGCAAAGATTTAAAAATAAAATGAAATAAGTCTTTGGGTTAACATGCTAGATTTCTGTTTGCTTGGGATTTTTTATGTTATGGTCTGGAGGAACATTCAATCCCGTGAGTAGGCTAGGGTAGTACATTAGACCTTAGAAAGGAATCAGCACCAAATGGAAGCATTATTAAATCTTACTTACTGCTACAACAAACAACGAAGTTCCTGTAAAAACCTACTTCCTCAGGTAGAGCTTCAGGGGTGTGTTAGTGAACTTCTGGAAATCACGCAGGGATTTTATTTCTTTCCAAACTTTGATAATGGCCTTAAGCAATGTCCTATCTCTTTCTTGCTCAACATCACGAAGTCGTCTTGTCTGCCTGTGCATACAAACACACAGGCCATTAGAGGAAACCACACAATGAATACATGCACCATTAAAAGTCAAATGATGTGTTGACATTTAACTTTCCCGATTACAATGGGCTGGATTCAATTGAGCCTTAGGGTTCCTGCATTGCAGGGGGTTGGATGATTCTGGTGTTCCCTTCCAGCTCTATAATTCTATAATTCTATAATTAGGGTAAAGCTACTAGGGAAATAGGGATGCGGGTGGTGCTGTGGGTTAAACCACAGAGACTAGGGCTTGCCGATCAGAAGGTCGGCAGTTCGAATCCCTGCCACAGGGGTGAGCTCCCATTGCTCGGTCCCAGCTCCTGCCCACCTAGCAGTTTGAAAGCACATCAAAGTGCAAGTAGATAAATAGGTACCACTCCGGGGAAGGTAAACGCGTTTCCGTGCGCTGCTCTGGTTCACCAGAAGCAGCTTAGTCATGCTGGACACATGACCCGGAAGCTGTACGCCGGCTCCCTCGGCCAGTAACGCAAGATGAGCGCCGGAACCCCAGAGTCGTCCGCAACTGGACCTAATGGTCAGGGGTCCCTTTACCTTTTACCTTTACTGGGGAAATAACCAAGAGGGAAAATGATTAAAGCATCCCCTCTCCCTTCCTACTGCTCAAGTAAAATGTCCTTCTGGCTGCATGAAATATAAACAAAACCCAAAACCTGTCATGCATCTAGTTTGGTCATTGCTTAAAAGTTTATTATAAATGTATTTATCTGTCCTTTCTACTGGAGGTGCTCAAAATAGCAAACAGAAATGTGACCAAACAAAACATTAAAACAAAAATGATTTTTTTTATTTTATCAATTATTTATTGTATTTTTATCCCACATTTCCTGGTCCAGTTTGCTCATGGTTCTCATCTATTTTGTTTACACAACAACCTTATAAGGTGGATGTGGCTGAGAGGCAGTGATTGTTCGAAGATCGCCCAGTTTGCTTCATGGCTGATAGGGATTTTAATCTAGGTCTTCCCAGTCCTAGCCCAACACTCAGTCCACTATCCCATAACTGGATGCAGCTCCTTGGACCTGCATTATGTGATTCTTAATAGCCAACTATCATTCCCCCCCCCAGAGATCTCCAGCTCAGATCGAGTTCATTAAAACAAACCACATCAGGAACATGCCAATGGTTGTGGCTGCCAACAAATATCTGTAAGCCAGAAAATTCATACACATGAATTATTGCCAGCATGTATAAACAGCAATTTCAGTGATCCTATGAAGTAATACTTACTGAAGGTATGTATTATTGTGTCAGTTAAAAAAACAAACCACGAAGTCAATTTATTTATATCCATATATTTAATTATCTATTTTCTGAATAGAGGCACAAACAGAATGAAGCCATTGAGAACAATGAGCTGATAGTCAGAGTAGACCCACTGAAATACATAGACTTCAGTTAATCAAGTCCACTGATTTCAATGGGTCTACTCTGAGTATGACCTAGTTGGATACAACCTGGTTCCTTCTGCTATGAAACAATGCCATTGAAGTCATGCCTATGAGGGGCTCAGAACACTTAAGACTTTGGTCCAGATCCGCATGAGCAGAAAGGACTTTCTCACACAGAGGAGCTGCCAGGGCTGGACTCTATGGTGTGGCCTTAGCAACAGGAACCACAACTTCCTTTCTTGCTCTTTTGAAGGAAAAAGTCCGAATGGACTTGCCCAGCACCTTCATTTCCCACAGGCAGAAAGAAAGACATGGCAACTGCAGCTAAAGGCATGAGGGGAAAGGGACCAAACAGGAAAGGAATGAATTGGACCCTTTTCCAAAACTTTCTGCAGAGGTTGTCAGGCATGCTGGACAAAGAGTGCTTGATAATCTTTGTTAAAAAAAAGAGGGAGGGGGAAAGAAAAGGAAAAAGGCACCCATTTGTTCTCTTCTGACTGCTTGGCAAGTGTCTGCGACAGGACAAGTAATGAGCAAACTAGAGCAGTGGTTCAGGGAGCGAGCGGATCATGTCACAGAAACTAGGCCTTCAAACGCCAAGTTGGATAACCTTTCTATGCATGCACAAAACACATGCATACTTGCCTTATTTCAATCTTGTATTCAGTTCTGCTTTGTTTTGCTACTGGATTAAGAATCCCACCTTCACCAGGATCTGAAATATTCTCCAAGGCATTTCTCAGAGCACGCAGCTTAAAAATAAAATCAAGGGGGGGGGGAGTTTAATTGATATAATGTAATTGCGCTACAGTACTCAGCCTAAAAAACTGGCAGAGAAAAGAAGATTCTACACCTAGGCAGAACTCACAGACAGGTGACAGGCTAGCGATAGCTTCTTTTTGTCACATAAAGTATATAAAAGTGGATCTTTAGACACTTGCTATATCCTCATCAAACATGTTATGAAAGGTATATTTGCAATGCTTCACCAGGATTTCTATTTTACTGTAAAGCTTCTAAAAACTATGACATTACCTTGTCTGTAAGAAGTTCGGTAATATTTTTCTGTCTCCTTGATAGATACTGATCATACAACTGAGCCAGCTTAGCTGCCAAGACATGCTCACGGCTAAAGCAGGGGTGGTGCGTGAATATTAATCCAGAAATATCGAGATCCAGCTGAAACTGCCCCTGAGGGTCCCCGGATCCGACAATGTACTGATTAGCAAGCCTCATTTTTATGGCCTAGGAAGCAGATTAAGAATGCAAACACAAAGCAGAGGTTTGAAAAAAAAATAAAAAACAGTTCTCTGAGGTGTGCATTAGAGCGGGAAAGAACACAGCCATCAAACCACAAATCTTGGCCCCTTTCGGATGTAATGTTCCTGGCTTGCTAAACGATGGGCTGCCAAGCTGGAAATGAGTATTGAGCCTCACTCTTCCCCCCACGCCTCATACACTGGCATCAGTACTGCAACACTGTTTGAAACAGAGTTCTCCACTATGTCCAAAATTAGGAACTCTAATGACAATTTACTAACCAGGAATGTGATATAAGTTCCCTGTTAGCAAACCAAGGTTAAACCAGAGTTACTGTATTGCATGAAATGGGAAACACTGGGTTTTAACCGGCAAGGATTGCAGCACCAAAGTCAGCATGCAAAGAAAGGAGGCAGGGAGGAATAAATGAATCTAGGGTGTCTCCCTCACCCACCCTATTATATGCAAAACTTAACATGAAGCTTTGGTTGTACACCTAATTCATTTGCCACAAAATCCCCAAAATTAGTAAGGCAGATGGACTGCATGTACAAGGTGTACAGAAATCTTTATGTACACTCCAGGTCACAAAATATTTCATGTGAGGTGAATTGTGCATACAAATCCTAGCCTCCTTCTTGGCTTATGCTCCTGAAGTCGGTGTGAGCCACACTTCAATACATTGCTATGGAGGCTAGAGTTGTATCAGTTCCACAAACTTGAATGTGAAACTACACCAACTGCACAGGAGGAGTTGGGGTCTATTTAAATAGCTGTCTCCAAGGCTGAAAAACTGCCCCGTCTTTTAAGACAGAATAATTAAATCTCCTTTATACAGCAAGCCACACTACTCTGACAGATCAGTAAGAGGTAGTAACAAACTCACCTTTTTATAAAATGTCACCAGCTCTGGTTCTTTACCGTCCTCGACTGGGAATATTGGAGGTCTAGTAAGAGACTGTTTAACTGGATTGGGCAAAGCCCGAATCTGGCCATCATCTCCAAACCACCTTTTCCCCTACAAACAACAGAAGGCAATAAAAATGCCTGCACTCCACTCAAAACTATCTTGCAGGATTAAAGAATTCTTCAGTAAATGGAAGTCCAGTGACTTTCCATCATGAACCCTACATTCCGACATGTCCTTCTCTCTGCCAGACATCATCTCTCGGCTGCTTCAGACATCTTGCAAAGTCATCTCTTTTTGTCCAGCCTTTCCCTGACCCACAGACAAATTACTAAATCTCTGTTTTTATGATAACCATTTCAAAGCTTTTATGCTTTTATTTCTGCACACTGTCCAGAATTTGTAGATATTGCGTAGCTTAGAAAGGCTTTTAATAGGTTAAACAGTTGCTGTGATTCTGCAAGGTGTGTGCATCCAGGATTCATGTGTCCATCACCAGAATTAAGTACTTTTAAAGCGATGGGATATGCAACATTGGGCACGGCACACTTCCATGCGGGAATAACTATCCCACCCACAAAGGGATCAGCAGAAAACCCCATAGAGTTTTGTTCCTTTAGGGATTGCCAAGTACACAGCACAACAGGCCATCAAAGGAACAAATGTTCTATCCTCCCATAGCTCTTCCTTTTGTCTGGCACACAGTACTTACTTGAGGTACTGTTGAGCTCTATGCCTGCGCTTTCCTCAGTGCTCAGCTAGCACTGACTGACAACTCTGCCCATACAAAGACAAATCGTGTTCATTGTTTTATTAAAAAATAAATAGATAAGACTGCATGGTTGAAGATAGCTAAATGTTGTCTGACCAGCTCTGTCAGTTCCATATCTGCATTCTGAAAGAAACAACCAGCTGCCTGTCGTTCACTTTGTCGATTAATTAAGACACGCACACAGCTGATTTTCAGCTCTTATGCCGTACACAATGTTACCTGTTCCTGCTTGAGAATCCTGTTCTCTACAATATTTTGGTTTGACAGTGACACAGCAGGACGCTCTCCTGTGTACAGACCTTCATCCTCAAGGTACCTTGGCTGCATATTTTCTGGTACCTTCAGAGAGGCAGGCACTAAAAGCAAGAGACACACAGTACACAAACATACTATTAGCCACTAGTCCATTAATGTTGCCATTATGTGTTGCGCTTTCAACATGCACTCTTCTTTGCAATATTTGTTTAGCTTTGAGAGGAGTTGCTATACGCATCTTACAGAAAGAACTCAAGACAGAAGTAGTGAATGATCCAAGCACATGGCTGAGAACTGTAACTCTAGGTGTCCTTAAGTCAAAGGCTCTATCTAACTGAGATGAATAAGAAATAAATTTTAATAGCTTTTGTGTAGTCCTATACAAATGTACCTTAACACAGTGGTGCCCCGCTAGACGAATGCCTCGCAAGACGAAAAACTCGCTAGACGAAGGCGTTCGTCTAGCGGAAGGCTGCCCCACAAGACGAAAAAGTCTATGGGGCTGCCTCGCAAGACGAAATTTTTTCGTCTGGCGAAAGCGCGGCTGCCATTGCCACTTCGCTAGACGAAAAACCCGCTAGACGAAAATTTTCGCAGAACGGATTATTTTCGTCTAGCAGGGCACCACTGTAATCTGCTGTGAAGATCGATGAGTCAGAATCATCAAAGAAGAAAAATGCAAAAGTATGCACAAACCTTGAGCAATTAAACCATATTTTTACAGAAAAATGAAGGGAACAACTGGTGGCAAAATTATACTTTTCTTAGGACCAACCACCACAACAAATAGCGGGTTTAAAAAAACCCAAACAAGAACAACTATTCAGGCTGTATGTTATATATATAGAGAGAGAGAAAGAGAGAGAGAGTGCTGTAATTTTAATGTACTATTTCTGTTCTATATAGCATCATGAGTTCAAATAATTTTAAGATGCCCTGAGTAGTACACAGGGCAGGACATACATTCTATGTCAATGTCTGTACATCCTGAGGGCTCCAGTTTGCTGTTTGTAACAGACCTATAATGGAATTGAGGAGTTTTAGGAGATTTAGGGCTGTGTAGAATCTTTGGCCACCTCATGAGAAGAGAAGACTCCATAGAAAACACCCTGATGTTGGGAAAGATGGAGGGCACAAGGAGAAGGAGACGACAGAGGATGAGATGGTTGGACAGTGTTCTCGAAGCGACTGGCATGAGTTTGACCAAACTGTGGGAGGCAGTGGAAGACAGGAGTGCCTGGCGTGCTCTGGTCCATGGGGTCACGAAGAGTCGGACACGACTGAACGACTGAACAACAACAACACAATCTTAGTCCTACTCAGAGCAGACACATTGAAATTAATGGGCATGACTGATTTAACATGGTTATTTTTGATGGGCCTTCTTCTATTAGTAGGACTTAACTGGATACAAACCTTAAGGGTTAGGTTTGCCCAGTGTAAAAAATATATTTATTTACAGCAAGAAGACTGCACTTTCCTTGAAAAAAAAGTCAATGGTTATTCCAATCTCTCTCAGTGGTTTAAATTAAAACAAATGAGGAACTTAGGAAGCTGCTTTATATTACGTCCGACCACTGGTCTATCAAGCTCAGTTTTGTCTACACCAGTGTTTCTCAAACTTAGGTCTCCAGCTGTTTTTGGAGTACAACTCCCATCTTCCCTGACCGCTGATCCTGCTAGCTAGGCATGATGGGAGTTGTAGTCCAACAGCTGGAGACCCAAATTTGAGAAACAATGATCTATGCCGACTTGCAATGCCTCCTCAGAGGTGCAGACAGCCGTATTTCCCAGTCCTGTCTGGAGATCTGTGACCTCTTCCATACAAAATATGTCCCCTGACACTGATTTTTTTGGCCCTCCATCATGTACATTTCGTCTTGGTCTTGCAGCTTCAGTTCTACATTGCAACCACATCCACTTAGTACCACCCCTCTGAATTCTGCAGCAACAACAAAAAAAAAAATCCCTTGTGAAGGTACAGCTTATCATGGCACTTCCATACCATCAGTAAATTACATACCTGGCCATACCCTTACTTTCACTGTGATTTGGCTCTCTGGTTTTGAATTTAAAAATAAAGAGATAGAGGCTATTTAAACTATTTCCATGTTAACTGTGCTTTGGACTGCAGTATTGGGTACATTTAGTTTTTGAGAAGTGATAGCCAACAGATATTAATGACAGGTGTTTTGTTCAAGGTCTGAATGGATGTTTCCTTGGCGATGTAAGAGACAAACTACCCACCTAGAGCAGGTTTTTTTGTACACCAAGTATATCTTGAATTATTTCATATCCCAATCAGGTGGCCTGGGCAAAGCTTGCCTGGACGGGCGGCTGGTGTTGACTGCGCGGGGAGCGCGACGTCCATGTAAACAAGGCAGGGGAAGAAGGGGCGCCTCAGCTTGCGGGAGCAGGCACCCCCTGTGTTCCTGACCCCATTGAGGGGTGTGCCCACAGGCTCATCATGGCACAGCAACGTGGGGTCAACAGCCTCCACTTCAACCAAGATCATATCCCAATCATTCCGAAAACACGTCCTTTTACTTATAGACCCATAAGCTCTACTAATAATTATTTCAACCACAAGTGGCACATTAACAACTTGAATAACACACAAAACCTCACAGTAAATACACACCAGGCATACCTCTTAGCATACTTGGGATAAACAATATTTCTCTCTCTTTCTGCACGCGAGCAGAGTAGCTTTCATATTCTGCAGGTCTAGTCACTAGGAAGTCCGGGGCTGTGTGTTCTATAAGGAATAGGTCATCATCCTCTTTTTCATGAACAAGATGCTCCTCTTCATCCTGCTTTTCACATGTAAACGTTTAAAAAAAATAAGTTTTCATCACAATCCCTGGACAAACGACACCATACTTCATAGGTCTGCATATGAAATTTTTCTTTCAGCCAATGCATTGCTGGTATAGTAAAAAGTTCCCACTCATAATTTGAATTACACTCAAGCAATGACAAACCTAGACAGCATCTTAAAAAGCAGAGACATCACCTTGCCGACAAAGGTCCGTATAGTTAAAGCTATGGTTTTCCCAGTAGTAATGTACGGAAGTGAGAGCTGGACCATAAAGAAGGCTGATCGCCGAAGAATTGATGCTTTTGAATTATGGTGCTGGAGGAGACTCTTGAGAGTCCCATGGACTGCAAGAAGATCAAACCTATCCATTCTCAAAGGAAATCAGCCCTGAGTGCTCACTGGAAGGACAGATCCTGAAGTTGAGGCTCCAGTACTTTGGCCACCTCATGAGAAGAGAAGACTCCCTGGAAAAGACCCTGATGTTGGGAAAGATGGAGGGCACAAGGAGAAGGGGACGACAGAGGATGAGATGGTTGGACAGTGTTCTCGAAGCTACTAACATGAGTTTGGCCAAACTGCGAGAGGCAGTGAAGGATAGGCGTGCCTGGCGTGCTCTGGTCCATGGGGTCACGAAGAGTCGGACACGACTGAACGACTGAACAACAACAACAACAACAAGCATCTTCAGCACAAAGGCTATGCTTGCACAAATCACGCCTGTACTCAGGAAACTACAAAGTCGGAATATTGGTCCCACTAGGTCAGCATCGCCCACACTTTCTTGCAGTGCATCACCAGAGTTTCAGACAAAAGTCTGGGCTGGTGGATATTATGTGCTTAAATGCCAGGTGTACCATTAATCTCAATATGCAAGGACAAGTCAAATAGTCATACAGATAGGATTCTGCTACCCATCAGCTGCTGGCTGCACACTTCCAAGTTTTATATACAATACAAAACAAATAGCAAACACTAAAACCTTGCCTAAACAGGTAGGGACACATTATTTCATTAGTACCATTTCATTTTCTTCCTGTTCTTCTCGGGGGCTGAGTGCAGATTCCTGATTTTCCCTCTCCTTGCCATCTAGATTCAACACGCCCTTAGTCTTGTTTTGCATTTCACCCACAACATTCTCTGGTTCAGGACCAAAATTGAAAGTGAAGAAGTTATAGGCTTCTTCAGAAGAAGGATAACTAGCCTGGAACAAATGGGGGAAAGGTAATTATAGATCAGCTTCACAGTGCAATATCTCAATGCATGCAAAACAGTTAAAATTATGTTCTTATTTATATTTCCACACCACCATTCATCAGAGGATCACAGGGTGGTTTACAATACAAAAACACAAATTGCTTCCCCCAGATTTTTTATTAAAAAAACTTGTACACTCCAAACCAAAATATTTGAACTTGTGCATCATATACAGCCAACTCTCTTGTTGAAAAGTCACGTTTCACAATCTTTTCATTAAACGCAGCAGCTAATATTTCGTAGTCTCTGCAAGTATTTGCAGGCTCAGCAAGCCTTGGGATTATACTGTCAACCGACTGATATGTTTATTACTTTTTAATAAAAAACTGTCTTACTTTGTTCATTAATACTGAAGCAAACATACTGAATGTGCATACTTTTGGAGATGAGAAGGGAGGCCTCTTTGTGTAGAAGAATTGGAGAGACTGCAGGCTGCTTTACAAACTACAGGGCTGATCCGGTCACCTGCCACGTGCTCCCCACCCCCTCCTCCTCCTGCTGCTCCAGGGATGATGGGACCTCTCCCCAAGAAAGGGAGAGGAAGGTAGCACATGGCACACATAAAGGACTGGCGGGCTCAGCCTGTGTATTTTAAACTGCAATTATACACCTCATGTTTTATTTCAAAATAAGATCAGCCCTTACCTGTGATTTTTGCTTGACTTTTCTGACAGAATCATGGAACTTTACTCTCGCTGACACCTTGCATTTATTCTCTTCTGTTGCACTCAGTTCACCTTCATCTGTCTGCACACACACACACACACACACACTGTTAATGATCAAATTTATTTATGCTACCAACATGTCCTTAATTATGAGCGGTGGAATGTGGGGAGGTGTGTATTTTAGGTGTTGTCACATGTCGGCCACCCAACATGTGGAAAATGATGGGGGATCTAAATAAAAATATACATGCATACACACACACACACAAAACCACACACACCCCTGCATCTCTATCAGCAGAGGTCAGGTTGGCCAGTGTGAGAGACAGCAAATGTGTGTCAAGTTGTGCTCCAGACTGAAGCCAGTTCATGGCATCACTACATGCAGTGTCACTACAATGCATGCCCCCTGCGGCTCTGCAATGGGGATCAAGGGCTGAGCACCCAATTTCATTTGAAACCACTGCCCTAGAACATAATAGTTCTGCCAAGCTCAGGAGCGGCGCATGATACAGAGAGCTAGTGTAGAGTAACAGACAGTATGTCAGACCTAGACTAGGGAGCCCTGGGTTCAAATTCCCACTCAGTTTTTGGGCATGTGATAAGGCAGTTCCTTGCTGCTGCAGGCTGACTCTGGACTTGTTCCCTTCACCCACTTACTGCTGCTGAGCTGCAGCTACTGGAAGCAGTGGTTAATGCCTGCTCAACTGAAATGGAAGCATCACCAACACAAACAAGGGTTCTCAACGTTGCAGAGTCAGGTCTCGGTCCTTTTCCATTGGGGATGACAGGAATAGAGTCAAAAACTCCTATCTCTTTAAAAAAAAAAACAGCTGGCTGATAAAGCACACACTTGTCCAGCCGCAAAATTAAAAACAAAACAATGGCTACTCAGCTACAAAGCTTACTGGGTGATCTAAGGGCAGTCATCATCTCCCAGCCTGACCCGCCTCACAGACTTGTCAGAGGTGTAAAAAGGGAACAAGTGACATCATGAAAACTACCCTGAACACCGCGGAGGAAGGGCATAACAACATGAAAGAACTACAATTAAGGGTGACACCTAGGACATCTGTCTGGTGCAAAAGGTTATTTTGCTCAACCTCACATAGGCTGCAACTTTCATTTGATTCCCTAAAACTTAGTGATTCCTACTCAGGGCACAGGGTTACCGTGTGCAATTTCTGCTAAACAGGGAATGGTTTGCAAAAAAAAATAAGAGTAAGGAATTAAATTAACCTTCCAAATGTCAGACAACCCATCTCTTTCTTGTGAAACATTTTGATGTAATGAAGGGAAACAACACAGGGATTCACAATCTGCTCACCTCATTCTCCAAACCAGTTTGTGCTTTCATCTCTCTGAGGCTTTTCAGGGACCGCAGATGAGGACCTGAGGCTTCTTGCAAAAGAGCACTTTCTGCTTTAGACTAAACAAAGGGAAGAATCTTAGCTTTTATTAGTTATGCGCTGCTTTATGTTAACAGTCTACAACTAGGAAGTACAAAAAACAGCTTGGCAGCTTACACAAAACTTCCACACAGAGCGGCTATTAGGGCAGACAAAGAAGAAACTACCGAATTCTACCCAGATGCTACTCCTGCTTACACAATCTCCAGGCTTCAAAGTTACAAAAAACAGCTTGGCAGCTTACACAAAACTTCCACACAGAGCGGCTATTAGGGCAGACAAAGAAGAAACTACCGAATTCTACCCAGATGCTACTCCTGCTTACACAATCTCCAGGCTTCAAAGTTGTAGCCCAACTCTTTCGATTTTCTGGTTTGCTAACATGAACAAACTGTGTACAGATTGTGATATTATTTCATAGCTGTTTAAGTATCTTGGCAAATCTCAACTTAGAATACAAATATTTCCTCCAAGCAACAATCTATTATTAGGACAGGTGTATAACAGGTGTATTATTAGAATTAGCTGTATAAAATCGGTAACAAGAGTCCTTATCAGAAAGCATGTGGTGTCAGCAAGCAGCACATTAATAGGTATGTTAAGGAAGAAACCAGAAATGTTGTATGTTACTGGGACCAGCAAGAGAATGATGCAGTGTACCCCTCTAACCTAGGAGTGCTCTAGTCTAGGCCGCCAGCCAGCCTAGATGAAGGATTCTTCCAATGCAGTTCAGGTTTGGAGTGGGTATGGGGGCTAGTATGCCTTTTTTCCACCCACACCTAGCTTTGGTTGGATCGTAGCACCTCTTTCCTCCCACTCAGTCCCTGCACCCCATTCCGCAGATACAGGAGTTCATGTCTTCAATGTGATTTACAATGGCATTCAATGTGGACTTGGGAGATCGTCTCCCCAGATGAGAGGAACAACTCTACTATTTCCTTGACTCTATGTCCTCAAATCAGGAAGCTCACAGGTCTTTGGTCAGGCCATTTGCAGGCCAAATTGGCAAGCGTTTGGAAACCATTGGTAGCTCTGCATGGCTAGGGAGGCTCCAAGTATGCAGCCACTTCTTCCTTGTTTCAGGGCAGCCCTGTTCCACTTCCAAACTGATAAGCATTAAACCACCAGAGTTCACTTTAAAATCTTTACACATGTAGTCTCACCCGTGCAGCTTTCAGTTTTTCTCTCATTCGCTCTCTCATGGAAAACTCTGCAAAGCTTGTCCCCGAGGTGCATGGAGCTGGAGGCAAGCCTATACAGGAGAGAGCAATACCCATAAATTACAAAAGAATCTTCACACTAGAGATTAATCTGACACTGTGTTAAGAGAAGTTTTCAAAACATTTACAGCATTTGGAAATCTGAGTCAGAGAGGAATCAAGACACTTACGGTTAAGAAAAAACATGTTTTATTATTGAAATCTTATACTTTAGCAACCAAGGCTCTCAGTAAGACTGTACATTAACCAATCTAGCTGGTAAGTTCTGCTCTATCAAAACAGAGAATACAAACACTTAAGAACTTAAGAACTGCATTGTTGGACCAGACAACATGTATCCCAGTAAACTGATTCTAAATCACACTACATCGGGCTGGGGAATCTTTTTCAGTCCAAAGGCCCCATACTCTTTAGAAAACTTTCCTGCTGGGAGGTTTACATGCCAGTGGTGGCCAGGGCCAGAGGCAAAATTGGGTAGGAATCAATTAACATGAACATTAGCTTTGTACAACATGGGAATGGGCCTTTTCTGCGGTGGCTCCCCATCTGTGGAATGCTCTCCCCAGAGAGGCCTGCCTGGTGCCATCATTACATGCCTTTAGATGGCAGGTGAAAACATTCCTCTTTACCCAAGCCCTCAGCCATTAAAATAACCTATGGCCTGTTAAAATGCCAGGGGGGACTGTTTGTGTATTATTATGCTGTGTATCAATGTTTTACTCTGGGATCTTTTGATAAATGCCTGCATGGAATGTATTCAAGGGCAGTGGGATCCTCAGGCCGTTTTGCCATAGGCAGTGGGTGAGGAAAGCAGAGTTCTCACGAAATCCACTCTAACTTCTTTCCTCACGCTTTTGTGAAAGAATGTCTGTGTGCAACAATAATGTAAGGAATACAAAGGAGGAGAGGCTGTTCAGGGACAATTTTCTTTACAGCAATAGTAACACTTGAAGCTATGAAAGGAACAGGCCAACATTTCTCCTTTCATTAAAATAAAAATCAATGACTACAATCAAGATACGTATCTGACAGACTAAATACAGATACTGCTCCTTGTGTGTGAACTTGTGCAGACTCCTAAAAACCCCACGGCTCATAAAAATGTACTGAGGCACGACCCCTGTGGCCACCTTAACAACAGCACTACAAAATAGAGAATGAACTCCACAATGTTTTCATCTTGCTGCATTTGTCATGGGAATAAATGTCAAATCTTAACGTCTCCTAAAACACCTTTTCCTCATTATTCACAGCTGTTTTCTATTCACTATTAGTCTGCTTGATTAGTGGATTAAAATACTGCCAGTGCCTTGGAATTAAAATGGTAGTTCTGAATCCAAGAGACTGCAAAGATTAAACAAAAGGGAAATGAAAGATTTTTGCCAAGTGATTTTAGCTTTTAAAAAGGCTAAAGAAACCGTTGAACAGTACTCAAAGGGTAAAGAAAGTATCTTGTTGCAATTGTTAGTCATTCTATGGATGTAATTTTAAATACACATTGTCAGATGGGGAATGAGGATAACAAAATAAATATTACACTGAGTTCGCTCCTAGGGACATTGAGTAGATTCTGGACATGCCACAATTCCTCCTCACCACCACTCTACCAAAAAAAAAAATGAGAATAATCTCAGCATTTCAAGACTGTTTAAAAAATGGGAGACAGCAGATCCCCAACCTTCAAGAACAATTATGATTAAGCTACAGCTATTTAGTGGGGGAAGGAACCAGAATCAGAGTAAAAGCACTCATGAGAAGGCAGAGATCAGAATGCAGAGAGATTTAATGAGGACATGTTGCATACTGAATATATGTTTTGAAAGATCAAGTTACATAGTACCATCTTAAAAGGAACCTTCTTCTTAGCTACGCACGTGATCTACTTTCAGGTAGAAAGCAGGGATTCCTAATCTCATATATGTCATCGCATCTGTGAGAACAGCAAATTAGCATTCTTGCCTGCACAGACACCAATGTGGGTTTCCTGAACAATTCTTTTTAGCAAGGAAAACACATCCAGTCCAATGCTGCTCAGAGCACACTGGTCTAGAGGGTGGGAATAACCTGGGTGGGAATATTTGTGGGTGGGGGCATAGGCACAAAACCTAGGCCCTTGTGGATCATGTGGTCCCTTTCAACCTGCTATATTCTACTGTCCATTCTTGACCTACTCCTAAAATTCTAAACTATTTCCATCCCCCTCCAAAGGAACTTCACCAAAGTCCAATTTCAGGCAAGCAGTGGATCTAACAAGGATTCAGGCAAGGGGCAGTCCAAGGACCAGGTAAACAGAAGGTCATGATCCATGATCAGAAGTCTCCCACTGAGGCTTCTAAACCAGAGCTCTAGAACCATACCCTGGGCCTAGTTGTTGCCTCTTAGAGGTTTCTACAGAGAGTCCTTCACATGTTGAGGGACCTACTCCTGAGTAGCCCTTTACTCCACAAGCAGAGCTGCTTCTGACTAGAGCTGCCATCCCTCCTGGGGCTAAGGGGTTATTCTGCTCCTGCTTCAGTTGCTCATCTCCCTTTCTGCAGGAAGGGTCCTTCTGAGGGTCATGGCTGCTCCTTGGTTGTTGTTCTGGGCTGTTCCTAAGTTTCTGGAGGGTCTAGATCAACCTTAGAGCAAGAGTCATCTGACAGTGCTATGGGAACAATCCACTTTCCCATTCCCCATTAGACCTTGAGCTGAAGGGAAGCAAGTTGCTTCATTTTAGCCTTGCTGTCATTTGGTCCACTAAGGCTCAGCGTGATGGAAGCAGCATGACACAAGCAAAGAGCACAACCCTTAAGCTTCCTGTTCTGTTTTCCCACCTCATTTTCTTTCACACCTTGGTATGCAGCACCATACCCCTCTGTCCGTAGGTAGCTCAGTTCAACTGCCACAATGGACGGCACAGGGACATTGACAAGGAATGATGATTGTATTTATTCCAGTGACTTAACAGTGGTAGTGCATGCAGGCTTTTGAATTATGCAGGGCTCTGCATAACGCTGAACAGCTCAAACCATCCAGTTATCAAAGATATACATGAAGTAACTAACTTAAGGCAGCGTTTTATATTAAAAATAGATAAATTAATAGAACTATGACAATATTAGGTAAATGGAATGTCCATTCTCGCTATAAGTAACCTGTGCTGGGGAGATAAAGAAGGATGAGCTGACATGATATGCCCTGTTTGTGAACTTCTCAGAGGCACGTGGGAAACCACTGCTTGACACAAAACACAGAGCTAACTTGGGCTTCAGTCTGATATGGCAGGTGGCTCTTAACCTAGAATGAACATAAGCCACACTCAACTGAATTTTGGGCTATTTCATATGGAGGTGGGGAACAGTTGCATTATTTAGTTCCCTCTGCTACAGAATATTTGAATATTTGAAAAGGCTCTGCAGAGTCCAGCCCAACAACCCAGCACTATAACCACCTGTCACACAATTACATTACAATTTAGAAAGCCCTGTACTTTAGATAAGAAATAATAGGAAGTAACTGCTACCAATTTCATCTTATGAAAATGATTTTAGTCCTTGTGGTTGCATCAAAGAGAAAAGCTTGAAAGAGTGCAACTTACAAAAGCAGCAAAACAAAACGCACACACACAAAATACAGTCATACCTCGTGTTACAGCCGTTGCAGGTTGTGTTTGACGCAGGTTACGAACGCGCCAAACCCAGAAGTACTGCAACGGGTTACTTCCGAGTTCAGCGGTTCGCAGATGTGCGAAATGACGTCATGCGCATGCGCAGAAGCGCCGAACAGCGCGGCGAGCATGCACAGATGCAAAGTTTCCATGTTGCGTTCTGCTCATGTTGAGAATGGGGCTCTGGAACAGATCCCGTTCGCAACATGAGGCACCACTGTACAGTCGTACCTTGTTTGGCGACCGGGATCTGTTCCGAAGCCCTGGCCACTAGCCGAAATGGATGCAGGGCAAAGCACTGTATCTGTGCGTGCGCAAGCGGCAAACTCGGAAGTAACCCATTCCGGTACTTTCGGGTTTGCCGCAGAATGGTCGACGGGGCAGACATTCGCAGAGGTATTACTGTAGTTATTTTCATCTTCCTTTTTTTGAGCTACTGTAGCTGATTTTTAGTCACAAAGTAGCTAAAGCGTATGGTTAATTTCTGCTGAGCCAACAGAACTGATTCCCCTCTCGTAGCGGCAGGCAAATGTGATCAGCGCTCAACAAGGCCCACTCCTGCAGATGAGTCAAGGGAAGGACAGGCCCCTCTCCACCCCTCCCTCAGTCCCAAATGATTGGAGCACTTACTGCGTGGTGACCGGTCACTGGTAGCTGCCATAGTGTGTCCCTCTCACTCAGCCTCCTATTTCTTAGGCACTACTTGTCTTCTCTCTGCAGCTTACAAGTCTGATTGGGAAAGAAGAGAGGGAGGGGAGAAGGAGGGTTAGTGAATGGCAACAGAGATCCCATTGCTAAGCAACAATGGGTGGCTTCTAGGTGACCCAGGTGGAAGATGGCTTTCTCAATGACGCAAGAAATAAATGTGTGTGGCTGCTTTTCACTAGTGCACACACATCCATGCACCGCTCATTCCTGGAGCATCTCGCTTGAACACTTTATTCTATGTACATAAATGAGAAGCAAGTGGCTGAGCTTGCCAGAGAAGGTTCTCAAGTTCGTTATCTAAATGGCTTTAGCATCGCTTGCAAAACAAAGATTTGCAATGTTGTTAGAAACAAGTTTTGGGGGAGGGGCTCAGGCACATCCGAACTGGAGGGGTGAGCAGTCAAGCAGCTGAAACACGTTAACAGGTGATGGAAGGTAAATGTGGCATGGGATGCATCTGCAGCTAACCCAGTGACTCAATAGCTGCTCACTGCGAAGGGACAATGCCAGTGCCACCATAAAACCAGCTTGCTCCAAAGAAGCTTCTCAGCATAATCAGATGTGCTTGTATCTCAATGACTGCATTTCGACATAACAGCTATGGTTTATCATTACATAGACAAGCACTGGGCTTATAGGATGTCCTTCCATTGTCCTCCCCTTGTGATTAATCTTAACCCTAAACTGCATCATAAACCATGGTTTGAAGATGGCTGCTTCAATAAACCATAGTTAGAGTAACTACAGTTTAGGGCTCAGGTTAAACTGCAGCTAGTTGGCATAAACCAGGGAACAGATGGGGGGGGGGTGTCTTTGAAATAATCCTTTGGAACAACTTTGGAACAGTGGCACAATGTGGTTAATTTCGAATTTCAGAAGGGTCACTGTGCACAAGAACCAACTCCTAGTGGATGGGCATTGCCATTCAAATGGTGTGAGCGCACACCGCGCAGTGTATCGATTATGCGGGGCAATGCTGACCTGCCCTCCCCCAAAGTATTATATTCAAGTTGGCACCTATGTTCGCATGTTGGAACATGAGTGACAGGGAACCCCCTGGCCGAATGCTGCTGGTGTGAGACGCCATTCGCGTGTTGGGGTTTTGCGCAGAAATGCCACAGGCGCCTTCTTCTATGGCCGTTCTGCCCCCCTCTCTTCGCCACACCGAGGAAGGCGTCCCAACGGAGAAATGCACGCCATGCATTTGGGAAAGCGGCTTCCTGAGGCGGCTGCTCGCCTGGAAGGCCGGCGCTCAGCTTCCCAGCCGCTTCTCCTCTCCGTTCCCTCTCTCTTTTTTTTGCACATACCTCTGACGGCCCCCGGTTGGCCGCGCCAGACCGGAGGAAGCGCGCGCCCGACTGCGCGGCGCGGCCCCCGCCGTTCCCCCGGAGACCTCGGGGCGGGCCGGACGCGGCTTCCCTCCTGCGGCGGCGGCTGCGCGCTTCGACGCGGCCGGCGAGAGGCGGCTCTCCGTGGCGCTCCGCCCAGCGACCCCGACGCCGTCGGCAGCCGCGCGCAAGGCTCCGCAAGGCGCGCAAGCCTGCCTCTCGACCCAAGGGCCAGGCCCGCCCGCCCGCCCGGGAACCCCGGCCAGCGCGCCGCCAACAGTGCCGCTCGCAGGCGGCCGGGGGTGTCTCCGTCGTCCAGGGACGCACCCAGAATCTTCCGTCGCAGTCAGAGTTACTATGAAGGGGGGATAGAAATGCAAGGGGGGAAACGGAGGCAGGTCCCTCGGGGTTTTCAGATATCTGCTCCCCTGGGATTGGGGCGGGAGCTGCCCTTTCAAATCATATGAAATCGGGGTGCAAACTTTAACAGCAACAAATTTATTTATTTTTTTTAAAAGATTTTTTTTATTATTTTCCAATAAAGACAAAGAAAAAAAGCATAACAAAACACAATAAAAACACAATACATAATCAACAAAGAACAAAATCAACAATAATGACAATAACAATAAACATAAGAAAAAAGCATATACAAACCTTAACAAACATTTATCTTTATACTTATCTAGTTTCAATCTTCTTTATTTGGGGGCTCCCCCCGTTCCCTCCACTGCATTCAAAATCATATATATTTTGGGTAGCTTTATATCTTTTTCCATTATCATTTACCATATTTCCTAAAATTCTTTAAGTTTGCTTAATTAAGTATAACTTATCACTTAAACCAAATATCTTAAAATACTCTTAGACAATATTCACAACTAAAAACTTCTTCTAAATAGTTTTATCTAACATTAACAGCAACAAATTTATACCCCGCCCATCTGGCTGGGTTTCCCCACTCTCTGGGTGGCTCCCAACAGAATAAAGTATTAAACACACACAAACACTGCAGGTAAGCCCCGTAGTTGTTCACAAGATGTAGCCCATACTCTCCATTTGAATGGCAATGGCCATCAACTTGGTAGGACACAAACCCAAGTTACAAGCAAGGGGATTCAAACTAAACATCAGTAATAACTTTCTCACAGCAAGAGCTGTTCGATGGTGGAACAAGACTCCCTCTGGAGGCTGTGGACTTCCTCTCCTTCCTTGGAGGTTCTTAAGCATAGGTTGGGTGGCATGCTTTAGCAGGGGGCTGGACTAGATGACCCTTGGGCTCTCTTCCAACTCTATGACTCTATGATTCTAACAAGAAGTTATTTAAATACATTGATAGGGGACCAGCAAAGGAGGTGGGTGGGCTCTTGGATGACAAAAACAACTGCAGGGAGTCTTATCTATATATATAAAACGCAAGTGTCTCTGCATCCAGTCCGTGTGTCTCTGGGTTTGCGCTACTGAGCATGTGCCCCACGGACACAGGGATTGGAGCAGAGAGGCGGCAGTTGAAGCGGCGGTTGAAATGGAACGCTGGCGCACCAGAGGCTGAAGGGCGGCCGAGAAGGGAGGACACGCTGCCACTCTCGCCGCTGGGCAGAAGGAGGAGGAGAACCGGGGGGGGGGGCGAAGCCTCCCGGGAGATGATGCCGCCGCCTCCGCCTCACCCCCCTCGCTTCCCCACCCATCGCCCCACACATCCGGAAGGAAACCTGTTCTACCTTCGTGCAGTAAGTATGTTTAGGACAGGAACAATAAAAGGAAACACGCCGTCATTTCTCCCTCAGGAATCTTAATGCCGTGTAGGGAGCGCATGGTTTGCCCTGCTCCCTGCACTTCAGGACTTTGGGTTTTGTGTCAGAAATGTTCTAGCGCCCGTTATTTTAACGGGTTTAAACCACTAGTGATACCATAAAGACTTATAGGGCTTGCTTATCAGAAGGTTGGCGGTTCAAATCCCCGCAATGGCGTGAGCTCCTGTTGCTCGGTCCTTGCTCCTGCCAACCTAGCAGTTTGAAAGCATGAAGTACAAGTAGATAAATAGGTACTGCTCTGGCGGGAAGGTAACCGGCATTTCCATGTGCTGCTCTGGTTCGCCAGAAGCGGCTTAGTCATGCTGGCCGCATGACCTGGAAGCTATACATGTACAATGTAAGCACGTACGAACACTCCCATATGGCCATGTAATGTTGTGTCCAAATTTAACGGAATCGGTCAAGCGGATACGGAGAAGATTGATCAGTCACAAACATCCACCTTTTATATATATATTGAGAGAGATATTTTTTATTAAATTTTCTGTTTTACAATTTCAAATAAACATTTTACAAACTTTAAAATATCCAATGACTTCCCTTCTTCTCTTTCCATGGTTCATTTTACATATCCTATATCCCTGCATATTTTACTATAACCATTCAAATCAATTTCCCACTTTTACATCCATCAAGCATTATTTAATGTGTTTAATTTATCTTCACGCTGCCAGCATTTTCAGCTGTACACACTTATTTTCCATATACAGTGGTACCTCGGGTTACAGACACTTCAGGTTACAGACTCTGCTAACCCAGAAATAGTACCTCGGGTTAAGAACTTTGCTTCAGGATGAGAACAGAAATTGTGCGGCGGCAGCGGGAGGCCCCATTAGCTAAAGTGGTACCTCAGGTTAAGAACAGTTTCAGGTTAAGAACGGACCTCCAGAACGAATTAAGTTCTTAACCCGAGGTACCACTGTATTCTGAGATGTGAGGTGTTGTTGTGTTGGCCTACAGCTTCCCTCATCCATGCTGCCTGGGGCTGAGGGTGGGAGTTGGCTTCCAACGTCTGGAGGGTCACAGCTTCCCGGCTCCTGCATCAAGGACCAACCATGCATATGTTGTGTGAATAGGCCTGCCAAAAAGAGGAAACCAAAATGACTGGTTACTTGTCTCTCCATTGCTCCAATGGTTTGGAAAGCCCCATCCCGGTAGGGAACAAATGGTGCAAAAAAAACTTGTGTACCATTTTGGCAGAATAAATAATAAATAATCGGTTATAAACTAAACAGGGATCCGTGGCTCACATTTTTTGGTTGGGGGGGGGAGTTTCTCAATCACAATATTCCATCTTTGACCATGGTCACTCTTCTGATAGCCCTGCAACCAGGGGCGGAGGAAGGGGTGTGTGGTAGGTGCCGGGCCGGCCCAGGGGTCACCACTGAGGGGGGTGACAAAATGTCGGGCGGCACGCACCACGGGGCCTGCAGTGTGCCCCAGGAGAGACACAGTGGCTTGGGCACACGCAGGCTCCACGCTGCCCAAATGGTCTGTCTGCTGCCTCCCCCCCCCCAGCTGCAGGGCGACTAAGTGGGAGGAGGCAGGCAGACTCCGGAGGCCCTATGGGCGACTCGCCTCGCCCCACCCCTATGGGAAGCTCGCGCCGAGGGGCTACCTCCACCACTGACTGTCCCTGGCAATAATACTGCTTTTAGCCCTCTCACTGGTCAGAGCTGAAGTTGTTGTTTACAACTTTAAAAAGAGATACAACAAATTTTCACTTGTGATCTCTGTAGTTGGCAATTTTTAATGTTACTTGTAGATAGATAGATAGATAGATAGACAGATAGATAGATAGATAGATAGATAGATAGATAGATAGATAGATGGATGGATGGATGGATGGATGGATGGATGGATAGAGATAGATAGATAGATAGATAGATAGATAGATAGATAGATAGATAGATAGATAGATAGATAGATAGATAGATAGATAGGATGGATGATAGATGGATGATAGATAGATATAGGATGATAGATAGATAGATGGATAGATAGATAGATAGGATAGATGATGATAGATAGATGATAGATAGATAGATAGATAGATAGATAGATAGATAGATAGATAGATAGATAGATAGGATAGATAGATAGATGATGATAGATGGATGGATGGATGATAGATGGATAGATAGATAGATAGATAGATGGATAGATAGATGATAGATAGATGGATAGATAGATGGATAGATGCAGGGCCGTCTCGTCATAGATGTTGGGTGGCATGGCACGCCAGGGGCGCCCCCGCGAGCCCACCGGCATACCGGGTGCCCCCTCCCCAACCTGCCCCCGCCCCTACGGGCGGGCGGGCGAGCTGCAAGCTGGAGCCCCAGCTGGAGCGCTGGGAAGGACGCACAAAGCCCCGCGCCGCTCCAGCATTGTTCACTGAAAAATCTCGCTGCCTTTTCCTCCCTGGGGCCCCATATGCCTGGTACCACCTCTCAGAACCCCTCTGTGCATCCTCGCTTATTTCCTTCAAGCCTCCCCACATCAGTTTTCCCATGAAGCCCTTGGAGCAGGGACACTACAGCAGCCAGGCCTCTAACTAAACCTGAACACTTGTCAGTCAAATCATCGCCTCCTTCCCCTGCCCCCATGTCTCTCTCCTTCCTCTGTTGTGCCAAATTTTAAGCTGTAAGCCTGTCAGGGCAGAGATCTATCCCCTTTTATTTTCTGTAAAGTGGTATACATGCTGCTGATCCTATATAGAGGAGGAGGATAATAAGAATAATTCCTCCCATCCTCTCTGTTGAGTCCTTTACATTCAGGTGGTGCCCTGTGTCTGGCAAGAGTAAAAGGAAGCTCAATGATTGGAACAGAATGAGGATATTGGCAGAAGGAGTGGCATGTCCATAGGACTCTTATGTGTAGTGCAAGTGTTGATGTTTTATGTTTCAGTCTACACAATATACATATACATATATATATATTTTTGCAGTCAATGGAGAGCAGATGAAGCCCGGATTCTGCATGTGTCCATCAGCTCCTTCCTGGAGCATCTCTCCTTGGTGGTGGAAACTATGGACCTGTTTGGGCCTCCTGTGGCTTGATAGATGGTTGCAACAGGAAGCTTCCCAACAGTCTTGGCTGGACTCTGGACTTGCCCCTGGGCTACTGATGTCAGAGGAGGCCCTGAACATGCCATCCTTAGAGCCAAGATGTTGCTTTGTGTTCTGGAGCCAGCGGGGAACTCTTTGCTCTCGGATACTCTTGGACTTTGGTAGATTTTGGGTGCTGAGAAGCAGACAAGCCTGGGACTGCTTTGATATAAGACAAAGTACATGGAATCTGGTGCTCTAATAAATGATCCATTGTACTTTACTTTGTTGTCTGCATGTGTTAACTGATTAAGTATATTTGAGCCGGCTCACCATATTGAGTAATCAGTTACACAAACACAAGCAAAATCTTAATCATAGTGTTTCTCCAGGTGTTGCTGGACTCCAGTTCTCTTCAGCCCCATCCCGCATGGTCGAGGGTCAGGGATAATGGGAGTTGTAGTCATGGGCATACCCAGGGGGGCGGGGGGGGGGGTTCCCTTGCATGGTGAGTAGTTCCCTTGCGAGGGCTGAGGATCCTGGGAAACTGAGTTTTTCAGCCATTTGGGGCTTTCTGTTTGGGGGGGGAAGTTTTTCTGTTTTTTGAAGCTGTTTTTGTTTGCTGTTTACATAATGTGGTCAGTAATCTAAAAACGAACCGAACCCCTAAAAAACGGGGCATTCCTCATCCCCAAAAAAGGTCAACAACTTTGAGCTGAACCCCAAAAAACGGGGGTAGATCACTGCTGAAAGTAGATCACAGTCTCTTGGGAGTTGGCCACCCCTGGTATAAGACATGTAACTAGAATAAAAATTAAAAAAAATTCAAGCAAATAATTGTAATAACTACCGTAATAAAGCACTGCTATAATTATATATAATTTTCCTAAAATTTTGGTTTCATTCGCCTTTCCGTGCTGAAATGTCACAACCTGAACGACCATGGCTTGCCCCCCCCTAGTTTTGATCCTGGGTACGCCCCTGCTCAGGGGGGCCCTCACATATTTTATTGGGGGGGCCAAAGACCCCTAGTTGGCTCCTATCCTACGCATGACATCACACGAAGGGACAGGCTGCTTTAACCTGGCTGGCAGCTGTCTTTGCACTCTGCAGTCCTCTGGGATCCTCCTGTTTCCCATACCCTGCGAACTCTAGAATCATAGAATCGTGGAGTTGGAAGGAGCTCCAAAGGTCATCTAGTCCAACCCCCTGCGATGCAGGACTCAACGGAGAAAACCAACATTTTACAGTGGCAGTGATTGGGCACAATTGAGTCAGCCGTTGTTCCTTCAGCCCTGTCCTAACAAAGCCCAGTCTTCCATGTAAAGATAAATAAGGCTGCAATCCTCCACACTCTTATCTCAGGATTACTAGAATCATAGAATTTTAGAGTTGGAATAGACCCTGAGGATCATCTGGTCCAACATCCTGCAATGCAGGAATATGCAGCTCTGACCCACCCATACACAGTGGCATAGGGAGCCGCTTTGCCGCCCGGAGCAGCAAACGCAGGGACACCCCCCAGGGGCGGGGTGCCACTCCCTAGACATCACTGTGCATATTGTTCATGTCAGTGCTATGAGGATAAAGAGATGGCGCAGAATATGTGAAACAACAGGATGCCAGAGACTTGTGCAAAGTTGAGGACTGCTGCCAGCCACGTTAGAAGCAGTGTGTCCCTTCTTTGCTGCTGGTGCTGCTTCTTTTTGATTTAATTGATTCTGTGTCCTCACAACAAGCATGTGAGGCAGGTAACTGGCCCTAGGTCACCTTTTAAGCTTTGTGGACGGGCAGGGATTTAATAAACCTAGATCTCTCTGGCCCAATATGCTGCCAACTATGTGGGATAGATCGGGGTTGTGGGTTTGTGCCCCATGTTGGGCGAAAAGGTTCCTGCATTGGGGGTTGGACTAGATGACCCTACTGGTCCTTTCCAGCTCTACAGTTCGATGATTCACTGACTCCCGTTATGACAGTTGGAATATATGTGCAATAAACATTTGTGTGCATTAAATAGAGGAATGCAGTAAATATTTGTGCAGTCTGTTCTTGAAGATATACTGTGTTTGCACACATGAGACCATCCACTGGCAGAGTCGTGAATACACAGTACTTTGCTGCCTTTGTAATGGTGTCTGCAGATGCAGCAGTCTGTTTTTTTTAATTATCCTATATGGGAAAACAGCAACCATACTCTTATGTGCAAGAATATAATGGAATGCAACCAGAAATTCCACGGGGGAGGTGGCTTTACCAAGTGAGTTTATTCTTAATACTGCACTACACCTTGGCTAATTTACATATGGCTCCGAATTGCAAAGAGCTAATTGAGGAACTGGACTTTGGTCAAATCAGTGGGATTTAGCACCCTCTAGCAGCTGAAAGTGATTTACTATCAACAAGTTCAGTAAAAAAAAAGGCAATAAAGTACACTGGATTACATTTTTCAATAGCTCTGATTTTAATTTACTTTCTAAACTAACGTTTTGTTCTACAAATGATGGATGGCAAGTCAGAAATGTGTAAGAAAATGAGAAAAAATGTCTCATGGAAAGATCATCCCTAAAGCACTTGGCATTTCCTCCAGTCTAATGTGATGTGTGCATGAGATGCTTCTAAAAATCGCACGTGGCACATTACATGCTACTGAAATGTGTATGCTTCCTTCAATAAATGTCCTACATGCTGAATTTAAACTGCAAGCAATAAATTGTTTCTTGAAAAGATAAATTACTCAAAGGGAAAGATATAACTATTAAATAAGACAGGGCAGATGCAGTTCAGTTGGTGATATATAACCTATTGACTCAGATAGATGGCTTTCCTAGCCATATTTATCACCTAGGGGTTCAGATTAATGGCTTATTGAGTCAGATTTATCACCTTCTGGAACAGATTTATAAAAATGAACTGGATGCTCTACATTAAGCCACAGTTACCATTATTGATTCACCAAATTTCTCACTAAAATATCAATAAACCTGTGCTGCATATTAAAGATGTATCAAATGCTAAATCTGTTACTGCCAAAAAGTGGTGGTGGTGTTGTTTTTTAAATGTTTTATTTCATTGAAAATGGGAAGCAAGGCCATAATGTACACACACTCAAGACACTTTTCCTATATCCTGCAATAAAATGTGCTCAGCCTCTGCCACGGAACAGAAGGTCCAATGGGCACTGCATAGCATTCCCTTATGTAAACAGGTTTTATGTCTTGACAGCCACTATAACCTAATGAATATACTTGGGAACTTTCCAGAACTTTTTTCGGGGGGAGGCAAACTAGCCTTTTGAAGAGTTACGGGGAGCTTGCTCACTATTTTGCAATATTTTGGCTAATTTAATAATATTATTGACCTACCATGGAATTTGGCAAACACAGCTACCTTTGCTCTTTTAGAAATAATATAGATACCAGTATAATATCTACAGGTTCCCCCTGTGACCGATAGTACCATCAGACAGGCAATCTCCCACATCATGTCTACTTGTGTCCTCACTCTCCTTATCACAAGCATCACTTTTGCTCTTGGGATGAATTTTGTTTTTCAGATTCCTTGCACATGTTCTAGATCTCCTTCCTTTACACTGCCAGAGTTGTGCTATGGAATGCCTAAATGGCTATGGAAGTGTTCTTGGGCACTATCCAGTGGCATAGCATGGGGTGTGGGGGGTCACTGGGGTGGTTGCCCCAGGCGCAAAATTATCAGGGGCACAAAATTTCAACACCTGGTGCTGCCTCAATAGAGCTGTGCGCTTCCATCACAGGTTCCATTGAAAATGGCTTTTCCATGCGAACCAGGAAGTGCCCTCCCCAGAAATAGGAATGACTCTTCTTATCTCTGCAGCTGCTATCTCCTAGGTGTCATGGAAATCATTAGGCAGTTGAATAAGCATGCATGCTCTGTCCATTTTCCTCCCTCCCTCCCCCTCTGCAGAGCCCCGGGCACTGGCAACCCATGCTATGCCACAGGCACCATCAGATGTAAAGAGATCCGACTGCAGACTCTTCAGCTGCCAGGCAGCATTTTGGAATGAATGGTGTAGCAAGGGCATTCACCAGCACCACTTAACAGCTAGAAGGAAAGTGTTTTAACTGTGCAAATAGACATGAGGAGAGACCAGGAACTGGCCACTGATGGTACAAAACTGACATGAGGGACCTTGTGGTCATCAATATGTTGTTGGGCTCCCAATTCCCAGCCATCCATTGCCAGTGGTCAGGATGGTGGAAGCTGTAGAGAGCCACAGCTTCCCGGCCTTCCCCAACCCTAGTACAAAGGCCTTGGAGGATTTTTTGGGCGGCAGGAAAAGGCACTCAGAATAGTTCCCACTCATTTTGTCTAATACCAAAAGTTCTACAATTTTTCTGACAGCAAGAGCTGTTCAACATTGGAACGGTCTCGCTCAGGAGGTTATAGACTGTCTTTCATTGCAGGTTTTTAAGCAGAGGTTGGATGGCCATCAGCCATGGATGCTCTGTCTGAGATTCCTGCATTGCAGGGGGTTGGACTAGATGGCCCTTGGGGGGTTCCTTCCAACTCCACAATTCTATGATTCTATGAAATGCTATAAATGTATTATTTTACCTTTATTGACAGCTGGGAATGTGGGGTGGTAGTGGACAGAATGCATGCACTGTTTGTTTTCCTCCCTCCCTCCCCCTCTGCACAGTCCCGGGCACTGGCAACCCATGCTATGCCACAGGCACCATAAGAAAGCACACACTCAAGCAATCTTGCTGTTATTTTGCCAGTATTGATATTTTCAGAGGAATTTTTCTGTATCTGCCATGCAATACCTGTGAATAATGAGAGTTGCTTATCTCTTCTACATCTTCTGCAGGCCTAGCTGTGTCCTGTGCAGTTGGGGGAGGGAGGGAGGAATTCAGTGCCCAATAATTTTATTTACATTTTTGTTCCTCCCTGAAGTTTATAAATTTGAAGGCAATAATTTTTCAATAGAACTTTGATGTAATTCTCTTGGAAATACGTTCTTTGCAGCAAAAGCTGTTGTACACAGCAGTGGCTTGTTAGAAACAAGTCAGGTCACTAACTCACTTCCCAAAGAAGTCTTTTCAATATTTAAAAATAAATGCTGCCTTTTTTTCTTAAAGAGCAATAAATGTACACAACATTGAATGAATGCGCACACAGCATTATAGATTTCTTTTAAAGAAAGAAAATGTAAACATTCAAAGCTGCCCCACTGTGAGTCAGACTATAGGTTCATTTGCTGCTGATTATTGTCTATATACTGACACAGTTGTTTCAGGCTGCAGTGTTTCCTTGCTTTACTTGGGAGATGCCAGGGATTGTGTTCTGCCACCAGGAGGGGCAAGACAGACTCCTGACTCAGCATTCAGCTATAAATCAAATGGGTTGCAGAACGATGGTGGGGAGAAAGAGCAAGCATTAAAACCTGCAGTGATTTGTGCATGCTAAAGGGGTCAGTTGCGACCCATATTTGTTACCAAATAGTGAAAAATAAATTGCCAGGCTTTCAAACAAACCATTGTTGTAAATCACCATTAAGTGTATTTCAAGAACAGCTACGAAGTCGTGGATGTGCTGTTTATTCTATAGTCGCTACTCTTTGTTTATTCTATTTGTGTTGCTTATTTCTGTAGCTGTTACTCATTGGAGCTGCTTCGTGCCGAAATCTGGTACAGGAACATGTGGGACCAGGATCCTTCAGGCTGTGATCCTTCTTCCTCCCGGGTGCCGTACGAGACAGTCCATGCCAGAACCCTCCTGAGGCAAGGGAGAGGGGCTAAGCAGTTGGAATTGGCTCAGCCTGTGATGGAAAATGTGGCTTTTCCTCATGCCAACCACGCTGAGGTAAACATGGCCGGGCTGAATATGGGCGGTAGCTGTGGGGCACGCTGCGTGCGTCTCTACAAAATACACCCATATTCCTAAGCGGTTTTTTGCCAGTACCTACAAGAGCAATGATTAAGATGTTTCTTGTTTAAGGAAATGCATGCCAATATTATTCAGCAGTTGAAAATACATAATCCACGTGGGGAAATCTGAGGAAACTGAACTCACTTTTCCATTGCTGTCATGACCCCGTTAAAGGGTAACATCTGTCTTTCCAGCTACGTATATTAGTGACTCAATTTCAGTCATAGGTGTGGCTAAGACACTTGTGAGTCCACACTTCATTTTAGCTTTATGTGGCTCTTAACACAGAGGGCGAGTAGCTGCACTTAAAGGCAGGAGCACAGCTGGAATTAATGAATTATTTTTGCCTTTTGCCATGTTATCACTTGGACAATCAATTTGGAAGTAGCTGCTAGTGAAAATGTGTTATAAGCAGGGATGGAAAAAATGAGCGTCCAATTGGGTAAGGGGGCTCAGCAATGGCCGCTCACCTCCTTTCCTGGGTGGGCCATGTTTACGGCCTCCCCCTTTCTCCTAACAGCCATCCCCAGGTGGTTAGAGATCACGTTGTGGCTGGTCTGCTGGGCGTAATGGCCTGACAAAACCTTAAGTTCAAGTGGGCAAATCAGAAGCCCTTATTTCTGGTCAGTGTCTCGCTGTTTGGCCAGGCACTGTCTGCTTTCATTTAAGCTGGCTGTGTTGAACATCCTCAGCATCATGTGGCGGTTAAGGTAGAATCTTAGTCATCAATTCCGGGATGAAGTGGAGCATCACCCTGTCTTGAAGCAGTGGTGGATTCAAGCATCTAGTTGGATACTGTGAGAATGGAATGCTGGACTGGAAGGGCCGTTGGCCTGCTCCAGCAGGGTCGTCTTATGTTCTTATGTATAATATATGCAGGGATGCGGGTGGTGCTGTGGTCTAAACCACAGAGCCTAGGGCTTGCTGATCGGAAGGTTGGTGGTTCAAATCCCCGTGACAGGATGAGCTCCCGTTGTTCGCTCCCAGCTCCTCCCAACCTAGCAATTCAAAAGCACACCAGTACAAGTAGATAAATAGGTACGGCTGTGGCGGGAAGGTAAACAGCGTTTCTATGCGCTCTGGTTTCCGTCATAGTGTTCTGTTGCACCAGAAGTGGCTTAGTCATGCTACAAGTGACCCAGAAAGCTGTCTGTGGACAACCGTCGGCTTCCTCGGCCCCGTCTAGGGGTCCTTAACCTTTTAATATTATATGCTTAAAAGTAAAGGGACCCCTGACCATTAGGTCCAGTCGCGAACGACTCTGGGGTTGCGGCGCTCATCTCGCTTTACTGGCCGAGGGAGCCGGCATACAGCTTCCGGGTCATGTGGCCAGCATGACTAAGCCACTTCTGGCAAACCAGAGCAGCACACGGAAATGCCGTTTACCTTCCCACTGGAGTGGTACCTATTTATCTACTTGCACTTTGACATGCTTTTGAACTGTTAGGTGGGCAGGAGCAGGGACCGAGCATTGTAAGTTCACCCCATCGCAGGGATTCAAGCCGCCGACCTTCTGATCGGCAAGTCCTAGGCTTATGTGCATCTTAACTTAGGAAACCTGGCCTTTATAAGCACACACATATTATGCATAGAATTGTTTGTATTTTTAGCTATTTGATGAGATTAAGGATCTGTATGGGAATTTTAAAAAACCTGTGTGGATACGTTTGGCTCTGAGTTTCCCCAGAAAATTCCATTCCTATTTGGGTGGCCGGTAAGGTGGAGGGAAGGCATGCAGGAATCAGCTTGCACACTTTTCCAAGTCTTGACTGTGGTCAAATCATTTCAAAGAGTGAACAGCAGTATTCCGGTAATTGCATTTACATTTTTTCTTGCATTACTTTATTAACACTTACCTCCCTTGAGCCATAAAAGTATTTACCACAAATATCATTTATATTTAGCTTTACAGCAATAGTAATCCAGCCATTTACTGAACATATTATATATAAAACTGCATGTACATTATCATACATTTGCTTCCATATTATAAGCATGGGTTCTGAGAGGACTGTTATGTACATCGACTTAGCAGAACCATCTGCTTAATAAAAGCAGCAGCAGACAGCATCTGTTACCGCAAGAGAAGTCTTCTGCTTCGGATGCCTCATCAGCAAAACAGAAACCCTTCCTTGATTTGTCTCAGTAACAGCGAAGGCCAGATTCTGTTCATTGTCTTGTGTTCACTTAAAGGTCCACTTATCTCCAGCCTCACAGTTCATCTTCATCTGACAGGGAATCAAGATAGTCTGTATCAACATACAGGAGGAATCCTGAAAACAGGCTGTCTGCCCACGTGGGATCGGCAAAGAGACCGTTCTGATCCGTGTAGAAGATCTCAAGCCATACTTCGTCCTCTGGCTGAAGGTACATGACGGTGGACCCGGAAGCAACATCGTGGTTCCCTGTGTTGGCGTCAAATGTCTTTATCCGGAACTTCCCATTGTGGACCAGGCCAATGGCAAGATGTTTGTTTGCCAAAGTGATGTCATAGGAGAAGTAATAGATCCCTGGGATGGCACATATGAACTTCCCATTCGAAGGGTTGTAATGCCCTCCTTCGTTGAAAAGGACTTTATTGAAAACAATTGGCAACCTTTCCTCCGGGTAACTCGTGGTGATCCCAACAGAAAAGGCGGATTTCAGTACTATTTGCCCACACTTGCAGATTCCTGGTAAACCTGGTTTTCCTCTGTCTCCTTTATCCCCCTTGGGACCAATGGGGCCCACGAGACCCACACTGCCTTTAACACCTCCTGACCCCGTGGGTCCTTTTTTGCCAGCTTCTCCTTGGTCTCCTTTCTCCCCAGCTGGTCCTACAGGGCCGGTCTTTCCTCTTAAACCTTAAAAGAGAAGAAAGACACTTAAAGCCATTGATTTCAAAAGCTGTAATATGTGACTTAGTTGGCTATCATCCAGTTATTATTAAACACACAAGTAATTCAGGATCTATATATATATAAATGTTCCCATTGCGTGTATGCTGGAAACCTATGTTCTCCGTAACCGCTGCACCAAACAGCATCAAATTAGGACAAAGCGTAACTTGACCATCAAGGAAGGATCTGGCATAATAAAAAAAAAAAAACCACACCTGTCATACCTAAAATAAAGGATAAAGGGGAAAAAGTGGCGCGCCTATTATACCTCACCAGCAAAAGGAATGAAGACTCCAACAGCATCCAATAGAAAGGCGGATTGCCTGCTGACGTCATCAGACCTGCGCCGACAAATAATGCCCCGTCCACCATTTTATAACTGCCATCTGTAAGCACCCAAGGACTTTCTGACACAAACTGCTTAGTGGAAATGTGGAAAAAAGACGGAGCAGGAGGCAGGGCAGTTGCGGAAGAGAGGGGGGAGAAAAAAAATGCGGGAGCGAAATAAGCCCAAGGCTGCCTGAGAGGTCGCAGTGAGTAAGACCGGCTCTGAGGGGATTTTGTCGCTGGGGTGCGTAATTTTGGGACTGGGGTGGGGGAGAATGCTCTTTTTAATGGCGTAGAGCATGGGGCCAGTTAATTGTGAGGAGGGGGTCTTTGTGGGGGGTCGCTTTTACAGTAAAAAAAACCACAGCAAGGCCCGCAGTAGGCCTCCATAAGGTGCCCAGTGCCCTCACTTAAAATGGCCGCTGCACACTCACAGGCATTTTAAAATTTCCCAAGTGCCCTCACCTAAAATGGCCGCCGCAGCTTCGCATGTTCAACACACACAGTCCCAAGTGATCAATACCACCGACCAATGTGTTCTTTTATGTAAAATGCATCTCTGGGTTATTTGTGGGGCATAGGAATTCGTTCATTCACATGGTCTGAGGGACAGTGGACCGGCCCACGGCTGAAAAAGGTTGCTGACCCCTGCTCTAGAGGGACAGGGAAGAACGAAAACAGGAGCTTCCAGAATACTTTCGGGGTGAGAATTTAAAAAAGCAAAAAACCCCACAGCAACGCGTGGCTGGGACAGCTAGTTATTATATACAAATGAAGCGCACAACCAGTGGCAATATAGCTTTAAAGAATTCTCTTCCTTTATTTGTCCAAGGAATATATTTCTCTGATAGCAGGACTCCCACTGTCTCCCCCAAAATCTCCATACATGGGCTATCAAAGTATACAATGTTAATCTTGCCTGTTTTTAAATTAAAAATATTCATTTCCAAGAGACCAAGTTAAGTTTAGTTAAGAGCTGCATCAAGTAGAATCAACTGAGTGGAACAAATGCAATGAACTCCTAACAATCAATACAAAATTAAACAAATTTGAATTACGTGGTGCTGAATACTCCCAATAAAGCATTTTATTAGGGCTGGCATTGGAATCTAGGGGTGGTATTCAACTCAGAGTAGACCTACTGAAATAAATGAACCTAACCTAGCCAGGCTCAATAATTTCCTTGTGACTACACTGAGTAAAACTTAGCTGAATACCACTCAGTATTATAAAATGGTTTTGATAAGAGTTTTGTTTTGTTTTTTTAAAAAAAGAAAGAAGAGAATGAACATTCAGTACCTGTGTTGCCCTTCTCGCCCCTTTCTCCCTTCCTGCCATCTCGGCCATCTCGTCCCGGGATCCCAATGCGCCCGTGAGGTCCAGGTAATCCATTATCTCCAGGAAGACCAGCAGCACCTGGCAACCCAGGTATGCTACATACGTATCTTGTAGAATAATGCTCGCCTTTAAACTGGCTGAGAAGAGGCTGCCCACTTGCACAGATGGCCAAACTTGTGACACAGAACAACACAAACATCTTTGGTGCTGAAAAAAAATGCAATATGTGCAGACAATCAATTCATCTTATTTAATTCAAACTTTAACAGTAGTTGATGGGCCCATGTTTAAAATATGTGCATTTATACACACATATATAGGTACATAACGACACATTTTAGGTGCACACAAATCACAATATACAAATTATGTACATCTTTATGTTCCATCAGTTAGAGTTCTCCTTGATGGTTTTATGAAAATAATTAATTTCTAAGCAATTCCTTCTAAATAAATGCGCCAAAGATTAGGCTGTAAGTATCTTACTAATAGACTTTGTTTCAGGCAGGGGGAAAAAAAACCTAAATATACTATACCAATCTCAATAGCATACCTTATTTTAGAAGACCAAATTATGTGCAGTTGCAGGAGGCCCACCTACTGTATTTGCTTGGCAGGCAATTTGGGCCTCAACCTTAAAAGCGTTATTTTCCATGGGCAATTTCCCCCGGTGCTCTTGCGAAAATATATATCTTGCATTAAGAAAAAAGTTTTGACAGCTCTGCTCCTGAAAAACATTACACGTGTATGAATATGTGGCTTGTGACAACCAATTAATTTATGCCAGCTTTTACTTTTGGAAGAGAAGGTTATGCCTGGCAATGCTATACAGCGAAAGGATGGCATGGCAGGAAACAGAAAATTGACAGAAAATCTGCGTTAAGTCACCTGGCAATCTGCAAAACACAAGCAAACCATTTACATTTTAGGAACCCATAAATAACATGGTGGCAGGAGGGTCGTGGAAGAGTTAGCAACTTCTACCCACCTATTTGGGGCTGGCCCAAGAGATTTTGCTGCCTAAACTGGAGTCAAGTGGCCCCCTTCCACACCATATGGCCTCAATTCCTGCTGTACCATTCAGACACCAGTTCCTGTCTATGCTCCATGACGCTGCCTGAAAACAGTTGCTTGACTCTGCTGCCGAACTGCTTTCTTCTTCTGCAAACTGCACCCTGCCCACTGCTCTGCAGCTGTTAGGGGTGGAGCGGGGTCCCCAGATCAGCATCTTCCTGCACACATCCAGCTCGACCCTAAGACACAGAGCAATCAGCCGCCTTGGAAACCTTGCCAAAGCAAGAGGTGGCATTTTGCCTGCATTTTGTACACGATGCCAAGATGAAATACAGAAATATGAATGTGGCCGGACGTTGTTTTCATTGTTTTCCTTTTCTTTCTGTCAAATTGACACTAAAATAATTAATGTATGTGCCAGCAAAAACATTACAAAATACACACCAGCTACTAGAGCTAACACAATCTGTCAAGGGTCAACTTGGAGGAATGCTGAACAGCTTTTAGAGCAGCCTTCTGCATAATAACTTCTATACAATGCACTGGGGCCATGTAGCTGGCGCTGTGGTTTAAACTACTGAGCCTTGCTGATCAGAAAGTTGGTGGTTCGAATCCCTGCGACGGTGGTGAGCTCCCATTGCTCTGTCCCAGCTCCTGCCAACCTAGCAGTTTGAAAGCACACCAGTGCTGTAAATGGCATTTCCGTGCGCTCTGTATAGTCATGATGACCACATGACCTGGAAAACTGTCTGGACAAACGCCGGCTCCCTCAGCCTGAAAGCGAGATGAGCGTTGCAGCCCCATAGTTGCCTTTGACTGGACTTAACCGTCCAGGGGTCCTTTACCTTTACCTTTACCTAAACCAATTGGCCTTGATGAGACCACATATTTTTCATAGCCATCAATTTAGCCTCAGAGTCTGCCTCTGTGGTTGTGTGTTCATGTGTACTGTACCGCTACAGTAGAAAAGCTAAGAAATACTGTTGTGAATGTGTTCAGACATGAGCCTATCACCATCATTCTCACATACCCTCCAACATTTATCTGATGCAAATAGGAACGTCCCATTCCATATTAGCTCTGCCTGTCATCAACTCTGACTCCCTCTGCTGGTGGTGGGTCTCTCTCTCTCTCTCTCTCTCTCTCTCTCTGCAAATCATCTCTATTGGTTTCTTTAATTCACATTCATAGAGTCACATTATAACACCTCAGTTCTCCTATGGCTAAACATGTATTTCTAAATAATAAAGAAAAACAAAAATTTGTGCTTAATCGCTTGATTCATCCATATTCCTTTTATACTTGACTTCCCTCCCCTTCTTACTTGGGTCCTCAGTTTTACTTATTTGAATGCCTCTCTTAACACGTCTATGAGTTTGTTTTCCTGATTTTCCGCTATATTTTAGTATTTTTTTTCTTACAGAAGTTATTCTAAACCGGTCAAAATTGTCAATTTCCCCATAATAGTCTTTCAAATATTGTTTGAATACGTTCCAATCTTTTTTTTTTAATTGTTTTGTTTGATCTCTTATCTGCCCAGTCAACTTGTACATCTCCACGTACTCCATTAATTTGGTCAACCAATCTAACTCATTCCCAGTATACAATACTCCCCCCCCCATAAAATTGCTTAAAGTCATTTGATCACAGAATAGACAAATAATATCATCCAAGTATTTTGGCATGTAGACCTGTGTTTGAACAAGTTGGTTGTGTTTTTATTGAATCAGGCACCGCAGAACTTGGAGTTAGCTGTCTTGTCAACTGCTTTCAAACATGTGAAATGCAAATGTCTGAAATGTCAAATATTTTCTATAGCAAATACAGAACCCCCGCCAAATTTTACTTAGGAAAACAGTCATTCAAACTGTGGCAAGTTCTGTTATTAAAGTGGCATGACTACAGTGACATTTCTACATCTCAGTTCTAGAATGCTGGAGATGGGACAACTTTACTGGTCGTTAAAATTAAAAGCAGTAAAATTGAATATAATGGATGCATCATGGGCTCTTGTGCAGTTCTCCCTTGCAGGCTTAAGTGCCACTAAAATCTGATCAGCTGTTGTAGCCGAAACAAGAATTAATGGTTTTGCTGCAGGAGGTACCACTTAATACAGATGAAATTGTAGACCAAACAATCTTTGTTCCATACTCATGCTATAAGAAGGAATATAGAGCAACAGATCCAGTACATGACTCACAACATATGCAAGGAATCTTGTTGTTTTTTTAAGTTGATGGTTTGGCAAAACCAGCTAAGCAAAAAAATATTCTGCCATTATTTGCTTCAATTTTTCTCGTGGGTGAGAAATCCAGGGCTGACGTGCTTAGCTTCTTTTGTATGAGATAGCATTGGAGAGTTATAGTCTATTTTTTGCTTTCTTAACAAATATTTGTTTTATTTACAAATATTGAAGCACAATCTGTTGGAAGGGAACTCATCAAATCAGGCAGCAAAGCTGCTCATCGTGCAACAGATTCCCCCCGTCAAAGTCTACAGTGCCCCAACTCTGCACTCTAGTCTTAGTCAACACTTGCTAAGGGCTCCACCTACCCCAGATGCTCCCTGATTTCAACCGCAAAACTGCCTTCATGCTATTTCTCTTTCCCTTTTATTAGATGAAAATAGTCGGCTTCCTAATAACCCGTTTTTTTGAAAGCAGAAATTGTAGCTTTGAAACAACCAGAGGCTAGATTCATGGATATCAAGAAACATGGTGGTAGTTTTGTGAAAGTCCCTGAACACCAGGGCCGTCTCATCCATTTACTCTGGTGGCGCAGTGCACCAGGGCGCAATGGCCTGGAGGGCGCCTCTGCCCTCCAGCCCCGCTGGCAGCGCCCGCCAGCAGCGCCCGCCGGAACGCGAGCTGGCCAGCTGCGCCGCACCCTCCGACTGCCTGGCGGAGCGTGAGCTGCCCGGCTGCGCCGCACTCTCTGGTTACCCACCTTTGGCTGCCCGGCGGAGCGCGAGCTGCCTGGCTGCGCCGCGCCATCCGACTGCCTGGCGGAGTGCGGGAGCGCGAGCCGCCCGCCCTTGCCTCCCATCCCGGAAGCACTGGAAGGGTGTGCAGAGCCCCGCACCGCTCCAGCGCCACGCCCCTCATCCCCCGCTCGCCCACCCCCCTCCTGAGGGGTGGCAAGCGCGGGAGGGAGGCAGCGGAGAGGCAGCACGTCGGGGGCGCCGGAGGGATCGCTGCACCACGGCGGCCGATCTCCTTAAGACGGCCCTGCTGAACACTCATCAGTTGCCCATTTATTCACAGTAAGCAAAGCATCCCAGACACAGTTGTATAACATGGTTTTGCTTGCTAATGTCCCAGCACCTTCTCTTTTAGTCTGTGGTGCAAATTCCACCTGTATCTCTGGAAGTACTTTCCTGAAACCACCTTCCTTCAGCTGACAAAAACACTTTTTCCCTACGCAGTTTAGCATACAGTTCCGTTCTCACTCTAGAAAGCTGATAAAGACTAAGCTGTTGCAACCAACTGAACTTCCTATGCCACAAATGAGTCAACAGTACCCATGTATGTTTTGGGGTTCTTTCCCATGCAGGTGTCGGGGAAAGGGAATCCCTTGAATACGACCACAGTGCTTTGAAACAGACAGTCAGGTCATGTATCCAGAGCAGAGACCAGAGAAGGAATGACTGCTGGGAGGAGAGCAGAGAGCAGAAACGCCATGGTGCATCTGTAGCAACAAAACCAGATGCCTTCACCTGCCCTAGCTGCAACAAAACATGTCTTTCCTGTTTTGGTCTCTACAGCCACAGCAGGCACCTTCCAACAGTTTGACATCTCCTCTGAAGGTGCACTCCTCCATTGTCTACTCAATTCTAATGCCAAAGAGTTGGCTGAATAAGATTTCAAAGAGATGTGCTTTCCCCTCCCTAACTATCTGAAGCATTTTAAATTATGCACATTTTAAGCTACCCCTCCCTGCATGCACATTTTATACAATTCAACATAACTTCCCTTTTCTTGGTGCCAAATTTGGGGTTCTTTTGTGTCTGCATGGCCCTGGCACCAATGATAGAACTATGTATGCTTCAAGGGGGAAATATGTGAGCAATAATGTAAAAGATGGCAAAGAAGAAAGATAAAATATTATATTTTCAGATTTGTTGTGTGGATTTGGAACACAATACTTAACATCTGGTAATAGCCATTAATCACAGTAAAGTAATTACAACATGGTGGCACAAATATATTTTTTGCATTGTCGCTTGCTAGATAGAGTGATTCATACAGACCACCAAATAGCTGGCATAAGCTCATGACATTCTGTCACTGAAAACCTGGGCCGAAGTCAAGGCAGAGACAATTAATTTTTTCACCATATTGGTATTCCACTATGTTGCCATCCAGTTCTGTGGTTATGGATTTTTTCAAAAGCCAAAGGAAACCCAACATCACTCAAACCACAAAAAGACTTGCTGACAGAGTCTGCAGGACATTGAACTTCCACCTCACTCAAATGCTACAATTTTTCTCCACACTGGGGGATGTCTGCCAAGTTAAGTGTGAATTCCAAACATTATGGATAAGTCATATAAACAAAACTCCAACTGACAGCTTTGTCAGGAAAGAGGATAAACAATGAGAGATTTAAGGAGCAAGAGAAAAGATCCAGTAAGAGAAAAGATCCAATTCTATGCATGGATGGTGCAAAAGCAGAGAATGGTGTGAAAACAGAAACATGTCTGCTTTGGCATGAACAATATGCCCAGTGTCATTCTGATGCTTAGGCACTGATTAAAATAACTAAGAGGAAAGGCTCTTGTCCCCACCATCATTTGATTGAATTCAGCCTCTTCAGACATGCCAATGATGCTGTAACTGCGCATTAGTGGTGGGCTTATACTGGCCCATCCACACATAATTCTGCTTTATTAGTTGTTTTGCGATGCTTCACCAATGTTAGTATATTATCACCATCTGGAAGGGCGTGCTTGCCCCATATAGCACAACAAAAACAGAACAGAACCCACCCACTCCAGAACATTTGTGGTATAAAACGTTGCACAACTTTAGCAGGAAGTTACAGGACATGCACGGATGGGAAACGAAGCAGTATGTCTGCCCTGAACCATTAGCATGCACAAAAAACATTGAAAGTGGGATCACATATAACCGTCCCAGTACCACCTTGAGCACAAATCATCACAAATCCACAATAAAAAGGATGTCTTAAAGGGAACTATGAAGCACAATGAGGCCAATAGAATGAAACAAAGCATTGTAATGGCTTTCAAGTATGGCGGCATTCTCTCCCAGATTTTGTTGAGCTAATACCTAAAATGCTTCCTCAATAGATACTGATGGCTGGAACATACTTGCCACATAAGTCACTGATGCCTATTAACTGCCAGTTATCTGACAAACCCCATTGGCCGAAGGAACCATTTTGGCACATGGAATGAAGCCAGCGCTGAAGGAGCTTGGCAGGGGCTTCAGTGCCATATTTACTTTGGGGAGAAGTGATGGTGACTTAAATCTGTGATGAGGAACATATGTTGATGGACTGCACCTCCTACCAATCAGCCTCAGCCAGAATGGTCAGTGGCCATGTATCAAACAATATTTGGAGAGCCACAGGTTCTCCACCACCACTTTAAATATATTCTGTTTTGGTGTTTCTATGGTCCTCATCCCGCTTTGTAAATAAACCAAATGAATTAGCCTTTATGCTCTCTCATCACAAGGAAACTAGAGGTCTCCAGACCTTTCTGGAGGTCTGTTCTTAACCTGAAACGGTTCTTGACCTGAGGTACAACTAATGGGCCTTCCTGCTGCCGCCACTCGATTTCTGTTCTCATCCTGAAGTAAAGTTCTTAACCCAAGGTACTATTTCTGGGTTAGTGGAGTCTGTAACCTGAAGCGTCTGCAACTTGAAGCGTCTGTAACCTGCATATATAATATTGGTATCCTGATCCTAAACACATTTATTTGGGTGGAAACCCCATTCTTTCCAGTAAAATAAATTTAGTTTTAGGTATGCATGCTTAAGACTACAGGCCAGCAGTCTGAATCTCTGTGCTGGCAAATATGTGTATTAAGATTTGACACATGCACAACATGTGAATGACAAGTCCAAGATTCTTCAAAGTGATTCATGATCCTGGCACTACAAGGAGCACAACATTCTTGCATCCTCCAAGTTTAACGGTTAAAGTAGGGACACTCTTAGCCCATGAGTTTGCAGGGCTAGGCACCTCAGAGAAGTGGCTTGGCAGGCAATGGCTGGATCAGTGCTACCTGGTATCAAAGTATCCTAAGCAGAAATTGGAAGTTAGATGTTCATGCAAGCATATCACATGGCTTGGCCCCAGATGATGAAAACAGCAAGGCAAAGCAAAGCACCGTTGCCAGAGTGGGGCCTGTAGCTAGAGCACGGCTTTGCCCCACTTAGCATTTGACAGGGGCGCTGCTTTAATTTGTGATATAACAGCCCCATTTAACAACGGAGAGCTTGTTCTATGGCTGGGCCAATAGAAACCACACTCAGGTTTGTCACCAGCAGAAAGTGGGCGCTCAGCGTGCATGCAGGCGGATGGTTCCAGAGACAAACCTCAGGCTACCTTCACTCCGATTGTATTACCCATACACCATATGGAGATCAGTGGCCTTGTTTTACAGCTGCATACCCTCCAACATTTCTCTGATGAAAATAGGTACGTCCCATTCCATAATGATAATTTTACTATTTATACCCCCACACATCTTACTGGGTTGCCCCAGCCACTCTGGGCAGCTTCCAAAACATATGAAAACACAATAAAACATTACACTTTTTTTTTAAAAAAAACCTTTCCTATACAGGATTGCCTTCAGATGGCTCAGGGGGGTTGTATAACTCCATACCCTCCAACGTTTCTCTGATGAAAATAGGGACATCCTAAGGAAAAGTTGGACACTCCAGGATCAAATCAGAAACCATGACGGCTTCTCTAAATCAGGGGCGTCCCTGGAAAATAGGGACACTTGGAGGGCCAGCAGCTGAGACACACCCTGAAATGAATTTAAAATGGCTAAGGCCAAGCACATGTCTTATGGAACTACTGGGAGGTATCGTTGATTTGTTTTTGTACCTGTTTTGAAGCAGTTCTGGTTTGAATAATACTGGTATTTATAGGTCTGGACAATTTTTATTCCAAGAGGAGTCAGTTTTTATGCATCCAATTGCTTCAAGCTGCGCAATATTGATATCTGCAATACATTCTCCCCACCCTTTCCATACCCCTTCAGCAGAGAGGGAATCTGTGTGTAAAAGAGGAGGGAGCTAGGCTGGGAAGACTACGGCAAATTTGGTGGGGAATCTGAATAAACTGTGGAAGCTGTGAAGTTCCTCTGAAAGCTTATTGAGTTGAAGAGTTACGTGTGTGCATAAGGAGGAAGTGAATGAATGGAAACAATCATTTGAATGATTAGTTCTTTGTAAGCCAACACCAGCTAAGGAAAGAGAGTTGCATAGGAATAACACATGGCTGCTACCCAGAAGCTGCTCCATTTGGAAGCTGAAGAGAGCCTTCTCAAAGCATTCATGTCATGTCCTCAGTGAGGTCATAGAAGACCTTGGCAGCTATGAAGAATAAGTGGCATCTGGAACTAACCTAGGCAGCAACCAGCTAAATTGTCATCTGCCTCTGTACATGAACAGAAAAGAAAATACTGAGCAGGAACACAAAGAAAACCCAGGGCTCCCATGCTTAGAAAACTGCCGCAATACTGCCACATTAAATATAATCTAGAGCACTGGTCTTCCACCTTTTCAGGCCCAGAACTCATATTTAACACAAACATGCATCTGGGGACTCTCTTAATTTTTTTTTAAACATGTATTTGTAGTGTACGGTGGTTGTGCTGCTGTAGCAGTTCTCTGTAGATCAGTGAGTAGATCCCAACCCACCCACCGAAGACCAATGATCCAAAGCCTTAAAGCCATTTTTATACCAGTATCTGCCACATCGGAGCTGAGTGAAATAAGATCTAGGTACTAAGCCCAAAGATGCACGTTTATGAGTTTTATCAACACCAGGTCTGATATTAAAAATGTGAGTAGCGTTTCATAAGCAGAGCCCTTCTGGGTCAGGCTGGTGGCGTATCTGGTCTAGCTTGCTGTTCTCACAGTGGCCAAGCAGATGCCTGTGAGAAGCCAGAAGCCAGGACCTGAGCACAACAGAACCTTCCCCATTTCCCAGCAGCTGATATTCAGAGGTTTACTGCCTCCAGTAGTTGAAGGAGCCCTTGTAGGGTTAAGGACAACAAACCAGAGAGAACCTGCTCCTTAGGGCTAAATGGTAGCAAATGCTAATCCAGAGGAAACCCAAATTGCCCATTTGCTCCAGCTGAGCACTAAAGAGTGGGTTTCCCCTTGAGAAAACTGCAGGACAAGAGGAAGTATCAATTTGTTGCCCTGCTCAGGGCTTGCTTTATTGTAGAGCTCTAAACATGCATTTCAATAAAACATGCTATCAATGAAACACTGTATAGGATTCTACTTCCATTGTGGTTCAGTCCCTATGTCTATACATCCTCACACAAGATATCATTTAGCAGACTAAAAGCAAGAGATTCTAGACAATTGCTGTTATCTGCTTGTCTCGAAAGACAATGGAAGTTTGCACCACTAGATGTAAAGTCAAACAACTGGAGAGTTATAGAACCTGCTGTGGCTGTAGAGACCAATATGGGAGAGACATGTTATATTGCATCCGGGGCAGGTGAAGGTGCCTGGTTTCGCTGCTACAGATGCACCATGGCGTTTCAATTATATAGCAGGCAGTTGAAGAATTTACGGAAGTATAATCAGAGGTACATTGGATAACTAGTTACTGCCACACCTCAAGCAACAACAGCACGATACCTTAATGTCTCTCTTTTTCTAATATTCCTTACTCAGATTGGGGTGGGGGGGGGAGAGAGGAGACTTCAGTAAAATAAATAAATAAGTAATACAGCTGCACCAGTATAAATAGCAGTTTACCACGTTGAGGTCATTTAGACCCCTCAATGCCTTAGATGTGCATTATTTTATTTTCCTGCCCCATTCACAGTAATTGGAATCTAACTGATCATAATTAGCTTTTAATGAAACCTTCATTTAAAAGAAATACACATGTTGAAGCACTGCAGCACAATTGACCTCATCGCTGAAAAATAATATACCGAGTATGAAATGAAATAGTTTGCCGCAGAAGAGTGACTATAGAAAATGCTGTGAGCGTAGGAGCCAATTCCTGGAGGGTAAGGGGTCTTCGGTCGTCGTCGTCCCCCATAACATATTTGAGAGGCCTCCCCAAAATTGATGGGCATTGCCATTCAAATGGTGTGCATGCCCTGCATCATGTGATCGATTATGTGGGGTGATGCTTACCTGCCTGCCCCCAATATTTTATTCAAGTTGGCACTCCTGATTGTATGGCAAAGCACAATACAGACAGCATTCCAGTCACAAACACAGAAGCTTTTACAGAGTCTAACAGACAATACCAGGTCTTCCCCCTCTTCCTCCTCATTTTACTTGGCTCCATTAAGTCTCCATATGTTGACAAGAAACTGCAGGTAGCGGCAGAAATCCGAACCGCCTCTGGGGATAGCATAAGAATTTCCACGGCACTCCTACTTGTGGTCAGGAGGAATGCTGAATCTGCTCTGTTGTTGCACCTGTACTCTTCAAAATACATATAGAGCTTAAAATCTCTCCAGAGCACCATGCAACACAGGGGGACAGGGCTTTCTGGACTTGCAGAGAGGGAGGAACCAGTGATCCCACCCCTGAGTTCACCAGCAGAAGTTCCTTCCACTCATGTATGGGAATCTTGGGACCCAAGCTCATATTTCCAGTCTCAATTATTTCTCCCAGCGATATTTCTTTTACTGGCTGCAGAAGGCAACACCACCACAGCTGCCCACAAGGACAGAGGCTAGCCTCAGCACCCAGCCTCAGTGGGAGTCAGGGACTGGGCAGAGGAGGAATGGTGGAGACCGCCTCCCCAGGGGTGTAGCAAGGTAAATTGGTACCCAGGGGCAAAAAAATTTTGTCACCCCCCCCAGAGGCATGGGAAGGTCAGGTGGTACCCGGTGCAGAAAATTTCTTGTCACCCCCCCATTGATTCCCCCCCGCAAAAATGGTTTTACGTTATTTCATATTTTCTTACAAAGGAATAATAACAAGTAATAATAATAAAAACTTTTATTTATATCCCGCCCTCCCCGGCCGAAGTCGGGCTCAGGGTGGCTAACATCAGATACATAACATTGGTATAAAATCAAACAATAATTAAATTACCTCCTAAAAACATCTCAAAATCAAATTAAAGTCTAATTAGATGGCTTTCCACAGGGTTAGGGTTGGGAACAGTAAGTGCTCCACTGAACTGAAATTTCAGCCTTCACGACATAGGAAAACAGCCAAGTAAACAGCTATTTTGGTGGAGGAGGGTCAAGATATTAACTGATATGCATGAAATTTCATATATAGCTATATAATCCCTAGTATAGTAAGATAAGACCTTCGGAGCAGGCATTTTCAAAAAAAAAATTCAAAAAAAAATTTCAAAAAAAATTATTTTTTTAAAAAAATTGTTCCTTGATAATTTGTCACCCCCTCCATTATGGAACATGGGGCGGACCGCCCCCTGCCCCCCTTGCTACGCCCCTGCGCCTCCCCATCCTGTCCCTTCCAGGGAGGGAGGAAGAGGAAGACTGTATCGAATTTACAACAAAGGTTTGAGGGAGGTTGCAGCTCAGAGGCAGAAGAGGGGAGAAGCTGGGAAATAACAGGAGAGCAAGAACAACACCCAGCTGAAATGTTGTCATTAGAAAGCATCCCAGGCCCTCCATCTCCCAGAACCCGGCGTGCCTTAAAAGTAGGAGAGCAAAGAGCTGAAAGACAGAGGGCACGTAGCAGTACCCATAGAGGAGACGAATGAGGAAGTGGGAGAGATGGGTGTGTGCGTGTGTGGAGAGTCACTCGGGACAACGCCATTATCCAAGAGGCTGGGATCTATAGCCTTTCTCTGTAAAGACTGGAATAAAAAAAGGACTGTAATAAACTTTTCCTTGTCTTTATACTTTCCTGGGCAACCAGCCGGGAGCCGCTGACAGCATCCTGACAGTAGGTGAGTTGAGGACAAGGAAAGGAGGTAGGGCTTTGAGAGAAGGGGGGAAATGGGACGTTTGGGAGTGAAGGGCCTGCAATTTCTTGATCACCCAACTCCATCACTATTCAGCCAATTTTCCAGGCATTTATCAAGTCATAAATCTGAGCCACCCCACTTATGTCTACTCACCTGGGCCAGCCCTTTTAAGCTACATCCCCACGTGGGGCTGCAAACTTGATGCAGGCCTGTTGCTTATTAGTGAATTACGTAAGCAATGAAGTTTAATCTTTTAGGCAACAGACTGACCTAAAAAAAAAAAAAAGCTTGGCAGCCAACACCTGAGGATGATGACATCTTTCCATTGTATAGGGATTTATTTTGGAGCTCCTTTCTTTAAGCTGTCCTTTGCTGTCTGGTAGCTGAATTCCACCTGGCGCTTGAATGCATTCATCCTCCTGCTACAGTTAAACAGCATCTGTTCCAAAACAAAACGCTGTCCTAGCAGACAAATGCTTCAATAGCATACATGTCATGTGGCAGGGTGAATTCCTGTCTTGAATTATCCTTTAGGGAACCAAATTAAATCTGCATTTATTTACTGCAGAAGAAAGTATGCAGAGGTGGGGGTTGGGGAGGCTACTAGATTTGGCTGGCCAATCACAACCATTCCAAAATCTTGTGGGTAAAAACAAGGGATGTCTAAAACAAAGACATATATGTATTTTTGCATAGAGATAACTTCCATTGTTTTTTCTGCTGCCCTCAAGACACGTATGCATGTGACAGGCAGAAAGATCAAGGGCAGATCCATATTAATAATAATAATAATAATAATAATAATAATAATAATAATAATAATAATAAATCTTTAATACAGTCAAAGACCAGCAATAAAATTGTACGGTCCAATTCATATAATTGGTATCTACTTAATAAAATTACAATTAAAATTTTACAGATTTTAAAAGTTTTATAGAATTTTTATGGATGGATCTTAACCACCTGTCAACATTCCTGTAGTGGTATAAATAAATATAATTTATTCACATATTTACACCTGAATGGAGGCAGTCCATATCTTGCAGCATGGTAATATCAAGAAGGTCTTATTCCTGACAGCAGTGCAGTACTGGAGTCTAAGTCATCACTCCCAGCTTGCCTTCAGCCAGCCTACCCAAGATGGATCCCAGTCATTATTATTTTTGGCCTTCTTCCCAGCACACCTTGCTAAAGACTCTCTTTTCCTGTCACCTCACACCCAGTTACCCTGGCAACCTCCCAAATCTCCTGTCTCTGTTCACACCTCAGGGCAGGGGGAAGGCCAGTTCTCTTGCATTGCCAATGGCCCTCAATAGCCCTGTATTGTTTCTTAATGGCCAGGTCATTTTGCATAGGCTAGCCCAGGAATTCCTCTGTAGCTTGAGGTGTCCCCTTCATGTTCCAAATAACTAAAACCCTACCATTGATTAATTTCTAGGGATTGGGGGGGGTGTCCCCCCGCAAACCTAGAACACTTCCATTCCCCAGATGTACTTTTATATGCATCCTGATTTCTTAGTGATGAGATATTTCAGGGGTGACACAGCCATACCCCAGGTCTGGTTGCAGTAGAATGAAAGTCACTGGAGATGGTGGTGTTATATATGGTTATATTTACAAACACGTATAGGCTGAGCTGAACACACAGCATAATGCTCCAACAGAACATGCTCTCTGGTTAGGTTTCTTTTGGTGTCCCCCAAAGCCAAGGCCATATTTTTGGATTCAGCACAGGCAGCAAGGCAAGCCTCTGTGTCTCTTCCCGGCCACAATATTTCCCTCATTGCCTGCCTCAGATTCCTTCCTCCAGATCACAATGTGCTCTTCCTTCCCCAGCTTTCAAACCCACCAATGGGTCACTATATCTCTGTAGGACCACCTCTTTCTCACCCAAAGGCCAATGGTATTACTCCCTCAGCACCAGCCAATTTCCCTTTCTCCTTTTTCAAGCCTTTCTTGGTGTCAGGAAGAAAGAGAAGGATGGAGGAGAGCCTCCCCTCTTGGCTGGTCATGGCAGCACCTCCCCTTCCCATCCTCTTCCTCCCAAGGTGACCTGTTGAGCATCTGGGGTAGATTCCCAGAAGGACCGGCTTCCAAGTATCAGTTAAATCTATGTGCCTCTTTCACTCCCCTAGTAGCTCAGTGTGATGACAAGAGTATTAGAAATATTATAGTGAGAAATTTTTACCAATAGAACTGCACCACTTGTGACCCACCAAGCTAAATGCAGGCCTCCGCCATGGTTTTGTTTTGTTTTGTTTTGTTTTTGAAGCATGTAACAAAAACAGAATAATTACCAAGCTTCTGGTGGGCTTTTTGGTGTGGAGCATGGGTTGTAACAATACAATTTCAGCATCTTTACTGAATAAAGCTTTTGGGGACTAATATCCAGCGAAACACTTCCTTACGCAACAAATCCTACTTGATAGGTTGCATAACTAGTGTTGAGCCACATTGAAGCATTTCAGTGCAAAGGCTGCCAGTTGGAAACCATGCATTAAGCGAGAGGAAGAAACTAACCACTGCAAATACACAATATGACATGTGTGGCTTATTAGCTGTGGAGCCAGGAAATGACATCATTCACCAGGCAGAAGGGCTCTTCATTCAGTATATGAAGTCTATATGATACAAACCAGCACATTCCTGCATAAAGAAAATGCACTGAGCAGAGCGTTTGAGGATTACAGAGAAAATTAAATAGGCTAACCATCTGTGGACCAAGGGACATCTGTTGGATCAAACAGATAGGGAATAAAAGGTCCAGAAAGCTTTATTATATAGGGTGTACATCTGTGAAGGGATCTACAGACCTACTGATAATACTTTACCCTGAACACCGAAGTACATGTTTTTGCTTATTGAGATAATATTCCATACCAAACACTTCTATAGTACTTCTGAGTGTTCCAAGTTCTTTGCTTACACCATTTCAATAATCACGGGAGAATCCTTTAAAATAAGACAGTTTTATTATCATCCTTATATTATAAATGGTCTGTGTCTGTGTCTCTGTGTGTTTGAAGATCAAACTAGAAGAGACTTTGGAGAGCCAAGTTTGGATCTCCCTTCTTTTTAAATTTGATAAACAGCAGCTGCGGACAAAGAGGTTTTTACATTAGGATGGCAACACTGGGGAAATTAACAACCCCCAGCTCCATTTTCCAGATGGAAATTCCATCCCCTCTGCCGCAGTAGCAATTAGCCCCATTAGCGCACTCTGTGTACTCTCAGGAGCCCCCTCTCCAGCCAGAGGCCCAGAGGCTGGAAGCGTATTTTGCTACACAAAACGTCATCCTCATGAATTCTCAAGCTCCATAATAAAAATGCCAGATTATAAAGAAGTGTGCAGACCGCTCACAACAACAAAAAGCAAATTTTTAAAGGGTCAAGACAGTCACTGTAAATTGTACTAAAATTCATCCAGAGATGTAAAATATACAAATAAAATGGAAAAGTACTATGTACACAATAATAAAATGGTGAATACAATCGTGCAAGCCAAATATAGACACATACTTTTTAGCTATCAAACTGCAAGATGAATCAGCTTACAAATAGCATACCACCCAAAAAATCATCATCAGAGCCTATTGGCCATAGGTAACTTAGTAAGTTGTCACAAACACTTTAATGGTGGTGAATACTGTTCGATAACTGAAAAGTGCCTGTCTGCATTTGTTTCATCAAGTTTTCCCAATTAATCTTATTTTTGTGCAGTATCCTTTTCCATTTTATTTGTATATTTCACATATCTGGATAAATTTCAGCAAAATTTCCAGTTCCAGTTCTTAAAGAGTGTTTCCATAATAAAGATGGCCATCTAACAGTAAGAGCAGTAAGATTGTTTCGCACAGTCCAAGGACCCCCAAAACCAACTTAGTCTAACCCCAAACCCATTACAATATCAAAGTGCAGATATTTAAATGTTTGGAAGCTTTTATTTCCTTAAAATACAAACTGTGAGAAAGTTCTCTTTCCAAGCCTTGATTCAAATTCAACAGAGTCACAGGCAGCCTGGTTAGTTCTGGGGACTTGTGCTACAGAGCTGCAGAATTCTGAAACAGTGGGCAGCCATTTTGGTTTTTTTGGAGCTATGATACTTGTAAAATAAGAAGTATTACTTGACAACTTGACAACCACACAGGATCACTCTCTTCAAGCTCTCCTCTTGGGACCACTCTTCCAGAACCTCTTTTAGCCCATCAGTTCCTCTGCCTGTGGACTTCTTTCCTTTCTCTTGGTCCTGTGAAGAACCACTTGACCAGGTTGACTGTGCCAGGCTCCAGAAGAAGGATCTCTCCCAACCGAGAAAGTGGTGAACGGAAAGGGCTTGGCCTAGCCTAGAGACATCCTTCGGGAGCTTAGTGCAGCCTGCTTCAGGAGAGAGTCCCCCAACAGAAAAGGGAGAGGAAGGGATGCAGATTATGCAGTGGGTGGTATAGGGCACAAATCCATGAATGTGCCCTATACCATATGCAAAGAAAGTCACATTGAAGTTAGTGGACCCTACTTGTGAGTTAGCATGCAAAGGATGGCACTGCCCGTGTGAGGAAGCTGTGAAAACTCATTACTAGCAAAGAGATAAAAAGTAAGTGAAATTGTTGTTGTTGTTGTTTAGTTGTTTAGTTGTGTCCGACTCTTCGTGACCCCATGGACCAGAGCACGCCAGGCACTCCTGTCTTCCACTGCCTCCCGCAGTTTGGTCAGACTCATGTTGGTAGCTTCGAGAACACTGTCCAACCATCTCATCCTCTGTCGTCCCCTTCTCCTTGTGCCCTCAATCTTTCCCAACATCAGGGTCTTTTCCAAAGAGTCTTCTCTTCTCATGAGGTGGCCAAAGTATTGAAGCCTCAGCTTCAGGATCTGCCCTTCCAGTCAGCACTGAAGGTTGATTTCCTTCAGAATGGATAGGTTTGATCTTCTTGCAGTCCATGGGACTCTCAAGAGTCTCCTCCAGCACCATAATTCAAAAGCATCAATTCTTCGGTGATCAGCCTTCTTTATGGTCCAGCTCTCACTTCCATACATCACTACTGGGAAAACCATAGCTTTAACTATACAGACCTTTGTCGGCAAGGTGGGAATAGGGTTAGCTTTAAAATGCAGAAACTAGAGGCCCAGTGCTTTAAATTTTAGCAATGATCTGCTAAGGATATGGATGAACTTGTAGCCTTCCCCCCAAAGCGTGCTTATTGCCTCCAAATCCACAAAGAGCAGCTGCCCGTGGGCAGAACAAAGGGTCTCTACTTGAGACGAGATGTTGGAAGGGGAAGCAGAAGGGGGCAATTCTAAACTTGCATCCCAACATCAGGAGCAGCATCATGAGTTGGGGATCTCACTGCATTCTAGCCCCGCAGACTTCAGTGAGTTTGAAACAGGTTAAATCATTGAAATCTTGCTTAGTTAAATTTAGGAGAAAACTGATTGGCTACTGAAATGGACCATACCCTCTAAGAGCTACTAATGACCATATACAAACACTTCAAACATGTTTGTTCCTAAACTTCTCAAGGATTGGTGAGGAAGATATCTAGTGATGTCATAGACACTCACCAGTAGACACCTGCTGCAGCCATATAAACAACGGCTGAATCAGCCATTGTCTCCCATTTGACTGAATTTTACCAGAAACTGCAAAACAAGTCATTTGACAGGAACCCATAGCAGAGCAGAAACAGATGTACCGGTAATTTGTATTTAGGGCAGCAATGATTCCAACAAACTGCCCCATGTCTCTTAAAATGTCTCATCTGTCTCAAATCACAAGCTACAGTTTCAAGAAAAGCAGCTTTGTAATAACAATGCTTATTTCCGCAGTTTATCAACAGCACACTTTACTCTGAAAATAAATTGCGCTGTGTGCACTGGAAAGACAAAAAAATTATTAAATCAGATACCCTTTTCTTGAAGCCACAAATGCAGAGATTTCTATAATTCAAGAGCAAAGAAAGAAAATGCTGCCTAGAGAATAGGCTAGCATATCATTACATTTACAAGCAAAACAGTATTGCCGTTTATCATGCCCACGGGTGTGTGTTGCTGTGTAAGAAAGCCAGTTAAAACCGGAGCTGGTATTAGCAAACCTATTTGGAATCTGGTTTCTCTGAGAGCTTTCAGGAGCCAAGAGAATAATGACCATTCGCCTCAGAGAAATAAAGTTTTTTCCTAACTTACATGGCTTGAAAGAGTTCTGAACAGCTGGAGCCTGAAGATTATAATGTGTTCAGATGTTGTGTGTTTGGTCGAGCTTCCCTCCCCCCCAAACGTTGGCACCAGAACCTCTGCAAAGCTGGAGCTTGATAAGTAATTTCCTGGTTTCCCCCTCACAAAGTTCTCACACAGTTTATCAGCTGGTCACCCTGACAGCAGAAGAACTCAAAGCAACTATGTGCCCTGCAAATGTTAGCAAAGGAAAGACTTCCCTGCGGCTTTCGTCTAATGGGAAAGAAGGAGAATCTCTCAACTTCACCCCACCTCCCTTTTACAAAAAAAAAGACACTATCTTCTGGCTCGGTGCTGAATGCATAGTTGAGCAATAGCACGAGGACAAACAACTGCAGCACAAAAAATGTAGAACTTACTTGCTCTGCCATGCAAAACTCTCAAAGAGATACATAGGAAGGGTTCTCTGCACCTAGGTCCCACAGGATAGCAGCATCTCATTTCATTGTCCCGCCGTGGAGGGTTGCGAGTCAACTCAAGACTTTTACTCCGGTAGGAATAGCATGTGCAAAGTGTGTCACAGGCAGCACAGTCCCAAAGAGGAAACCATCAACAATATAAAGCATTCAGAGATGGGCAAACTCACCCAGCCTAATTCAGAATTCCTCTGGGAAAGTTAGACAAACCACGTGGCCATTAATTCAGGTTTCCTGGACTGATTCTGAACTAGGCTCCTGACTTGCAGGCATGCCTCAGGGTACCAGAGACCTCTGGGTCTGCCTTGGATGGAGCTCTCCACCTGTCATATGCCCCAGAATCATATAGAGCAGGCTTCCTCAAACTCGGCCCTCCAGATGTTTTTGGCCTACAACTCCCATGATCCCTAGCTAGCAGGACCAGTGGTCAGGGATGATGGGAATTGTAGTCTCAAAACATATGGAGGGCTGAGGTTGAGGAAGCCTGGTATAGAGGAAGGAGCAACAAGGGTTTGACCCATGTGGAAAGTGGCACAACAGGCTCAGGGAACTTGAGGCATCACCAGACAAGCACCAGGGCACACAGACCATAGACCTTTTGGACCCCAGTTCAGGCTCCAGTGAGGTGCACTAGACCTCCAAATGGCCCCTACTGTGCCCCCTGATCTCTCAAATACAGCAAAGAAGAAAAAAGTGTGTTGGGGCACAGCAAGCATGTGCGCATGTGGATCCCAGTCAGTGGCATATCATGTGGGGACCCATAGGAGCAGTTGCCCCAGGTGAAAAATTGCTAGGGGCGCAAAATTTCAACACCCAGGTTCTGCCTCCATACAGCTGTGCACCTCTCCAGACAATGAAACAACTCGTTTTTATTATCTCTGCGGCTGCCATTTCCTGGATGTCATGGACACTGGTAGGCAGTTAAATGTGAATGCATACTCCATCTCCCTCCCTCCCCTAGGCACTGGCAATCCATGCTACACCATGTATAGAAGCCTGCTTGTCCACACTTCTGCTTGTCCCGTTCCTAGAAAGCATGGGTACAAGCAGTTTCCCGCTTGTCCCACAATTTCTAGGCACGAGTCAGAGTGGTCTAGCTTTTGCCCCACTACTTTCCCCTGGAAAACCTGCTCTTTAGCTCTGAAGTGGAACTAAACAGCAATCTGCGGGAAACTCGATTGCAGTTTGTGCCGATTCAGCACTAAAGATTGGGTTTCCCCAAGTGGTGGGGGGAAATGGAGGTGTTGCTGAGCTCTGAAACACACACGCCAGAACCCTGCAACATTTCTCTGATGAAAACAGGCACATCCTATGGAAAAGCAGGACATTCCAGGATCAAATTAGAAATGGGGACGGCTTGTGTAAATCCCTGGAATTTTCCCTGGAAAATAGGGACACTTGGAAGGTCTGTTGCTATGTCTCCCATTTTACCCTTATGTGGCTCTGCTACAAATAACAGGTGGTTAAGATGTAGGGAATGCTGGAAAAGCGAACAGAGGAAGGATTTCTTGCCCTGGGACTCATCCAGGTCTTGTTCAGATCACAGGAACCCCACAGACATGCACTTAAAATAAATTTATGCTTTCTTTTAAAGCCATGCCTATTCTTCATTAATATAGCAGCCTTCTTGCATAAATGTTTATTTTGTAGCAGACCACTCTTGCAGTTGGTTACATAAGCATTTTTAGCAAATAATTTCACAGTGTGGGGGATTTTGGCCACTGAACTAGCACAGCAACAAATTTTCAGACATTGCAGCAATTTGGCTGGATGTTTAAATATCCATTTCTGTTGAATCAGAGCTTAGTATGGGGGGGTGATCACAGCTAATGGCCTTTGATGGCTGGTGGCTACTCCAAGCCAGAGGCACGTGTGGGACACCTCACTTGCTTGTGTGCAAGCTGAAAGGGTAGTGTTGCCTGACTGCTGATTCAAGTGTGGCAAAACCTGTGCCCAACCTTCATACGTACATATTTGTAAATAACTCAACTCATTACAGAAGGTACCCCGAGTGCAGAATATTCACTCTACTCACAAAGAAACTGAAAAAGTTGTTTGCATACACAGGGAGGTGTGTATCTTACTACAGGATCACTGTCTATTTTATAGTCACAACACATAAGGAAAAGGGCATAGAGAGGGAGGGATGAAAAAACAAGCTTGGGCATCAGTTCTTAATATTACCGTTCTTGTAATGACCACCCAGGGGACGCGGGTGGCGCTGTGGGTTAAACCACAGAGCCTAGGGCTTGCTGATCAGAAGGTCAGGGGTTCGAATCCCTGCGACGGGGTGAGCTCCCATTGCTCGGTCCCAGCTCCTGCCCACCTAGCAGTTCGAAAGCACACCAAAGTGCAAGTAGATAAATAGGTACCACTCCGGCGGGAAGGTAAACAGTGTTTCCGTGCGCTGCTCTGGTTCGCCAGAAGCGGCTTAGTCATGCTGGCCACATGACCCGGAAGCTGTACGCCGGCTCCCTTGGCCAGTAACGCAAGATGAGCGCTGCAACCCCAGAGTTGGACACAACTGGACCTAATGGTCAGGGGTCCCTTTACCTTTAATGACCACCCAGGATGGGAACAGTTCAAGTAGTCTGCTGGAATGGCTGCCACGAGGGACCAAAGGCAGCTGATCTGTCAGCAGAGGTAAAAGAATAGTCCTGTTTGCTTCTCTCCTGCTTCTCTGCAGCTTTCTGGAACAGCTGCTAGCAGGTGATTGTTGCAGAGAGCCAAAGGTAGCTGGTCTCTCGGCAGAGACTACGAAATAGTCCTGCTTTCCTTCCTTCCCCTCAGCTCACTGTGTTCAGTTGCCTACACAGCTGAACATCTGGGCAGAGCTTCTGAAAAACAGCATTAAGAGTCAAAGACACAGAGTAGTCTAGAAAAGCTACATCTGACCTATCCTGTTCTCCGGATATTCTCAGAGCAAATCTTTGGACTATCTCACCGCCTTTGGAGCCAATTAATTACCCACATTTCTGTTTCTATTCATAATCCATTATGTCTGCTCTTACCAGTCAAGAGCAAAGATTAAGTGTTCTATCCACAAGCAACATGTGGACACCAACTGTTTTCAGCTTTGGTTTGAGCACTTGGCTGCTCCAACAGTGGCAAGCCATTGAAACTGCTGCTAAAACAGAGCTTTTTTTTGCTCCGTTTTCACACTGGTTTCGACAGAAACCGCTTTGTGCGATTGGAGCAAGGTGTGCTCCCCACATCCGCCATGTGATTGTGTTTCCTTCTAGTCACATTGGTAGCTGCCCCACACCTAAAATGTTCTGGCAGGCCAGATGGGGAGGCCTGGTGGGTCATTTTTGGCTCACAGGCTGGAGGTTCACAGCCTGACAGTGCGATGTAGTGGTTAGTGTCAGACTGCGACTGAGAAGACCCAGGTTTGCATCCTGTTCAGCTCCATGGGTGACTTTGAACCAATTGGCCTAACTGACCACACAGGATTGTTGAGAGGATAAACCTGGGAAAGGAAAATCCTGCACACTGCTTTGAGTTCCTTGGGGGAAAGTTGGCATGGAAACCTACTAAATAAACCAACAGGGTTACCACCCCACGTCAGGGACATATCGCCTGAGGTGTGTGCTGTGCTGGGATCCTAACAAAAGAAGCACAAAAGCAGAGCACCTGAGTTAAATGAGACCCGAGGACATTGACACTGCGTGGGTTAGTCCTTTTTTGCTCACCTGGTATCATGTTTAGGCTACAACAGATCTTAGTGAGCAGTTGGGTAGAATACTCCCTGCACGCTTTTCCTGAACAAAGGGCCTCAGAATATCTCCCAGAGAGTCTGGTCTTTCAAGGGCTATGATACTGGATATATTGGTAATTTTAAAATGAGTCGACCTCTCAGATCGATCTCTTTATCTATAACTAGCTGACCTGGCCACGCGTTGCTGTGGCTCATTTTGTGAAATGGAAAAGGAAGATGTAAAAGAGAAAGCGCATGCCTCCCCACAGCTTATCCTGTTGAACTCCCGCCTGCCTCCTCTCCGTATTTCCCATTTTCGCTTGCCTCCCCACAGCTTCTCCCGTTGAACTTCCGCCTGCCTCCTGTTTGTCTTTCCCCCGTTTTTGCCTTCCTCCCCACAGCTTCTCCCGTTGAACTTCCGCCTGCCTCCTGTTTGTCTTTCCCCCGTTTTTGCCTTCCTCCCCACAGCTTCTCCCGTTGAACTTCCGCCTGCCTCCTGTTTGTCTTTCCCCCGTTTTTGCCTTCCTCCCCACAGCTTCTCCCGTTGAACTTCCGCCTGCCTCCTGTTTGTCTTTCCCCCGTTTTTGCCTTCCTCCCCACAGCTTCTCCCGTTGAACTTCCGCCTGCCTCCTGTTTGTCTTTCCCCCGTTTTTGCCTTCCTCCCCACAGCTTCTCCTGTTGAACTCTTGCCTGGCACCTCTCTGTCTCCCTCCCCCCACTTTCGCCTTCCTCCCCACAGCTTCTCCCGTTGAACTCTTGCCTGCCTCCTCTCCATATTTTCCCCGTTTTTGCCTTCCTCCCCACAGCTTCCTGTTGAACTTCCGCCTGCCTCCTGTTTGTCTTTCCCCCGTTTTTGCCTTCCTCCCCACAGCTTCTCCCGTTCAACTTGCCTGGCACCTGTCTCCCTCCCCTTGCATTCACCTTCCTCCCCACAGCTTCTCCCGTTGAACTCCCTCTGCCTCCTCTCCGTATTTCCTGTTTTTGCCTTCCTCCCCACAGCTTATCCCGTTGAACTTCCGCCTGCCTCCTCTCCATATTTCCCGTTTTTGCCTTCCTCCCCACAGCTTCTCCCGTTGAACTTCCGCCTGCCTCCTCTCCATGTCTTTCCCCCGTTTTTGCCTTCCTCCCCACAGCTTCTCCCGTTGAACTTCCGCCTGCCTCCTCTCCATATTTCCCGTTTTTGCCTTCCTCCCCACAGCTTCTCCCGTTGAACTTCCGCCTGCCTCCTGTTTGTCTTTCCCCCGTTTTTGCCTTCCTCCCCACAGCTTCTCCCATCCCGTTGAACTTTTACTATCTCCTCCCCCCCTCTGGAAACCTGATACATGGTACAGTCCGCTCTGGCATTGAGCCTGGGGTCAGAAGGGACCATAACGATGCAAGGAGGGGTGGTGGGGAACTGGTAGGGTCCTTATACATTTGTGTGCGGCGCTTTTTCCTCTTCTGATAACTGGAGTTTCGTTTGTAAAGCGATACAGCAGTGCAGAAAGGATTGTGTGTGGAGACAGGATAGGGAGCGAAAGCATAGTTGCTGAGCTTTCTCATCCTACATCCCCCCCCCGCCATAAGGAATGGTATGGCCCGGGCCTAAAAACCTTTTCCTGCCTGGAGCTGAAACTACTAAGAACGTTTCTGGCTGGGGAAGGAGAGTTTAGGCCTTCCTCTTAACTGTTTTTTTGGCGGTAAGGCCCTTGGCAGAGGCTGGGGCTAGGGAGATTAATGGGGGTTGTCCCTGCTGTCTGAAAATGGCTGACTGAGGTGAAGGAGGTTTCTTGTTCGGCGCACAGTCTGTGACGCTGCCCTGCGATGAGCCTTTCTATTGGTTGTTGTTCAAAGTCTTCAGTTCTGTTGCTGGTGACACGTATATGTGAGCTGAAGGACGGGTTCCCCCACCCATTTCCCATCTTGCACAGAGCCCCTTTCCTTTGTTCCCCTTAATGGCCCATCGCCCAGGCAATTGCCTCACCAGGAAGCTAGCTCATATTTTAACACTTGCTGGGATCTAGGGGTTAGAAGGGTCTCAGCATACAGCAATATTGAAAACCTTAATAAAAATTACTATTCATGGTTTTTAAAAATCCCACCCACAAACAAATTCTGTTACCTGAATCGCCCCTAGCACAGTCTGTGACGCTGCCCTGCGATGAGCCTTTCTATTGGTTGTTGTTCAAAGTCTTCAGTTCTGTTGCTGGTGACACGTAATGTGTGCGCCATTTTTTTGGCCTTTATTCTATATTTTAGGCATGATAGGTGTGGTTTTTTTTGAATTTTTATTATGCAGATCCTTCCCCCATGGTCATGTTACGCTTTGTCCTAAATTTGATGTGATTTGGTCCAGTGGTTACGGAGCAAGGTGCTGTCGGACGCGCACGCAATGGGAACATTATACATATAGATAGATAGCAATATTGAAAACCTTAATAAAAATTACTATTCATGGTTTTTAAAAATCCCACCCACAAACAAATTCTGTTACCTGAATCGCCCCTAGCACTTGGATGATGTCTTGCTCACTGGTGAAAGAAAGGCACTCTGTATACACTCAGAGGCATATACTCGAGTTCTCGACCCAAATATAAGCCGAGGCACCTAATTTCTCAAAAATGTGGGAAAGCTATTACTCAAGTATAAGCTCACCTGTGTGGTAGAGCAGGTGCGAAGGTTATGGCCGGAGGCGGAAGTGGGTGGGATGGGGGCTGGCCCACCCACGAGGCAAGGGCAGGTGACCTCAGGCAGAAGGATTCACAGGGGGAGCTAATCCCAATGTAGATCTTCAGTTATCCCTTCTTCCCTGAAGGGGAGGGGGATGCTATTTTGCTTCAGGTGTCAAAATGTATTGGGCTGGCCCTGGGTTTGTCTCAATTTACTGGAATTTCACCTTCTTAGTCCTCACTGAAATGGTTGTGAGCTCTTGTGTGGTTCTCATCAACTTAAGTGTGACTTCTCTAAGAGAGAACCTTGTGGGGAATTTGCCCCATATTTTTAGTTTGTTTTTAAAGCTGGATGAGCTCTTATTGCTTATAATGACTTAATACTCAGTGTTTGTCAAACCTGAGTCCCTTAGCTGTTGTTGGACTACGAATCCCATCATCCCTAGCTGGCAAGACCAAACTTGGTCAGGGATGATGGGAGCTGTAATCTAACATCAAGCTGGAGACCCAAGTTTGGGAAACACTGGATATAGCTCTGCAAACCTTGTGTGGTGTTTGCACGGCCTGAAAGACTGGAACCTCCTGTGGATATTTGGCATAGCGAGTCCTGAGTTCCAGCAGAGGCCAAAACTGCCACAAAATGCTTTCAGTGCTATGTGTCAGGCAGACCCTTCCTTTTAAGGATATCTTGGCAGCCTTAGTCCAAACAAGGCTTTTTTCTTCCTATGGGACCATCTAGCTTTAATTTCTAAGAATCCCAAGCACATTCCAGAAAAACCTCAGAGGTCAGTCGAACATGGGAAAAACAAAAGCATTTGCATATGCAAAGGACAGTCCTGCTACACGTATCGTTTAAAATAGCTAGGTGTCCCCTCCACCCTCAACAAAATAATGTGGTTGAAGAATCTGGAAACTGATGTGGCATCCCTTTCACTCGGCGAATCCGGATGCCAAACTTGCTTTGCATTTCACTTCACCTCATACAGAAGGTATGGGAAACCACCCACTGGTCCACAGGGCATGACGTTAGGGTGTTCTTAAAATGCAAAACACAGCCAAATCCAACCAGACAGAATAAATAAAGGCGATCTTGGACTCTTTGTTTTAGACAGGACATCATCCTCTAGGTATGCCTTGATGGTCACAATAAGGACATTTTGTGTGAGGAAGGTGTGCTGAAGTGTTGACTTTTTCAGGAACTGAGATATTATCTAATGAAGCAATAGAAAACTAGCAACACAGAGACCAGTCCTGGCCCCCAAAACATTGGTTGTCTGGCTCCTTGCCAATTTTAACTGAGCTGTGCTAAAAAGTTTGCTGACAGTTTCATTTCTATGGAAAAGAAACAAATGTTCCCAAGAGATCGCCTGCACTTTAATGTTAGTACTTTTAGATTTGATATGCTGCAATTTATTCAAGGAGTGAGAAATCCAGGCACCACACTACAATGTTTAGGGTTATTTGGATGAGAGAGAACGGCTTTATATATTTGCTGTATTTACTAACAAGCAAGCAGAGCATGGTGGAAACAAGACTGATGCTTTCAGTAGGCAACACAACTACTCATCATGCAACAGTTGTCTTCCAAGGATACTTCCTCTCCAGTCAGCTTACAATTAGAAATTCTCCCTCAGTCTCTCTGTTCAAGCTGAAAAGGGCTCCAGGCTGTCTCCCTCCCTCTTTCTTCTCCAACTAGCTGAAAGAAATAGTCTCCTCAATAAAGCTGCAGAGAGATTTCCAGTTATCAAGAGAACAACTCCAGTTGTCGGAAACATTCTGTCTCAGGAGCAGACCATATCAGTCTACAACAGTTAACAAACAAAGAGCATTTTAGGGTTGCCATATTCCCCAAAGTGGGGTTTTTACAGCATTTTTCTTTTTAAAATCGCCCTAGTTGCCATACGTCCAAGTTTCCCCAGACATATGAACGCCATTTTGGCAGTCCGGTTCCTGGACATATGGCAGCCTTACTTTTACCAAATCACACCTCTTATTTCCTTACATTTGCATCTCTAAGCTGAGAGTGTGTCTGTCACATGTTGGTCCCATGTCCATAAAAACAAGTTGTGAAACTTTACAAATGCCCAAAAATGTAACAGATGCCTGAATCTGAAGCCTTCTTTGCACCTGAGTCCCTGAGCCAGGTGACCCTCCTAACCCACTCTCCAACTGGCCCTGCCTGTGTGATCCTTCAGATTTGCGGGTGACTCTAACTCACATCAGCCACAGCTTGCATGGCAAATGGTGAAGAATTATGGGGGTTGTAGTTCAGCAACATCTGAGGGGGTCACAGGTTAGCCACTCCTGCTTTAAAGAAACGACAGGTTTCAACAGTCATGTACTACCATGCAGCTAGCAGCCATGCCTTCATTACACCTGTCTCCCACCCTTTCTCCAAGGCAGGAGGACAATCCAATTTTATTGCCACAGCAATTATGAGAGGTTAAGTTAGGCTAAGGGAGCCTTGCCCAAAGTTAGCACCAGGCTTTCCCATTCCATATCCAGCACTCTGGCAAGAGTGTATGAGTGCACAATTGGAATAATTCTCTCCGTTATTATTATTTAAACAGTTTCCCCCCAGATGTTCTGGCTTATGGCACAGACTTTGCTTTCCAGATTCTGAAAGTGTTCCAGAAAGGGTTGTCAGCTGAGAATAGCCAGGGGTGGTCCTCATTTCGTTTAAACACAATGTTGCACACAATCCCAGTCTCCGAGCAGGACGAGATTCCAGGGGTTCGAGGTGCTTACCCAGGGTTCGCGTTTCCTTTGGAATGAAGCACAGCAGAGACTGTGGTGTCTCTAGGATACGATTATGCACATATACAACCAGAGCCGACAATAGAGGGCTTCACAGCATTCACACACCATAGCCACAGCCTTGGATCCAAACAGAAATCAAACACCAGTCTGATTCTCTCTGCAGCTTGTTGCCTTCCCTCTAGCTCACATCACTGCAACTCTAAACTCTAGTTTTGTCCTTCTAACTATATGTGAGCTGAGGGACGGGTTCCCCCACCCATTTCCCATCTTGCACAGAGCCCCTTTCCTTTGTTCCCCTTAATGGCCCATCGCCCAGGCAATTGCCTCACCAGGAAGCTAGCTCATATTTTAACACTTGCTGGGATCTAGGGGTTAGAAGGGTCTCAGCATACAGCCTACCCAACTCATAACAGCAGCTATAAGCTATCGTTACATGGAGCTGGAATATATTCTTAGGTCAGCAAGGCATGGCATTTGCAACAGATGATGCCCAAATAGTACATGGATTAAACAGAAGCCAGTATAAGTACTCTGGCAAAATCTCTGCCATAAGCGGTGGAGCACATTTGTGGGAAGTGTTTGTGCACTGAATCCACCTGCAGAATTCCTGTTGGTGCGGGCCAAGCCATGCAGTACAAAGAGGCAGGGGGCAGATTTTGCCTTCTCTTAAGGTGCATGGCATGTTGATAAGAGCATAGCGCTGATAAAAATGGCAATCGCAGACTTGGACAGCCTACATGCCATGCACCTTAACATCACTATATTCTGGTCAGAACTTCTCCCACGCTTGCATTGGCGCGACAACCACGTGCCTATTAGGCTTAATTACACCATTGAAAAAAATATAGAGCATTGCGCTCAGCAACCTCGTGCATTGGGGGTCATGTGGTGAAGCATCCCGGCATCAAAATATACAGTAAGGAACTATTCAGGCCCAATGGGGTACACCTTTCAAACCAGAGCCGTCTCATGCATAGGGGCAGGTGGCGCGGTGCACCACGATTACTGGCTGAGTGACAAGAGGCATGGCCTTTTTGGAATGGTTAGCGGATTGCGAAGCATCTTTTCAGTTGTAGGTAGTCTTGGCAGCGAGACCGTGAGTTGGCCTTGGGCGGAATCCTTTTGTCACCTTCCTAAATGGGGGGGGGGCATGGGGCAGTGACTCCGAGCCCCCAGTGCGGCAGTGAATAACCAGGGTTCCCCGTTAAAGGGGTATTGGGGGAGGCATTGACCATTGCTCTCCCCCACCAGTGGCGGCAAACGGGGGGCAGGCTATCTGCTTGAACATATGTTCTCCAGAGCTAGCCCAATCCCCACACATTCTGGATAACCCTGAAGTTTCCCAGATCCCCGGCTGGGGGCTGGGAAGGATAAACGCCCAATGCCTGAGCCAAGGTCTCCCTACATCTGAATCTTAATAAAGTTGTGGCCAATTTTAATCCCATAGCACGTTGTCTTGTGTCATTATTCCGCTCGGGGGTTGCCTGGGGGTTGGGGACTCCGCCTGTCCATGCAAAAGTAGGATGCTCAAGGACACTGCTGGTGTGAAGAGGCTACGTTTGTGCTGTGGCCCTGCTGCTCCCAGCAATTGAGAATCAAGGGTGCTCCTACCAGATTACCTTCAAGGCTGGGGGGTTCTTTTTATTGGTTGAGTGTGACAGAAAGTTGAGAGCCCCCACCCACACCAGATGGATGTCCACTGTTCCTTGTGTTTATTTTTGCATTGCTTTTAGTATTATAATATATCTCATGTTTCCCAGATCTCCAAAGTAAGATTCCAATATTCATTTCCTTTAACGAAAACCCTGAAATCCACACCCTTTGTGAACTACTGGTACAACTTTGCATTATTGTAAGAGAGTGAATTGTAAAAATAAACTGAGCACTACTTCCACAGCTGTTAGCTTCAGGCATGTTCATCTGGCATAAGAGAAGGATGAGTCTTGGGCCTTAGCCTGGCCTCATACTGACTCCACAACCAGACACAGAACATTAACACCCAGTTAAGGAGACACGGCACCTGCCTGTAGCTTAAGTTTCCCTGACCCTGTGGTCTGTCCTCTCCTGTAATCCAGGTTCGGGATAAGCCCACTGCTCCATTGCTCCTTGCTGTATTAGATTTGGCAAAGCAGTATCTGAACACAGCATGTGACACACAATAGTACAATCAAGTAGGTGGAAACTGACTTCAAATTTACTGATCTCAAAGAGAACATTATTATTACGATTTTAAATTCAGAGGAGGAAACTGCCCCAAGCACTGTCTAGCCAAAGTTAAACAGGGCCGTTCTGTACACTGACTAACCAGGCCTTTAAAACCAATTCCTGGATCATCATGGCTTTTGCACAAATTGGCCTAATTCCGATGAACCATGCATTTTGACTAAGGCCACTGATGGGGATCATAAAGGAAACTCGCTATTCCCAACTTACTTGTGGCATATACTGTAAACATAAATAACCAAGCACAATCAGAGCGCGATACACTACTCTGCATCTTCAGCCACTGACAATCTTTCTGCCTAATTAAAAACATTTTAAATGTGAGGCCATTATGTTCATCCCGCTTCATTATCTTCCATGAAGACTGAAGCTTCCCACATCAGCAATTGAAACAGATGTTGGGTTAGAGCACAATTAAGCCAGGTGGCCTTTAGAAATCAGGAGAGCTAAAATTAGTTTGCCAGAACCCTTTTGGCTGCACGCAATGCAGTCTTTGAGGCAGACTGTTGCCGTCCCTCCTCTAAAGATACCTCCCCCCCCCCACTTTTCCTCTGGCCTCACCACATTCAAACCTTCATCAGCAGACTTTACAAGGTGGCATTCAACAAAAGCCCTACTCAGAGAAGACCATGCCCCCCCAACATCCCTCAGATGGAAACAGGGAGATTTCTCACTCCTTCACAGTCCCCCATTTTTTGTCACCACAGAGTATTCCCACCACCGCTACACCAACGGGACACAGCACACACACCCTCCATCACCCTGAGAAAACCCCTTAATCCCAATTTGATTTTATTCTTTAGTAGACTGGCAAATAGAAAAGCACACACCAATAAATAAATTTTAGAACGGGGCAAGATTAGATATGGACACACAAAGCAAAACAGAAGCCTGGGTGGCATTTGTAATTCCGGGACTATTCAGGACACTTGGGAGGGTATGGAAGACCTACTGATGGATAGGGACATGACTTAGTTAGGTTCATTAATTTCAATGGGTCTACTCTGAGGAGGACTAGTTGAATACAGCTCTTTATATTTTCAGCAATATTCTTATTCAGGCTTCCTCAACCTCGGCCCTCCAGATGTTTTTGGCCTACAACTCCCATGATCCCTAGCTAGCAGGACCAGTGGTCAGGGATGGTGGGAATTGTAGTCTCAAAACATCTGGAGGGCTGAGTTTGAGGAAGCCTGTTCTGATTGATTGATTGATTGATTGATTGGCCGGCCTTCACCCTAAGGCTACAGCATCATGGTATTTTGCAGTACGGACACAAACTGGGAGCAAAAACTTCACCATAAAAGATCTCTTCATGAATGGGAACAAGTTTCTAGATTAAATTAGGCAGTTGGAACATTATAATTTTATCCCTTAGGCAGAAAGGATACAATGTCCAGCAATTCTAGCCATGAGGTCATCATTACCAAAAAAAGCAACAGAAGATTGTAGCAATAATGAAAAAGGACATAGCTCTCGTCTCTGATTTTTTTTTTTTTTTTTGGCAGGGGTGTGTAGGGAACAGGGGGAATTAGACACAGACATGAGGGGTTGGTATATCTTGGAACACCACCCACACATTCTGATTGTTTAAAACATTGATGGGATAACAAAAGATCTATCACCAGATCCAAGGGAGAAAACCAACACGTGTCACTGTCTCAGACGGCAGGAGGGGTCTCTGGGATAGTGTTGGGAGCCCGCCCCCACCCCCCGAAACCCTCTGATTATTATTGGGAGAGCTTACAAACATCTCCTGGTGGGAATGCTGAAAACACAAGGGTGACAGATGGATTAAGACTCAGCTGAGAGCTTATTTCGAGGCTGAAGGAAGTGAAGAAATCTTCCACCCATCACTATAATTATATCTGCAGAGCATTGGCGGTGAAAGCAGTTCTGAGGGGAGATCAAGGGTCTCATATATATTTCCTGGCCTTTGTGAGGTGGAGTAGGACTCTGAGAGGCCCATGGTGACTAGTTGCAAAACACTTGGCAGAACGTCCCCCCCCCCCATCTGCTCCAACCTAACACTTCAAGATGACTGAAGAGTTAGCGGATGAGCTGGAGGTTTTTGCCTGGTTTTGTTCGTGTGGGTACTTTGCAGCTTTTTCCACCCAAGCATGTGGATAAGATTCTTGGAAGCTTGAGCCTTCCCATTTGCATTCTCTATTTTTGCCTGCCCTGGCTGCTTAAAACAACCACTGGTAGTATGGGCAAATGGATGGAACACATTCTAAATGTTTTCCAACAAAATGAGCGTTCCCCCATATCAAACGGGGTGCGCATGTTGCAAGGAGACCCCTTTGGATCACGGTGGCAGCTCCTGGCAGTTGGTCTGGTTTCACCTTCCCAGGTTGGGATACCTGTGGACTCCACCTACGCTAGCAGCCGCCCAATCCCGGCTGGGAGGTGTTGCCAATGGGATTGGCCAGGTAGAGGGAGGGATTATGCACTACACACAATAGATCTTGAGTCATACCTGGGAAGCAGCCGTTGGAGTCAGAGATTCCCCACCCCCCACTCCCTCAATTAATGCTTACTTTGCAGGTTTAACCACCTTTTTTCCGCAGCCACACAGGCACGCAGGCGCTGCTATGACAAGGTCGCTGTTGAAGGGCCGGAAAGGAATTTCCCTGCATTGGCAGGTTTCGCCTTTCCCGTAGCAATTCGTCACAACTTTGGCGGTTGCAGGCCTTGGGCGGAATCCTTTAGTCATTTACAGGATTGGGGGGGCGTGGGGCGGTGACCCCAGCCCCCATTGTGGCGGCGATAACAGGGTTCCCGTTAAAGGGGTCTCAGGGGGAGGCATTGACCAAACGCCCAGGGTCGTCACTGCCCTCCCCTTCCAGCGGCAGCGAACATAGGGGGGTGGGCTATCTGCTTGAACATATGTTCTCCAGACTAGCCCACTTCCCAATCATGCTGGATAACCCTGAAGTTACCCAGAACCCCGGCTGGGGGGCTGGGAAGGATAAACGCCCAATGCCTGAGCCAAGGTCTTCCTACATCTGAATATTAATAAAGTTGTGGCCAATTTAATCCCATAGAACGTTGTCATGAGTCTTATTTCCCTCAGGGGCTGCCCCGGGGTGCAGGGGGGACTTCGCCTGACCGCGCACAAAAAAAAACCCCAAACCCCTCATGACTTTCCATGATAGCTCAGTTGGTTATAGAGCATGGTGCTGATAATTCCAAGATTGCAGGTTTGATCCCTGTAGGGGCAGCTGCATATTCCTGCATTGTGGGGGGTGGACTATGGGTCCCTTTCAACTCTACAGTTCTATGGGTTTCTCACAAAACAAGTCATGCCAGACAAATCTCATTTCTTTATTTTTTTGATAGAGTTACAAGCTTGGTGGTTGAGGGGAATGCTGAGGACATAGTATATCTTGAATTTAGTAAGGCTTTTGACAAAGGGCCCCATGATATCCTTGCAGAGAAGCTGGTAAAATGTGGGCTAGACAAGGTAACAACCCGTGCATGCAGCCCTCCACAGCTCTTACAAGTTTTAGTAAACCGACCTTTTGCCTGACTCAAGGGCTAATCTACAATATATCAGCAGACTTGTGTGTGATGGACCTGCACCTCTTCAGATTGCAGGTGGGAAAACTTGGTGTCTGAAATGCCCCCCCCCCCCCGGTAAAGAAAATTGGTGAGTTGGAGAAAACACAGGCCTATAAATCTATCCTTTGGGATGTTAGTTTTATATAGACAGCAAATATCTCTTCTTTCTTTAAGTACACCTTTACTCTGCAGGGTTAGGGCTGCAGGTAACACTCTGAAGTGTCTGAAGTGACACAGCTGAGCAAAAGATTTATTTAATTATTTATTATTTAATTAAAACACTGCTATTATTTAATTAAAATACTTTTATTCTAGCTTTCCATCATCTACATTCAAATTAGCTTACAACATCAAATTTAGAGAGATTAATTTATTCCTGTGCTAATTATCTGTTTTTAAACTACATATTGAGTGTCTATGATGGAAAGCTATACCAAACTAGCATGACAGATTATAGGTTATATGAATAAAGACAAGCCAAATGTTAAAGTAGCACCAAAACTGGTAGCACTAAACCAGCAGGAAACCCCAAAGTCATTCAGAAAAATGCCCAGGGAAGCAAAATACTCTTTTCTGGCCACCTAAAATATACAAACATGGGCACTAGGCAGACGTTTTCAGGGGACACATTTCAGTGTCACCATTGAAGCAATGCCAACTTTATCTGCCAGGTGGGTAACCCCCCAAAAGCAGGATGTCTGAGCTTGTGCCTCTGATGAGGATGGTATTCATTTATATCCCACCTTTCCCCCTGACAGTGACTCCGTTATGAAGACTGCACTTTCCCATGGTTGGTATTGGGATCAAGTAGATCTATAATGGCAGACTTGTCTGCTTAATTGAAGCCCAGGTCTACTCATGGGCAGAGTCCATGAGAGCTTATACTTGGTCTTTAGGGAGACCCCTACTGCCCGCTTCTTACATGACTGGGGCCGCCTCAGGTTTAAACATGTGAGTCCGCTGCAGCTGTTACAGGTAATTTGGCTGCATATTTCCCCAGCTTGTTTGAAAATGCTTCTTTGTTCAAGCTTCCCCCCTGCACATAAAAGAAAGGCATATGAGGGAGAAAGCAACTTTCTCCAACATCCTCTATATTTGTGTGCGGGGAAGTCCCCCCTGCCCTATTCCCATGAAGGACGGCTCTAGAAATTCAATTTAAGGTGGTTTGAATGAAATTGTTTAGACCAGGCATGTCCAACAGGTCGATCACTATCTACCAGTCGATCACAGGGGCATTCCCGGTCAATCACAGGATCAACGAGATCTCCATGGAACGGTGCTCCTGATCGATCCCTAAACAAAGCTTGACAACTCTGAGCAACCCTCCTCCCAAAAGGTAAAGGGACCCCTGACCATTAGGTCCAGTTGCGGATGACTCTAGGGTTGCAGCGCTCATATCGCGTTACTGGCCGAGGGAGCTGGCGTACAGCTTCCGGGTCATGTGGCCAGCATGACTAAGCCGCTTCTGGCGAACCAGAGCAGCGCACGGAAACGCCGTTTACCTTCCCGCCGGAGCAGTACCTATTTATCTACTTGCATTTTGACGTGCTTTTGAACTGCTAGGTTGGCAGGAGCTGGGACTGAGCAACAGGAGCTCATCCCGTCACGGGGATTCGAACCACCGACCTTCTGATCAATCAGCAAGCCCAGATCACTGCCTGTATTTTTATAGTGGGAATAGATGGCAGTCTCTTGGGAGTTGGATGTGCCTGGTTCAGACCATGTTATGATTCCTCAGAAGAGCATGCATAGTCCACTTACTGGTGGTTCCACACACTGACTATTGTAACAAATCATTAAGTTGCCTGAATCTAAAGTAGGATTGCTAGCTGACCAGGGGGTGGGGATGTCCTGGCCTTCTATCCTTTCAAAAGAGGTTTGAGATGCAGAAATCTGTGCTAAAATTTGACTTGTTGTGGAGCTAAAGATCAGCGAGAGTCAGACTGCTCCCATGCATTTAAGTAATATGTGGGCATGGAGAGCAAATGTTAGTCCTGCACACAGTAGTCGCCTCCAGTTCCAAATGTTTCAGTTGTGTGTTCAGACCCAGAGACCTCCCCCCTAAATAACTTCACACTTGACTCAAATTTTAGTTTGGTTTTTGGCAGAATTTAGGCCACAACTTTATTGATTACAGAAAGTGAGTGGTTGCATAGGCTCTGGTTCAACTAGCTCCCTGCCATGCAGGTAGTACTGACCCAGGGTTCCAGCATAGGTCAGCCAAGGGTGAACACCTGGATAGTGGAAAGCTGGGAGCAGGCTATCTCTGCCACCCAAATGTCCCCCTGGACTCAGGCACGGGCACAACCCCCTCTCAGGGGTTGACCAAACCATTGAGTCCCTGGATTCCTTTAATGGAATACCCTTCACATAGGGATGGCGAGAGCGTTCTGCCCATCCCTATCACCTGAACCAGAGCCTATCCGCAACCTTACAAGTTGTGACGGTTTGCTACACAGCAGGCGAAACCCAAATGGCCACAGCCAATCAGTCAAGTGGTGAAAAATCCCTGCCGTGCCCCTGTCCCAACGACAGATGACATGATGGCATAGCAAGGTCAAGCGCAAGCCCTAAAAGTAGGGAGAGGTGGGCGGGTGTTCCGATGCACGCACTAAAAGAGGAAGCTCTGGGACACGTGCATGGGTATATATAGGTCCCTCAATCCGTTTAGACTGCACCCCATTGGCCAGATTGAACCCAGCATTGAGGGATCTTCCAATTGGGTGTTGTGGCTGACCAATCTAACCTACTCACAATGCAGGGTGTCGGTTTTCTAGGTCTCACCGCAATATGTGCTCTCTTTAAGGGGGGACCTGATTTAGCATGATGTGAAGGGTCCCTACATGTGTGCATCAGTACATGCATAGATCTCTGCCATGTGGTGGGGGTCTCTAGCCCCCACCACAGTTATAGAAGCTATTTCAAAAGGTGGCAAGATGTGATCTAGGGAGGAACAAATTGCTTTGCTTATTAAAAAAAAAAAACCCAAATAAGGCGTGCATGTCACGGTGACTATAAGCTAAGGACTCACACCTCTGCTCTCATTTATTGTTAGGTACAAAAAGGAGGAGGAAAAAAACTACCAGTATAACCAATGCTCTTCAAATGCACAACTTTAAAACATTTAATTTTGAATAGATGCAAGTGGATGCTTTCAAACTGTGCACCCTCTAATTGAAATCCCCCCGTGTTTGAAAAGGCACCCTTGGAACGTCCAGATATACAAAGACAGACTCCTTTCTCCCCCAGGGAATCTGCAGTCTAAAGTCACACAGACCAGGGAAAGTTTTATTACAGTACTTGATTCTACTGAGTGTATAAACTAGGCCTTGGGCTTAAATTGTCAATTTATTTATAATGACAATGAAATCTGACTGACTGACTGCTGCCCTGGTTATTAAGTAAAAGAAAGCTGCAGTCTTGTACTGTATAGAACAAAATGGTATAGAATTTACCTGGGAGTAAGCCTGACTGAAAATGATGGGACTTATGCCTGTGTAGACACGTATAGGCTTGAGCTATAAATCTCTCACTGAGATTTATAGTGGTTTAAAATGTAGCGAGGCTGTTACTGCACACACCTGACACACATTAGCTTATTTGTTTTCCTGCACCTGCAACACTCCCCAAATGCCTATTCAATGAAGCTGTCCTCTGCACACATGCAATGGCTGCCTCAGATATACACACCTCAGCTTAATGGCATACCCTCCAACATTTCTCCGATGAAAATAGGAACATATATTATTATTATTATTATTATTATTATTATTATTATTATTATTATTCTCTGCCTATTTGACTGCGTTGCTCCAGCCACTTTGGGTGGTTTCCAACTTATATAAATCATAATAAAACATTCCACATTTAAAAACTTCCCTATGCAAGGCTGCCTTCAGATGCCTCTGATAACTCCGTACCTGCCAACATTTCTCCGGTAAAAATAGGGACGTCCTAAGGAAAAGTGGGACATTCTGGAATCAAATCAGAACCTGGGATGGCTTCTGTAAATCTAGGACTGTCCTTGGAAAATAGGGACACCTGGAAGGTTCGTAACTGCGACTTATATTTTCAAGTTGAATGGAAGTTGGTTTGAGGGGAAAGACTCCAACCGGAGTAATTTCTCAAGGAACTACGGCAAACATCTGGGTTATGGCCAGCTGCATGTGTACTCAGCTTCCAACAGGAGGAGTGGGAGCACACAGGTGCCAAAGTAAATGCTCATGTGTACACAGCCTACATCTCACACTTGGTAAGAGGGTGTGAGCAGAGAATGGAAGACTTCCTTTCATTCTGGCACGTTCGCTCCCGCCAAGTGTTAAGCAGCCGCAATCCTTCAAATGTCAAGAGAGCTCAGTAAGCTCTGCTGCTTTAACATGTTGTGATAGATGTCTCAAATGATGCTTGACTGACCAGCCTCTCTCTCTCTCTCTCTCTCTTTCTCTTTCTCTTTCTTTCTCTCTCTCTCTCTCTCTCTCTCTCTCTCTCTCTCTCTCTCTCTCTCTCGAACTGTTTTGGGATTGCTCAAACTTTGCTAAACCATGACTCCAAAGCCTTATAGTTTATTTTGTATTTACGGAGCAGTTAGAAAAACAAGTGCATGAGGAGCCATAGCAACTGAGTTAAAGGGAATGTTTGGAATTATGTTCACATCTTTCATGGGAAAGCAAAACCAGAAACATTCAAGTCAGTTGGTAAAGGAATGAGAGAAGCCAAACCAAATATGTATGCCTTTTTTAAAGAGAGAGAGAGAGAGAGAGAAGGAAAGAGCAATTGAGCAGTTTTAAACCCTGCTGATCTCAATTCTCATTGAAAGCAAATGAACACAAAAGGTGTTTAACTTTGGTTGCATTGTGTCCCCTTTAATTATTTTTTTAAAATTAAAATGTTCTTCACCATTTACAGATTCCTCTCCAAAGGGTCATTCTATTAATAGGCATATATAATATATGAAGGCACCCATTTCCTCCCCTTAATTAATGGAGAAGCTTACTTTCAGTACCAAACCCAAACTTTTATAGCAACATCCAAAAGGTTTTGTGCAATTAAAAAACAAACAAAAAAACCCAGCCCCTTCTCTGAAATCCAGAAGTTTCAAATGTTAACTTCCTGTGCCTAATATAATTAAAGCTGTAATCTGAAGCACGTTTACAGCACAATCCTAACCATATCTACTCACAAGTAAGTCCAAGTGAATTCAATTAGGACTTACTCCCAGATAAGCAGGACAAGGATTGACGCCTTAGCCAGCAGTCTCATAGAATCATAGAATTGTAGAGTTGGAAGGGACCCCGATGGTCATCTAGTCCAACCCCCTGAAATGCAGGAGTCTCAACTAGAGCATCCATGACAGATGGCCATCCAACCTCTGCTTAAAAACTTCCATGGAAGGAGAGTCCACCACCTCCCAAATAGAATCACTGAACACAGTGGGACTTACTTGCAAAAATGCAAATCCTTCTGCTATACACTATTCAAGTTCTGTTTGTACAACAGAGGGCTCTTACAAGCCCTGTTTGCTCTGAAAGGAACGTTCCTATTTATTGGGATATACAACTCTGCGTTTGACAAGATATACACAACTTCTGCAGCAACTTTACAGCATTGGAATTCAGCTATTATTTTGTACAAACCTGCATTTTAAATCAAAGCCCTCTCCATTTTTGTCCCCTTCATTAATTGTTGTTTGAAAAAGTTTTGCAACAAAGCCACTTTCTTCTTACCTTGCTTCGGAGCCACCGATCTCAGCTTTCCCAGCAAAACCATATGTTTCCTTTGGAGCTGCAACATACTGGTTAAAATTCACGCAAATATAGCTGTACCAAATGAGCAAAAGTCCTTCCAAAAACAAGGAGAGGTGTCTTTCTGTCAAATAATAGGTTTCTCTGGATTCATTTGCAGCTTGATTCCCAAGTTTTGCAACTGTCTTCTTCAGCTAAATAAACACCCACTCGTTGCCTTGAACTTGAGCCAGCCTCTCTAATTTAAAGCAACTGTCAACTTTACTTTTAAATGCAGGAAAGAGGTCCCTGCACACTGCATAAGGGGCAAGAAGCTTGCTTCACTGCCTGCTTGAAGTAACACAGCACTTAGACTGTAATCGTAGACCCACTTACCTAGGAGCAAGCCCTATGGAGCTCAAGGACTTCCAGAAGACTTACTTCTGAGTAGACCTGTGTAAGATGCCGCTGGTGCACCGTATACTGCACTCGCAACATAACAGATGTGACATAATATTTGGGAAATGCAATCATTCAAATTGTCTCCTCCTGTGAAAAGAAAAACATAAAAGAAGGGAAACTCCTGTTGTTTCTGGCCAAAGCTGAATTGGTGATGGGTTTCGAAACAAGACTTACAAATCTCCAGGCTCCGAATGAAAACCAAATGAGCGGATCATCCGGAAAGGCTGGCTCAGGGCCAGACAAGACCTGAAGTTGGAGATCGGCCAGCATGTTCTTCTTTTGGGTTTTTGTTTTGTTTTGTTTAATGCAGCTGTGTGATGGTGGGTGATTTAATTCTAGAAAATGGTAGGTACAAAGCTGGGGACAAGGGTTAACTCTCTGTAAAAAATAAAATAAAATAAGATAATAATTATTATTCTCCCAGCAACATGTCCCCAGCCTGAACGGCAGCCGCCTCTAACCCTCAGGCTGATTGTTCATCAGTATATGTATATTGGTTTAACCAATGTTCACCTACCTGCTCCTGCACATTGTACATGCTGGGCTCTGGCTCCAGAAAAGGAATTATCAAGTGAGCAGGTATATTGTCAAGCCTAGAAAGAGGTCCATTTCCAGAACAGCAAACAAGGCCCAGAAGTCCCACAGGCATGTGGATAGTCAAAACCAGGCAGGACCAGAAACAGGCAATTAGGAAGCAGCCAGGCAATTATGGAGTCTGGTAGACAAGGACTAGTCCTTGAGGTCTGCTGAATGGGCGTTCAGGCCAGCCGGCGCTGCAGCTTAGATGGTGTGCTTGAATCAGAGAGCGCAGACAGCCAGGCTTGCAGGAGACTGACTGCTGGGGAGTCCTGCTTTGAGACCATCCACTGGCCGCTATACAAAAAGATGATTGATACAGGTAAGGACCCCGGGACGGTTAAGTCCAGTCAAACTTGACTATGTGGTGCGGTGCTCATCTCGCTTTCAGGCACAGGGAGCCGGATTAGTCCACAGACAGCTTTCCAGGTCCTGTGGCCAACATGACTAAACCGCCTCTGGCACAATGGGACACCGTGATAGAAACCAGATCGCACAGAAACGCCATTTACCTTCTTGCCACAGCAGTAGATACCTATTTATCTACTTGCACTGGTGTGCTTTCGAACTGCTAGGTTGGCAGGAGCTGGCACAGAGCAACGGGAGCTCACCCTGTTGCAGGGATTTGAACCTCTGACCTTCCGACGGGCAAGCCCAAGAGGTTTAGACCACAGTGCCTCCTGCGTCCCACCTGATTGGTACAACCATCTGCATTGCATCACATGACTTTGCTTTTGTTATTGCTGCGTTTCGATCTGTGCACAAAAGCGCACATGTGCCTTAATGACCAGCAATGCAATCATGCACAGGCTTACATTGGGATTGTGTTTTAGCAGTGAGGGCAAGTGCATCAGGAAGGTGGCGGACCAAACAGGCGCAGCTGAATCGAAAGACCCACCCGCTGTGCTGTAGGTTTGGATGGGTGTTGTTGACATGAGGGAAAGGGTTAAGCGCCCCTCTTCAAGAGCTGCTGCACCGAGCCCATTCAGCTCCTCCTTTTCAGTTTCTAAAAAGGCATTGGAAGAGCCAATGAGTCTCCTGGGCCAGGTGTACTTTTTGCTGGGGCCTTATAAAGGAAGAAAGTTCAAATCTGTACTCCCAGCTGGTTGTAAAATGGTATTTGAGAGCCACTGTCGACTATTTATCGCCCTATTTTATGACCTGGCTAAGCTGAAGGTAGAGCTTGTCTCAGGAAGGATGGCAGATCTGCCCCCCCCCCTGCAGCCACAGCCTGTTCTTACTTGCTGTTCCCACTTCTACTGGAAGTCTGTGCTTCCTCAGTAGCCAGATCCCTCCTCTTTCTGTTCTAGGGATGCTCCAGCCAACGTTTTTCCTCTTGCCTCTTTTCTGTTTTCTTGCCCCACATGAAAATGCTCCGGATCTCAGTCAACCCACTCATAGTAAGTAACCCTACACAGGCAAACCCAGCCCCCTTTGGGTTGAGCAGGGCTTACTCCCGAGTAGCCATGTAGAGCCTGCCATCCTTTGCTGCCTTCCTTATTGGCTAGTTCCAGTTGTTTTCCCTTTTCTGCAACATTACGAGAGTTATAAAGAAGTGACTGCAACACATGTTCGCAAGACGTGTTGTCTTTTAGTTAGTGATGAGAATTTGTATTTCACCTTTCTGCCTCAGTTTGACACACTCAAGGCAGCTCAATGAAATAGGTTGAAACTCAGATGGCACTCCCTAAAGTACCCTAGGAACCGTAGTTCTCTGAGAATTGTTTCCCAGCATCCTCAAGAAACTACAGTTCCCAGAATTTTTTGAGGAATTTGCTGCCAAGGAGTGTGGTGGAGTCTACTTCTTTGGAGGCTTGACAGCCATCTGTCAGGAATGCTTTGATGGTGTTTCCTGCTTGGCAGGGGGTTGGACTGGATGGCCCTTGTGGTCTCTTCCAACCCTAGGATTCTATGATTCTATGTGTGTTGGATGTGCTTTCCATGTATGGTGTGGAGCTGCCCAAGGATTTGGTCTTCAACAGAATGCCAAATGGATCTTCCAGGGCAGAATATTCCCAAGAAGCCCTGTTCCAAGCACCTGCCATTTTGAGCCTCAGTTACCAACAAAATATGCAACAAAGCCTCTCTAGATAACCTCAGAGAGTGGGCAGACTTGTATATCAGGAGGGCTTGAAAGGGAGCGAGCAGGATTTTGAACTGAGTCTGGAAATGAACCAGAAGTCAATGCAGATGGTGTACTGACCAAGTCTGATGCTCCAAACAATTGGCTCCTGTCAAAGGCGACACAACTTCATATGGCAATATCCTAGATGTTCCCCAAAGGTAGCTCCATGTAGGACACATGTCAGTAATTCAATGTAATAGATGTAATAAATCTCCTGGAAACAGTCTGGGTCCATCAGTCTTTGGCGTGGATCATCTTAATCGGTCCTCCATTCCTGTTGAGTTAGGATTCGCAGTGATCCTAAGGTCTACCTTCTAGTGATCTGCCCACAACAAAGGAACAAATGAGTTTCCCCCACTCCACCTCGCCTTTATTCAAACCAGCCCCAAACACCAACTCAAGACTGAGCCTTGCCACATAGCTGGGCCCAGATGTTAACAGCTCTTACTGCCCTGGGTGAAGCCTCTAGGGGGCAACACTGAGGCTCCCAGCCTGTGTGTGTTGGGGTGCCTAACTGGGTCTTTGACCTGGGCGAAATGAAGCCTAGTTTCGCTCCTGGCTTGAGGGACATTAGCACTTTGCTCATGAATGTTTGGCTAACTCAAGCACATAGAATATTGGGCTTTTCTTTTCTGTAATTTAACCTCAAATTCATCCAAGAATGGGACTTAAAACATTGCCGAAAACCTTGTCATTCCACCACTCAAATACTTTTGCTCCACCCCCTGAAAACTAGTGTATGTGGGGCTCTGTGGGTTCTCAAATACGTGAAAGACCTTGTGCTTGGTGAGTTGCAAGCTGTTCGGGCCACAGCAGGGTATTGGTGTGACTGTAATTTCAGTTTAAAACCATCTGGTGTCAACCGCCGCATTCAAATCCCTTCTTAGCCATGAAGTCATTAAATGCCATTAAAGTCACGTAATGTTGCTAGCTGGCTTCAGTAGCCAGGAGTGCCTTTGCCGAGATCCAACTGGTTTGGCTGCTTCCTGGATCCTGATAACTTTTACAAACCAATTCATGTTCTGGTAAGTTAGAGACTGGGATATTAGGTATCTTACTGGAATTGCCTGATTCCTGCATGAACTGTACTGGTTGCCTTTCACTATTGGTCCTAATTCAAGATTTGGATACTGACATATAAAGCAATAAATGACTTGGGCCCCAAAACTCGAAGGAGTATCTGCAATCCTGTTAATAAAGATCTGCAGAGGGGGCTCTGCTGGCAGTCCTGCCATTGTGTGAAACTTGTGGGGAAGTGACTAATAGCAGGGCCTTATCGGTGGTGGTGCCTAGGCTGTGAAATGTCCTACAGGAAGTTCAGCTTGCTTCCTCATTGTTCAGAATGTCAATGTGTTTGAATGATTTTTAAGTTTTCTTGATTTTAATGTCTTATTTTGTGATTTCTGCCCTGTCACCCTGATGTTTTCTCCAAATTCGAGACTAGAGGAGGAAGCTAAAAACCTTGAAAAAATGTGATCCAAACCCTGAGATGGGGCAATAAGTGAAATTGATAATAGTCTACCTTACAAGGCTGTTGGTCATCATTTCTGAAGTAGTGCAAGTGGAGCGCTTCGCAGTTGAAATATATAAATGCACCAACATATTAAAAGTAAGAATTTAAAACTACACAAAAAAGGTAAATCACGACTCCTTTCCAGCATTTCCCTCGTAGTTTATAGATGCTTTTCTTGACTAAGAGGGTAATAAAATAAGCCCAAACAACAGAGGGACATGTGCAGCTGGAGGTGAATGTATCAGAGGTTGCAAACCATCATGATACCCTTAGTAGTTGTTGTCTTTAATGGGCTCATGTGGCAAGCAGCTGTGCCTTCTTGAGGGATGCTCTCTCTCTTTCCAAGAAGCTCTGAGCTTCAGCAGGTTCTAATCAGGGCTATAGAAGTAATTTCCACCGCAAGGAGCAGCACTGGGAATCAAGTGAGTGTCTTGATGTACAGCGAGTGTCTGGCAGGGAGGAATGTGACTCTGTGGCATAAAATATGCCTCAGTCTTTGATGTCAGCATCTGTGATTTCCCTTGTGCTCTACAAACTGAATACATCTGCATTCAGAAACTCATAACACAACTGCCCTGTCTTCCTTGCATTATGGCTGACTCTGTGGATTGGTACAACCTGGCATAATTCCTACGTGAAGAGTGTGGCGAATGTACATTGCCACAAGTAGCTCATGCAAAAGCATTTGACTGTGTCGACCACAGCAAACTATGGCAAGTTCTTAAAGAAATGGGAGTGCCGGATCACCTCATTTGTCTCCTGAGAAATCTCTACGTGGGACAAGAAGCTACAGTTAGAACTGGATATGGAACAACTGATTGGTTCAAAATTGGGAAAGGAGTACGACAAGGCTGTATATTGTCTCCCTGCTTATTTAACTTATATGCAGAATTCATCATGCGAAAGGCTGGACTGGATGAATCCCAAACCGGAATTAAGATTGCCGGAAGAAATATCAACAACCTCAGATATGCTGATGACACAACCTTGATGGCAGAAAGTGAGGAGGAATTAAAGAACCTTTTAATGAGGGTGAAAGAGGAGAGCGCAAAATATGGTCTGAAGCTCAACATAAAAAAAACTAAGATCATGGCCACTGGTCCCATCACCTCCTGGCAAATAGAAGGGGAAGAAATGGAGGCAGTGAGAGATTTTACTTTCTTGGGCTCCATGATCACTGCAGATGGTGACAGCAGTCACGAAATTAGAAGACGCCTGCTTCTTGGGAGAAAAGCAATGACAAACCTAGACAGCATCTTAAAAAGCAGAGACATCACCTTGCCGACAAAGGTCCGTATAGTTAAAGCTATGGTTTTCCCAGTAGTGATGTATGGAAGTGAGAGCTGGACCATAAAGAAGGCTGATCGCCGAAGAATTGATGCTTTTGAATTATGGTGCTGGAGGAGACTCTTGAGAGTCCCATGGACTGCAAGAAGATCAAACCTATCCATTCTGAAGGAAATCAGCCCTCAGTGCTCACTGGAAGGACAGATCCTGAAGCTGAGGCTTCAATACTTTGGCCACCTCATGAGAAGAGAAGACTCTGGAAAAGACCCTGATGTTGGGAAAGATTGAGGGCACAAGGAGAAGGGGACGACAGAGGACGAGATGGTTGGACAGTGTTCTCGAAGCTACCAACATGAGTCTGACCAAACTGCGGGAGGCAGTGGAAGACAGGAGTGCCTGGCGTGCTCTGGTCCATGGGGTCACGAAGAGTCAGACATGACTAAACGACTAAACAACAAGCTCACGGGAGCCTAGCAGTAACCGGAAGTTACATTTGCCAAACTGAGAATTAAACACGAAACAGGAAGTAAATCTGCAATGAAGGGTAAAATTTAAAGTAGATCACAGCAAGAAAGCACTTCCATAAATACCACAGTCTGCAGTCCGCAGAGAGTGTACATGTTCCACATATATAATAGTCAGCATGTATGTTGAGTGCTGTTTTCTACACGCAAGTGCTTAAATGTATGAATTAGTTCATGTTTGAAGTGGGGCCAAGGCACCCCATTTTCTTCCCTGCCAGAGACTCAAGGCAAAAGAAAAGAACTGCTAGAAACATTTTGTATTTCTGTGTTGTGTTGTGAATTGCCCTGTGATCTTTGGACGGAGGGCAGTATACAAATTTAATAAGCAACAACAACAGCAACAACAACAAGACACACTTTCTCATGAAACCATAATAATAAATAACCAGATGATGCACAAATATAATTTGGAGGACACCTGGCTTGCCAGCAGTAAATGCAAAAAAAAAAAAAAGGATATAGGAGTTTTAGTAGACCAGAAGCTTAACACGAGTCAATAAAAACGCTAATGCTCTTTAAGGCTGCAGCAACAGAAGTCTAGAGTCCAGAACGTGTGCAGAGGAAGGGAACCAAGATGATAAGGGTCTGGAAACCAAGTCTTATGTGGAACGGTTGAAGGAGCCTGGAAAAGAGGAGATTGAGAGGAGATATGATAAACCATCTTCAAATATCTAAAGGGTTGTCATATAGAAGATGTTTTGTTTCCTCTTGCTCTGGAAGGTAGGACAAGAGCCAATGAAAAAGCAGATTTCTACTAAACAGCAGGATGATGGCGGTAAGAGCTGTTAGACAGTGGATCAGACTCTCTTAGAAGGTGGCAGACTCCCCTTCCTTGGAGGTTTTTAAAGAAGAGGTTGAATGGCCACCTGCCATGGATGCTTTAGCTGAGATTTCTGCATTTGCAGGGGGTTGGACTAGATGACCCTCAGGGTCTCTTTCAACTGTACAATTTTATGATTCTATGATTCCCATTGACGGAGTGGTGGTGGTGGAGGGAGGGGATATCCATGTCCACCAGACCTTTGTTGACAGCAGGAGGGCAGGGGGCAACTGCTGTCTACCCCAAAATGGCTTATTGCTAGTGTATACTCACCACGGGGACACTCCTGGTAGCTCATCTCTCTAATGTACTAGCACAAGTCATAGCTGGCTGGAGAACAAGGCAGAACTGATGTCTGTTTCCCAGCTCACCTTCCACTCACAGGTCTCCAGACTTGCTGGTCACAGCAGCCATGGTTGCCCATAGTTAAACTCACATGGCCCAGGGATATCTCACACTAAGCAACAGTGGAGGAAATGACTCACAGACCATTCTGCATGGGGACGGTGCACATGGGAGGGAGTTGATACTTCCCAGGAAGTTCTAGATCAAATGGTAGGGACTTGGTGCATGTTCAGTTCCATTGTGCAGGATCTGCACCAATCACTCCCCGCCCCCCACTATGTTTTCTGGCTTTCCATTCGTGAATGGATTCAGATTCCAAAAAAATTAACTTTCTAGAGGTCTTAAGACTAAAAAGATGAGCTACCTGTAGACTTAAGCAACGGCTTGAAACGTTAAGAAATTCCTGCAATGAAACAATCTGCGATAAAGCATGCCAACAACACGCATGTTACCCCATGATGATCAGACATGTGCACATTTCATGCATAACTGACTGGCTGCTTCATAGGAGGGCAAAATACTCTTTCTGATTGCTTTCTGCGTACGACTGCCCTCTAGTGGTAATTTTTTAAAAGACACAATATTTCCGAACGATTTCCATGTCATTGCTGCAAAACAACAATAGAATCTCTTAGCACCAGCTTATTATGGCATAAACCTTCGTGGACCACAGTGCATTTCTTCAGATGTATGAAGTGTAATCCTCAGATGGCTAGGGAAAAATATAACACATAACATGGTGTTTTAGGTTTTTTTTGAGGGGGGAACAAAGGGTGAGCACAGGAAAAAACACCCAGATGTGGGGCATTTTTTTTTTTAACTCTCAAACTGTGTGTTAATCACTCCTGTTTTAGAGGCAGGCAAGAAGAATACTTTGTAAGACTCATTCCAGTAAAAAATAAATAAATACTGGAGCGATCTGGCCATGGGGAATGAGCAACATTGATTAATTTGATTTCTGGAATAGTACATGCAATAGGAAGAAGACTGCTCTTGGTGACTCCTTGCTTAGCCAAAAATGCCAGTCTTTCGTGGAATTCCCTTCCTTGTGGAAGACTAATGGAAACTAGCTTATATGAGCAGACCTTCCAAATGTCTGTTTTCCAGGGACAGTCCAGGATTTACAGAAGTCATCCCAGTTTCTGATTCGATCCTGGAATGTCCCGCTTTTCCTTAGGACATCCTCATTTTCAGTGGAGAAATGATGGAGGGTATGACTGCGTGGTGAAGCTGGGCCTCAGCTGTGGCCCATGAGTACAGGGGAAAGGGTAGGGCTGCTATATTTTGAAGAGCAAGAAAGAGGACACATTTGCCGACATATACTTTTAACTATGGATTGCTATGATGACTCTACCCATGAGAAAGAGGACGTGTCCTGGAAAAAGAGGACATATGGCAACCATAGCAAATAGATAGTAATGCGTGGGTTTCATTCTCATTACATAGCTGGCAATATAGTAGTTACTAGGGTTACTCTTCTCTGGAGGCTGAGACTCTGAGATGCAGGAGGCAAAGCTTAGAAGCCAAGTGGTGGTGTTTAGTAAATGAAGGTGCAGAGTCGGGCAGGATCGGGTTGGTGTCTAACAGCACATCGTGGTAAAGGTAATGAATTTGTTTTAATTTGTTTTTTCCTCATGGCACGATTCCTCGCCCAGTAAATAGCTCTTACTTTTTCCAGCGTTACTTGAGTGGAGATGAAAGATCTTTTTTTAAAAAAAAAAGAAAGAAAGAAAAAAATAAGCCTTGCTGCTGATAAATGGCTGTTGCTACGGGGCCTGCCATTTCATGCTGAGAATGAAGAGATGTTTTGTGAAAGGAACATTTCTCCCTGGAGGTGGCATGCTTAAAAATGCTGACTAAGGGTTGCACAAGGCAGGCACAAAGGGAAGCGGTCTTCAGAATATAGTTGCAAACGTAAAAGCGAGTGTTTGGGGGGGCTGCCCAGAGGAGGAGGCTCAGAGACAGAGAGATGTGGCAAAGTTTGTATTTAAAAAAAAAAACTCTCAAACCCTCACACTTTGTTAAGTATATAGCTGAGATTACAACATTGTGGGAGTTTGGGACTGGCTCCTATAATATAGGAACAGAGAAGTTCTCATATACAGTAGTTTGTTTGTTTTATATATATATTTTTTATTAAAGTTTTCTTGGTTTACAAAAGTATGTGCAATGTCTTTTTTTCCATTTTCTACAGATCAGTTTCATTTGTTGTGAGAAATTAGTGTTACATTAGGAAGAAAAGGGGGAAAGAGGTGGAGGTGGGTGGGGTGGGGTCGGATGGCAATGCTTCAATTCTACTTATTGTATGCGTGGGGTTTTGTGTCATCATCTTTAATATTCGCTTGTATTTCTTTGGTGGTGAGAGGTTGGGGTTGGCCTAGGGTGTGGTTGCTTGTTTGTGATTCGCCGTGGTGAACTTTGTTTTCATGTGTGAGTGGGGTGTGTGTGTGTGTTTGGATCAGGTTAGCCAGATTGATTTGAATGCTGTTGGCGGGTTCTTTGTTGTTGTCTTGTTGAGCAAGTACTAGAAGTCACCCCAGAACTGGCCCTATTGAACATCTTCCGAGACAACAATGCCCACTCGAACTATAAAGAGCTCATAACCCACCTGCTCTCAGCAGCCAGAAGCCAGACGCTGGAGAGACCTGTCAGGAGTAAGCATGGTCCAATGGTGTCAAATAGTATGGGAAACAGCCCTACTAGAAAAACTTACCAACAAACTGAAACTGACACGGGGACAAATAGAAGAAGACGCCTTCACATAGAATCATAGAATCCTAGAGTTGGAAGAGACCACAAGGGCCATCCAGTCCAACCCCCTGCCAAGCAGGAAACACCATCAAAGCATTCCTGACAGATGGCTGTCAAGCCTCCGCTTAAAGACCTCCAAAGAAGGAGACTCCACCACACTCCTTGGCAGCAAATTCCACTGCCGAACAGCTCTTACTGTCAGGAAGTTCTTCCTAATGTTTAGGTGGAATCTTCTTTCTTGTAGTTTGAATCCATTGCCCTGTGTCCGCTTCTCTGGAGCAGCAGAAAACAACCTTTCTCCCTCCTCTATATGACATCCTTTGATATATTTGAACATGGCTATCATATCACCCCTTAACCTTCTCTTCTCCAGGCTAAACATACCCAGCTCCCTAAGCCGTTCCTCATAAGGCATCGTTTCCAGGCCTTTGACCATTTTGGTTGCCCTCCTCTGGACACGTTCCAGCTTGTCAGTATCCTTCTTGAACTGTGGTGCCCAGAACTGGACACAGTATTCCAGGTGAGGTCTGACCAGAGCAGAATATAGTGGTACTATTACTTCCCTTGATCTAGATGCTATACTCCTATTGATGCAGCCCAGAATTGCATTGGCTTTTTTAGCTGCTGCATCACACTGTTGACTCATGTCAAGTTTATGGTCTACCAAGACTCCTAGATCCTTTTCACATATCACCCCGATATGGTTCCCCTTTATCACATACACAGCCCAACAGAAGTTCTCATATAGTTAAGACCCATAGCAACAGCAGGGTCCCATCATTATAAGCCTTAATAGAACACGTCTCTCCTGTATTGGTCTCTACAGCCACAGCAGGCGCTGTAACTCTCCAGTGGTTTGACTTCACCCTTTTACTCTTTCATTGCCTCCCAAGGCAGATGGATGCCAGCAACAATAAATGGCACCTTTTGAGCAAATGACTTGAAACTTGGCAGATGGTTTGTGAAAGTGCCAGATTTCAAACTGCTCTGGTAAAAATGGCCCGAGATATAGCAAGGTAAAAAGTACTGGAAACTGGCACTTTGACCCCTTTTCGCAAAGAAAGTATATCATATACTTCTTTCAATTTTGATGAAAATAGTAGTAGTAGTAAATGTGCTTTGTTCAGGCTTGTTGTGAAGCACAAGCTTTCTTTGGTTTGGGGAAGCTCTGATCACCAACTAAAATTTTATTAAGGTTTTTCCACCCCATTAAAGTCTGTGAAAGGTTTTCCAGCAAAATAATGCTTATCTGAAAGCAAAAGTTAATGGTTTTTTTCCTGCCAGGATTGCAGTATCTGCAAAGGGTGGGTTCTCTATACAATACCTCTTATGAAATTTCACAGGAGGATTCCTCTAGCTTCCAAGCGTCATACAGGAACAGGACATCGTGTGGGGCATCTTTGCTGGTTGCTGCCACCAGCATCTCCTCCATCTAGATTAGGACTTGAAAGACCAAGGAAAACTGTTTCAGAGCTCGGAGGATAAGTTGTAAGCAAGCACAACATCACAGCTGACCTTCCCACTTTCCTGCTTTGTGGCAACACAAGATAGCTTTAGCTCTGGTCTTAGACTGGCAGGGTGTTGTTGTTGCTGTTTAAAATCATTAAATTGATTACTTGAGCCATGAGAAGACCTAATTTCAAAACTTCTTCTAGAATCCTGAAAAGATTCCTAAGCGGGAAAGAGAAAAATCCAAAGCCAAAACAAAGCCAATAATCTAAACAGCATTGTCTGATGACTGAACTTAAGGTTGGAAAAACAAGAAACTGAAACTGAGAGATTCATCCACTCCTAACTGCATCATAAAATGATGTTTTGGGACACTAATATAGCTTATGAGAGGGCAGAGGTAAATGCATGTCCCCCAACAAAAACATGCGGGATGGAGAGATCTGTGATCTGCATCTGAACGATATGTGTGGAGACCCTGTTACATGGACAAACTGCTCTTAGTGGTTTGGGGGCTTTGGCCGGAGTTTGTCTGTCTCTCTGTTCACAATTCCTGGATTCTCTCACTGGTTCCTAAAAACTCTAAATGACTTGCCATAGTTCCAACGTGCACAAGAGACAACCTCATTACTTGTTTCCTATTACAGTCTCTGAGACCCTCAGAAGATGCCCTCCAAACGACAGCACCATAATGGAAGGTTCAGAGACAGCTATGGAACTTCTTCCCATTGGTAAAAGGGACCCCTGACCATTAGGTCCAGTCGCGGATGACTCTGGGGTTGCGGCGCTCATCTCGCGTTACTGGCCGAGGGAGCCGGCGTACAGCTTTCCGGGTCATGTGGCCAGCATGATAAAGCCACTTCTGGTGAACCAGAGCAGCGCATGGAAACGCCGTTTACCTTACCTATTTATCTACTTGCACTTTGACGTGCTTTTGAACTGCTAGGTTGGCAGGAGCTGCGACCAAGCAACGGGAGCTCACCCCGTCATGGGGATTCGAACCGCCGACCTTCTGATCAGCAAGCCCTAGGCTCTGTGGTTTAACCCATGGGAGATTCACCCAAATCCAAGAGTACCCGGTATATTTTTAGAAGTAGTGTAAGACCTGCCTGTTTGAGTTAGTCTTTGGAAATTACAATTAAATTGGGGAAAGATGGTGAAATTTTAGTGAGTTAGGTTCAATATGATTCTTCCCTGCTTACAAGAGGTCTTACTTGTCACACCTTTCTGAATCCTTCAGGATGTGATAAGCTATAAATGTAATTTTTTAAAAAAAAAAACAACCCACACATTTCCATTGATTTTCAGTTTTAGGCAAATTCTGACTACAGTGGATTTTGGGAAATAGAATGATGGGCTAGATTTATCTTTAGTCTGACCCAGAAATGCAGTTTTTTTGCCAATCTGCAAAGTGTTGCTCCTGAGTAACGGCTGCTTTTTCATATCTCTTATGTATTCATACTCACCTTCCTATATATCATGGTGGGGAGACTGTGATCCTTCAGACGAACATGCACACCCCAACATCACCCCGACCATTGGCCTTCGGTGCTGCTTCTAGTTCCTACGAATGCCAATCCCAGCTTCTTTGCCCTTTTAATTCTACTGAGACCAGGGCATCAAGAAGAGAGCCACGGAGCAAATCCTTATTGCAATATACGCCTGCTAACTGGCCAGGCAGTTACTTCTTTTAACTTCCACAAGATGGTGCCAGACCTGTTTTCAGAAAAGTGATATCTCCCTGCAGCCAGGTTCTTTCAGGACAAGGGTCGGGTGTTGTTCTTTTGATTTAAACTTCCTTGCTGTAGGTTCTGCTTAATGCTTCTTCCCCTTCTTCCCATTTGCTCTTTGGCATTCCTGCCCTGCTCCATCAATCTCAGGCCTCCAGCAGCTGCCGAAGCTTCCTAAAATAAGATATAGCTCATTCTTAAGACACAGTGGCAAGAGCTTAATTATTATATGCTAATAAATCATACAAATTGGGAAGACTGTGGGATATGGGCCAGATAAGAGATTTTGGTGAATTATGTCGGTGAATAATTCTGGTGAATTTGTTTTCAGATGGCAAAGTTTCTTCAGTCTCACTTCAGGCAAAGATGGAGCTTTGGCCCATCCCATCAAGACCTCTGCAAGGTCTCCTCAGGATTCTTGTAACTGAAGAATTGGACCTAGGAGCACCAGGGCCACGTGGCACCGAGGATTAGCATCATTGGGTACTTGCTGAGGGGGGGGGGGGCAGGCAACCACTTTTGTCAAGGAGGCCGAACCCAGAAGGAGCCGCTTCTCTGGGTCACCTTCGACAGGTGGGCAGGCCTGTCAGTCATCTGATGTCATGTAAGTAAGTAAGTAAATTTTTATTTATACCCCGCCCTTCCCAGCCAAGACCGGGCTCCAGGCGGCTAACATCAAATATCAAATACATTAAAACACAATCAAACAATTGATTAAAATACAGCTTAAAAATTAGAATCAGGATAAAATTAAATGACTGCCCACGAATTACAACCATAGGGGTCGGGAACCTCAAGTATTCATCAGGGCCAGCTATCCATGTTGGTCCCACATGAGCTGATAAAAGGGCCAAAGAGGTAACTTACAGGGTCCCATAGAGGGGGGTCAAACTGGGCCCGGACCGAAGGCCAGGCGGAACTGCTCCGTCTTGCAGGCCCTGCGGAAGGATGTCAAGTCCCGCAGGGCCCTGGTCTCCTGTGACAGAGCGTTCCACCAGGCTGGGGCCAAAGCCGAAAAAGGCCTTGGCCCTGGTTGAGGCCAGTTTAACCTCATTGAGGCCCGGGACCTCCAAGATATTATTATTTGCGGACCCAAGACTGCAAACCAAAGGAGTTGTGTTACGGTGAAATATTAGATATTAAAACTAATATTAGATATTGTTGATTGTGGGAAATTAACTGACACGATGAACAGGATGATGTGAAGGGAAGGCCACCACGAGGCATTCTCGGGGGCTCCTTTTATTGAAAACTCACAGCTAGGTTAAACATTAACATACAGAGAGAACTCCAAAGTACCAAATAAGGTATGGTGTGCCTTCTAATACCAAATATGGAAGTTGATCCTATGGCTACACCCACATGACATCGTCATTGTGTACGTGCTCTCCTCTCACTTACTCACCCCCTCCCGCTGAACACCTCATGATCCCCCAGTACTTTTCCAGCTATTCCTTTGTTCTCCTGCTCTGCCTAAACATGTGTTTCCCAACTTGGTGCCCACAATGCCCACAGAGCCATATGGTGTGCCAATTGAAGGCTCTGTAGCTTGGTTAATTAAGTGTGGTATCTTGGTTAATTAGTGTGGCATGCCAACACTGTATATTAATTATTCTATCTTGATAGAAGGGCATGGCAGGCCAGCGCCTGGCTAAACTATAATTCCCACAGAGTTGGGCTTTAAGTTGCGGCTGAATTTAAACAGCACGTAAAGGCAAGCCCTTTTGCAATGAAAAAAATTGAAGCACCCGTTAAGCCCTGCTCTCCTGATGGTTCCTTGGCAGCAGGACTTACCTTTGGCACTGTTCCAATCCAACACCAAAAGGAGCGCTTGGCTGCTTTTGGAAGAGCTCACCTCCACCCAGGATCTCCAGGTGAGAGCTGTCGAGTGGACCAGTTCCAACGGGGATTGCCTTCTGTGCCAAATTTAAGCAGTGCTGAATGCAAGCCCTGGATGAGCTTTACTGATCCCACATTTGATGTCAGGACAGTGACAGGTGGGTGTGGCCAGCAGAAAATGAGCGCAAGGGCTGATCTGGCTTGCCTGGCAGGCCTGATTTGGCCCATGAGAGCCTCTCCACCTCGACCTAGAGTTTCCTGGTCCTGCTGTCCCTCTTTCTTGCTGTTGCTGCCTGTCCAAGAATGCAAGCAATGCTCTCTCTCGCTCTAGTCCATTGTGCGCATTCAGCCCCAAGGATGAAGATGAGTGAGCAACAGTGGAGAAGGGCGCCACCAATACAAGAGACCATTGGCTCCAGCACAGCTCCAAACACATGGAAGCCGCAGTAAATCCAAATAGGGGATAAGCCCCCAAAGGTGCATCAGGTAAATTTGGAATACAGTTGGGGGCCATCATTTACTGAAGTTAATTACATGTGTCCGAAAAACGCATTGCAACATGCCACATGCTAGGATTTGGGGCGTTTGGCCTCTTGGACTTTATTTTCACTCTGTTATTGGATCTAAGAATAAGTTTCTTGAATGCCAGTATGTTACTGTTACCCTTTGTCTTGATTTAAATGCCATCTATGTTGTTTCTATACCTATTGCGACGCTTTGCCACCAGGTTATTTCCCCCCTTATAATTTTCCAAGCAGCTAGATATGACAACTGAACATCTCCATCAGCTTGGAAGTCTGAGCAATAAACTCTATTGGATGAAGTCTCTCTCTCCCCCCCACCCCCCAAGATGCGCAAGAGATGAAAGTCTCAAACGCTTTCAGTGGAAAATTTGATTTGTTTTCAATAAAGAATACAGAAGACGATGGCTGCGAGCAGATATTTAAGGCTGGGTGGCTTGTAATGGGATTTGCCCAAATTCCTTCAAAGCCCAAATCTTTTATAAAGGACGAATCATGGGGTGAAAACTCCTTTGCTCTTTCATTTCCATAGATGAGAACTACTGTCTGGAAGCCTGAGGTCACCATCTTTTGCAGCTACAGTTCCTGAAGCAGGCAAAGAATACTGCAAGCTCAGCCTCTCCCTGGTTCATATTGCCGAGGTGAACCACTTACTGGCCATGAATAATGCATGCATCCTTGCCAGGGTTTTTATTATTATTATTATGAAGAGAATTAAATTCAGCCTGGTGCTGTTTTATTCCCATTCCCATCTGTGGCGACTGCCTATCGCTTTCAGCTGGTTAACTTTGCAGAAGTTAAGAGCAGTCTGATCTCAGTACGTTTGGCTTCCCAGTCCCTGCACACTCTTTGTTCTTGGGCGTAAATAAGCTGATGATGAAATGCACAAATGCAGGCTGACATCAGATGCTACTGATGGACAGATTTTTGTCTGTTTTGGTTTCTCTCTGTTTCTCCTTTTCCCATTCTTAAACTCAGTTTGCTTCATTTCCACAGTCTGGCAGCAGGGGAAGAGTGTTAAAGCCCCCATGAAAAAAAGAGTGCTCGGGCTCAGAGATTTAAAGTATAGGGCCAAAGATAAGTGTGGATGAGCCCTGTGAGTTTCTGCCTTCCTCCTTCCTCACCTGCATTTTAAACAATTGTCTACAGTAGGTTATAGAGGCATAACATGAGAAGTGAAGAGGGGCCATGCCCCCAGGTTCACAGTTTTTGAATGGGCACCAACTAGGTGACCCCACGTAGGTCACCCCTGTGCGGCCTGGTTCGTTGCTCCTTTCTACTTGCCAAGGACTGCATTGGCTGGCTGGGCTCCTCCCTGCGCAGAAAGGCAGGGGGCTCAGGGCAACCCTGCTTTGTTTGAGCGGCATCAGCAGCGAGGGCTGGGCTGGCGTCCCCTACCTGGTGCACACACGTGTTTGCCCCAGGTCCCAGCAACCAATGCTACACCACTGGTAGGATACAAGAACTGCAGTGGGCAAACCTGAAAATCACTTCCATCTTCACCTTGCCACCAACAGCACCAGGCCTATACAGGGAGAGGAGCAGTGAGCTTAAGGTAGGGTTACCAGACGTCCCTGGTACCCGGGGACAGTCCCCGGGTTTGGAAATCTGTCCCTGGACAAATTCCGTCCTTGGAATGTCCCCAGATTTGCAAATCTGTCCCCGGGAAACGTGGCAGCGGCAGCCTCAATAGCCTGCAGCCAGCCTGGTAGTGCAGTTGGCTTCAGGAGCTGCTCGCTGCCGTGGTGCCCGCCATTTTTTCTCCCCGGAAGCCCCATATGATATGTCTTGTGCGCAACACATCATCTGGGGATTTCTGGTGAGGAAAAATGGCGGGCAGCACAGCAGTGAGCAGTGAGCAGCTCCTGAAGCCAGCCAGAGCCAACTGCGCTACCAGGCTGGCTCTGGGCTGCTGACTGCAACCACCACTGCCGAAGGGGAACTGGGGACGTCCGGTGTTACAGATCTCCTGCCCCCTGCCCCCTTTGTTTTGACTGATCAGGGGAGGCTCAGGTGTTGCGGCTGGCCAACCATTGCCCAGTTTTTTTTAAAAAAAACTGCGCATTTATGTTTCACAGGGTGCGAAAGAAGGGCTTTGCACCTTTATACAATATGCATGTGTGCTTGGGCCCAGGGTCTTTTGCCTCACCATCCCCACTACTGACTCCCTGTTGCTACTCAGCTTCAAAAAAAAAAAGTGTCCCCAGATTCATTGAAAAAAATCTGGTAACCATAGCTTAAGGGGTACCAATTTCTCTGGCCTCTCCTCTTCTCCGATTTCACGCCAGGCTGACACAAAACCCACTATGAAGTAATGCTGTGAGTGGCTTCATGGCCACTAGGTAGGGGGAGGCACAGGGAATCTGTACGTCTCCGTTCTATGCACATTTATTCAGAAGTCTCACTAATATTAACAGGATCTACTCCCAAGCAAAGAGTACATAGGATCCTTGCAGATTTAGTTACTGATCAGTTATCTTCTTCAGCTTTGTTGGATTCCAGTTGTTGCACACAAAGCTTGCATTTAAGTATGCAGAGTCTTGTGATACCTTAAAACAGTGGTTTTCAAAACTTTCTTCTCTGGGCCACACTTTCAGAATAAAAATTTCCTCATGCCACATTTTTTTTTATTGATAAGAAATATATTGGGAAACTGGAAAAAGATACAACTTCTAGCAATGCTTGATTTATAAAACACAACTACTTTATAATACGACCATGGGACATGCAGAAAGTATAAAACAATGCAACTACACAAGAACATGAATCAATCCCAAAGTATAATATTGACTGTACTTGATTCTTCCTGCCACATTTGCCATCCTCTCCTGCCACACCAATGTGGTGTGCCACACCCTTTCAGGACCACTACCTTAAATACTAATAGGTTTTTTAATGAATAAGCTTGTAAGGGTGCTGGATTTTCCTGTAGGATCTTTCTGTGCATCAACTATACTGTGCTGTGGAATGAATCAAGAAATTGGGCTTTTCTTTATTCATAGTAATAAACACCTAGCCTTCCTCAGTGGCCTTCAGCTTGGTCCAGCCATTGCGTTTAAGATAAATGATGTCACTAAATAGGGAATTAAGTAGCAAGCTGCTCTCGAGTCTGATGATCTGCCCGCCCCCCCGCCCCCGATCTCCTGTGAAAGTTCTGCCCAGGTTCTTTATTCCAAATTTACCGTTCTGTTGGCTAGCTGGTTTGTTTATGTGGGTTCATCTCCGTCTTTAGAATGACATTCAGAATTCCTGTACTGGGAACTGCAGGGCAGGAGGAATGCTCTGTGAAATGCATCCTTCTGGAGTCACCATCTGGCAATATTCATCTTGCTTAGCAAAATGCCACAATATTCTGCCGAACGCAGGTGCCGAGGCTGATCACGAGGCACTGGTGACCACAGCAATAAACCAACATCCAGCAGAAAGATAATTAAGGCACCTGGTGCTGCCTTGGTTTGAATGAGCCAATTTTATTTTCTGTACTGATCTGAATGGAAAAATCCACTCAGCAGCAGCACTGCAAGTTGCTTCTAGACAATCTGTTTAAGGAATATTCAGCCTTTTCTTTTTTTGCATTAATTTTGCAGGGCGGCTGGAAGTAGACAATGGCAGCTATTTACTGAGCATTGATTCTGATCTGTTTGTGGGGAGTTTATATGAAGTTGCACCAAGCAATTGTTATTCTACACATTCCAGTTCAAATTCCCATCCTTTTCCTTAACACAAGAAGTCTGTTGTGTGTGTGTGTGGGGGGGAGCAGGTTTGTTACACGTAAATTACACCATTGCCCACCATGGCTTCACCTTACCCCTCACCCCAAAGCAGCATTCTACGAATAATAATAATAATAATAATAATAATAATAATAATAATAATAATAATTTATTATTTGTACCCCGCCCATCTGGCTGGGTCTCCCCAGCCACTCTGGGCGGCTTCCACCAAACATTAAAATACATTTAAAATATCACAGTTTAAAAACTTCCCTAAACAGGGCTGCCTTCAGGTATTTTCTGAATGTCAGGTAGTTGTTTATTCCCTTGACTTCTGATGGGAGGGCGTTCCACAGGGCGGGCGCCACTACCGAGAAGGCCCTCTGCCTGGTTCCCTGTAGTTTTGCTTCTCGCAGTGAGGGAACCGACAGAAGGCCCTCGGCGCTGGATCTCAGTGTCCGGGCTGAATGATGGGGGTGGAGACGCTCCTTCAGGTATACAGGACCGAGGCCGTTTAGGGCTTTAAAGGTCAGCACCAACACTTTGAATTGTGCTCGGAAACGTACTGGGAGCCAATGCAGATCTCTCAGGACCGGTGTTATGTGGTCCCGGCGGCCACTCCCAGTCACCAGTCTAGCTGCCGCATTTTGGATTAATTGCAGTTTCCGGGTCACCTTCAAAGGTAGCCCCACGTAGAGCGCATTGCAGTAGTCCAAGCGGGAGATAACCAGATAACCAGATAACGAAGCATGCTAAATATCTTGTACTTTAAAAATTACCTTAATAATGGTATTATCCTGCAGATATTTTGATTTCTCTTCCAAAAGGGACAACATGGCTGCTAACATTTTATAAATAAATCAGTTCATTAATTGTCGGTTCCCCCCCCCCCGGCTTTTCTCATTTGTTGTTGTTCAGTCGTTCAGTCGTGTCCGACTCTTCGTGACCCCATGGACCAGAGCACGCCAGGCACGCCTATCCTCCACTGCCTCCCGCAGTTTGGCCAAACTCATGCTAGTCGCTTCGAGAACACTGTCCAACCATCTCATCCTCTGTCGTCCCCTTCTCCTTGTGCCCTCCATCTTTCCCAACATCAGGGTCTTTTCCAGGGAGTCTTCTCTTCTCATGAGGTGGCCAAAGTATTGGAGCCTCAACTTCAGGATCTGCCCTTCCAGTGAGCACTCAGGGCTGATTTCTTTAAGGATGGATATGTTTGATCTTTTTGCAGTCCATGGGACTCTCAAGAGTCTCCTCCAGCACCATAATTCAAAAGCATCAATTCTTCGGCGATCAGCCTTCTTTTCTCATTAATAATAATAATAATAATAATAATAATAATAATAATAATTTTATTTATACCCCGCCCTTCCCAGCCAGAAAACCGGGCTCAGGGCGGCTAACATCAATTAAAATCACAGCAAAAACATAAAAACGATCAATTTAAAATAACAGATTAAAATACAAATTTAAAAATTCAATTAAAACTGCAGGTCTCAATTTCAAAATAACCCACCAATAAAAGATGAAGCATAAATATTAAACAGAAACCAACCCAAAGGCCAGGTGGAACAGCATTGCAAAATCATAAATTATTTTTATTTATTCATTGCAAAATCATAAATAATTTTCCCAAAGTCAGTTTCTCTGCCAAGGTCACACTCAATAGAGAAAAGAGCTATGCGGTTTGATGATCCTTACACTTTAGCAGAACACCTGCAACTTCTGATGTTTGCTAGCTTGTCGAAACACCTTTCAGCTTCTGCGGAAAATATCCAGAGGGCTAAGCATATTACACTGAAAATTAATTGTACTTGGCTTTTCTAAATCTCTTTTCCCAAAAGCAGATTTGAAGATCCCCACCCCGCCGTGATGCAACATTTCACAAGGCAAATATTAATAAATATCTGCAGGTCTGTGTGGATCACCTACCAGGTTATTATCTCCTTGGAATGCTAAACCTCTTGAAGCAAGATATAAGGCAGGGGTGAGGGACCACCCAGGAGAAACTGCACCCACCTGATGTGAGATGTGACATGAGATGTGGGGCAGGTAAGGATGCAGTTGCAAACGAATGACCAGGACTTTAAATGAGCTCCTGTTTGTTCCTTTGCAAGCAGGGCTTGCTGATTAGCACTCAAATAAGGTGGCCTAGGTTCTGGGGTCTTGGGCAGGGGGCATGATATGCCATCCTCACAGGCATGCTTGGTGGGGACGGGGGACGGGGGGATGCGGGAGAAGGCCTTCTCAGTGGCTGCTCTAAAACTTTGGAACTCCTCCCTAGGAAGCAAAATCGAAAATTCTTTCCAGTAGCACCTTAGAGACCAACTGAGTTTGTTCTTGGTATGAGCTTTCGTGTGCATGCACACGAAAGCTCATACCAAGAACAAACTCAGTTGGTCTCTAAGGTGCTACTGGAAAGAATTTTCAATTTTGCTTTGACTATGGCAGACCAACACGGCTGCCCACCTGTAACTCCCTAGGAAGGTTAGATTGGCTCTCTTCTTGCAGTCTTTCCACCAGCAGGGGAAGACCCCCTTATTCCAACAGGTTTTGGGGAACTGACAGTTTTTAATGAAAAAGCCATGTTTTTAAATGATTGTTTCTCTTTCTGTGCGTGTTATTAGCTCAGGGCCGGATTTAGGTTTGATGAGGCCCTAAGTTACTGAAGGTAATGGGGCCCTTTATATGTCCAGCTGTCCTTTGTCAACAACAAATTGTCGCTGTTTTTTGTGTTGAATATATGCTATATGGTAATTTATGGACCTAATAGGTATCTAAAGCCATTTGCACATAACAAAATATGTATTTTATCAAAGTAATTGTTGAACTTATCTTATATTTTGGAAATGTACATCCAGTTTTTCCCCCCTTTATATTTTTTGGGGGCCCCCAAGAGAGTGGGGCCCAAAGCTATAGCTTGTTTAGCTTATACGTAAATCCGGCACTGTATTAGCTGTTCTGAGTTTATCTGTAAGCTGCTTTGAGACCCTGTCAGCAAAGAAGGTGGGAAACAAATAAGCCCCATTGGGATTGGCTACTCTAAGGGGGTTTACCGTTAACAGCCATCAGCTGAAAGTGACTGCATGTGAACAGTTAGAAATTAGCCAGGCGCCAGGCACATTTTGTGTTTGGAACAGGTCCAGTTGTGACCACGTGGAAATCTCTGGATGCCAGACTGGCAACTGGGGAAAGCAAGATGTCACTTAGAGAAGGATCTGAAATATTTTCCTTGAAGCTAGAATTTGTTTCCCCCCCTCCCTGGACTGTTTTATTTGATGCTTTAATGTGTTGTAAATTGCTTTGAGATTTGTTCTTTAAAGCTTGTTCTTTAAAACTGCTTTGAGATTTGTTCTTGAAAGAACAAATTATGATTATTAATTTCTAGAGATGAAATTAATAATAATAATAATATTCCAGTAAAACAAAACAAAAAAGGCATCTAGACATTCCATTGTGGCGACTGGAACCCAGGTTTAAGGTGCCATTTGCTGGTTAGATCAGTATCTCAGTTTCTAACACTGCCTGTGAAGGCACACTTTCATCACCAATTAGCTGATTGGTGCTTTGGCCCCCCCCTCCCACTTTTTGTCCATTTGCAGGTGCAATTTGGATTCAAACTGTGTCTGCAAATGGACAGCTTCCCTCTGCAGTCATGGTCTGAATCCCTTTGGAGGTGCACTGCTAGCTCCAGTGGCTGATTAGTGCTGGAAATGAGTCCCTTTGAAATTGCCACCAGAAGTCACAGTGACATTGGATGACTGTGCCAGACTTTGGGCTTTAAAATTTCAGCATTGCTCCGTGAAATGCCACCTCCCACCTGTCATTCATCATTGTTATAGAGTAGGGGTCGCCAAACTAAGTCCCGGGGGCCAGATGCGGCCCAATCACCTTCTAAATCTGGCCCGTGGGCGGTCTGGGAACCAGCAAGTTTTTATATGAGTAGAATGTGTCATTTTATTTAAAATGCATCTCTGGGTTATTTGTGGGGCATAGGAATTCGTTCATTTCCCCCCTCAAAATATAGTCCGCCCCCCACAAGGTCTGAGGGACAGTGGACCGGCCCCCTGCTGAAAAAGTTTGCTGAACCGTTATAGAGCCTCCTGCAGCACCCTCTTGGCTCAGCAACCAGTGCAGGCAAATTGATTGTGCTCCCCCCAATCCGCCTGTGCCCCCCAGCTGTCTTTTATCCACAACACAGCCATTAATTTAATCCCATTCAACTGCTCCTATTAACTTCCTAATTATATTCACTTTATTTGGTTTTTTAACAATCTTCCATGCCTTAACATATGCATTTTTTTTTTGCTGTTAAAATATATTGCATCTGTACTGTATGGTGTGTATAGATCTTGGAGGAACTTTGGTTTGTTGCAGCTATTAAGACTGAGTGCAAATCACGACACACAAGGGAATCCTCGTATTACACATGGACTGCCACAAGCTGGTGGTTGAACACAAAGACTGCTCCCCCTACCTGCCTTTGTCCTGCTCCCCAGCATTGCTTGGTGAGGCGTGCTGTAAAGTGACAAATATCAACATCTTTTACTTAGTCAGGAAATTTCCCAAAAGGATGCTGTGTCATTTGAAACAGATTTCTTACGTTTTCTGGGGAAATTAATCACCTTAACATGAGGGAAATCATATGCAAATCTTGCATCCCTAAAGCCTGGGGAGGAACACCAGCAAGCTGTCAAAAGATGGAGCTTGGTGGTCCTAGAAATGCCATTTCACTTGCTTCAAGCATACCATGAAAACTTAGCTTGGGCAACTCTTACACCAGTTGTGGGATGTCCAGATAGCTGGATGGCCCTCATGCACCAGGACGTTAGGCACCAATCTAATTTTCCTTCCCAAGGCAGCATTTTATGGAGGTGGAAGGTTAATGTATTAACACATCTATTTTAATGCATGTCTAGCTTCTTGAACAAAATTGCTGAGCAATAAAATCTGATTTATGATGACATCCTGGCAATGGAAGTGATTCTCTTTCTTTCCTTTTTTTAAACAAAAGATCAGCAAGTACTGGTAAGCCCCAGCAGCCATAGAGAAAAGAAACACTGAATCAGATGTTCAGCTCCTAATCGATGTCCTACATATATGGGACCTCTTTGCCATAGATTACAGGCAGCACGTGTGTGTTGTGTGTGCAGCCTAGAATAATCTGTTCAGTTTATGAGACTCCCTCCCCACATTTCAGCCAATAGGCAGGGTCACCCTTTAGAACTAAAGTTATGAATAAAAATGTGCAGGCACAAGGTGGCTCTTCGACCTGTGCTGATAACATTTCCCTATACCGCCAACATCTGAAGGATCATAAGATCAAATAATGAAAGCTGGGTTTTTTTTTTCATGATTTAGGGCTGGCAGCGGAGGACTGCTACATGGCAGGTCAAAATTCACCTGTTGATGAGCGCTGCAACCCGAGTCGGACACGACTGGACCTGATGGTCAGGGGTCCCTTTACCTTTACTTTAATCACCTGTTCAGTCTTCTAGAGATCTTATTACATGCATATGACCCCTTATTTATTTTGGGGACATCTACCCTACTCACAAAAGGATACAAATCATGCAAAATGCAGGCAGAAAATCCTATTGGCACCCCTACCAACAGACCTCCAAGATAGATGTTTTTACTTTTGTAAGTCATTGGAGAATGATTAAAACCAGTAGGAAACAGCAGCAAGGTCAGCATCGTACAAATGCAATCGCAAAAATCTGGTGCTCCTGCTGGCGCATTTGCACTCCCACCACCCCTCCCTTTCTGTAAGCAGCAGTAACTCACCTGTTGAGAGGCCAGGTAAGCACCTCTGCCCCATCATATTGCCCACTACCAAGGCTAAGATGATTTGCAAAGCTGATTAAAATGGAGGTCAAAATGAAAAGATGTCAGGAATATGAATGCATCCATTGTGGGTAATGTAAGGCCTCATAAGCTGCGCAATCTGTCCTCCCTTTCAGTCCAGAGATGGTCCACTAAGGGCAATCAAGTAGTGCAGTCGAATTCATGCATTACTATTGCTGAGCAGTTAGGGCATACATGCAGCAGAATGACAGCACCAGCTGAACAGGGAGGATTTTCTGGTTGGAGAGATGAGAGTCAGGGCAAATGACAGCTGATACATTCTGCCTCTAGGCCACGCATCCCCAAACTTGGCCCTCCAGCTGTTTTGGGACTACAACTCCCATTTGACAAGGTGCCCCATGATATTCTTGTAAAGAAGCTGGTAAAATGTGGGCTAGACAATGCTACCATTCAGTGGATTTGTAACTGGCTGACTGACCGAACCCAAAGGGTGCTCATCAATGGCTCCTCTTCATCCTGGAGAGAAGTGACTAGTGGGGTGCCACAGGGTTCTGTCTTGGGCCCAGTCTTATTCAACATCTTTATCAATGACTTGGATGATGGGCTTGAGAGCATCCTGATTAAGTTTGCAGATGACACCAAATTGGGAGGGGTGGCTAATACCCCTGAGGACAGGATCACAATTCAAAATGACCTTAACAGATTAGAGAACTGGGCCAAAGCAAACAAGATGAATTTTAACAGGGAGAAATGTAAAGTACTACACTTGGGCAAAAAAATGAAAGGCACAAATACAGGATGGGTGACACCTGGCTTGAGAGCAGTACATGTGAAAAGGATCTAGGAGTCTTGGTAGACCACAAACTTGACATGAGTCAACAGTGTGATGCAGCAGCTAAAAAAGCCAATGCAATTCTGGGCTGCATCAATAGGAGTATAGCGTCTAGATCAAGGGAAGTAATAGTACCACTGTATTCCGCTCTGGTCAGACCTCACCTGGAATACTGTGTCCAGTTCTGGGCACCACAGTTCAAGAAGGATACTGACAAGCTGGAACGTGTCCAGAAGAGGGCAACCAAAATGGTCAAAGGCCTGGAAACAATGCCTTATGAGGAACGGCTTAGGGAGCTGGGTATGTTTAGCCTGGAGAAGAGAAGGTTAAGGGGTGATATGATAGCCATGTTCAAATATATAAAAGGATGTCATATAGAGGAGGGAGAAAGGTTGTTTTCTGCTGCTCCAGAGAAGCGGACACGGAGCAATGGATTCAAACTACAAGAAAGAAGATTCCACCTAAACATTAGGAAGAACTTCCTGACAGTAAGAGCTGTTCGACAGTGGAATTTGCTGCCAAGGAGTGTGGTGGAGTCTCCTTCTTTGGAGGTCTTTAAGCAGAGGCTTGACAGCCATCTGTCAGGAATGCTTTGATGGTGTTTCCTGCTTGGCAGGGGGTTGGACTGGATGGCCCTTGTGGTCTCTTCCAACTCTATGATTCTATGATCCCCTAGCTGACAGGACCAGTGGTCAGGGATGATGGGAATTGTAGTCCCAAAACAGCTGGAGGGCCAAGTTTGGGGATGCCTGGTCTAGGCAAAGCAGTTAAGAAAGTGAGAACATGCATTTGAGGTGTCCCATGAAAACAAAGGCATCCAAAACACTTGTATGAGGGGTGGGGGAACCTTAGCCTGGGAGGCCAAATGTAGCCCTCTGGAGTTTCCCAGGCCACCCTGTCCCAGCTCTGCACCCTCCTTGAGTGCTTGTGCTTGGCTGGAAGGTCCTTGAATTGTGATGCTTGCCTGGATGGACATGTGTGTTTCTGCGCACAAGCAGCGCAAGGTGATGACGCTCAGGGTCCCTTCCAACTCTATATAATTCTATGAAACCACCAGCAAGCATAGTTGGCATGTAGCCTGCTGTACAAAGGTAAGAGTCACATTCACTGCTCTGTCTACATTTGCCTTGCTCATCTGTTATGTTGCTTCGAAAGGGGTTGCCCATGAGAGAATGTGGCTCTTGGGTTGAAGAAGGCTTCCCTTCCTGCCCTGATTTAAACGTTACAAATTTATGTACAAGTTCAAGAGAAATTAGCATGGTGAGGGGCATGCTTGTGTGATGGTAACAGCACTTTGCTTTTAGGGCTGTGGAAGAAACACATTACTTAATGCTAGGATAATTACTTTTCATCCGTGACTCAAGCAGAAAGCAAAACAATTCAGAGAGAAAAATATGCCAATAACTTAATAGTTTATTAGTCAGTCAACAATATTACAAATATTTAAAAATTACTTATTATATAAATAGTTGGCAGCAAACTATTCCATTACAGAGTTAAATTACCAGTACAACAGACAGACTGGAGATTTAGACACCTGGAAGATAACAGTAAAATGAACTAAAATATTTTAACAGAAGATTTTAAGCTGAAGGCGATTAACTAGAGAACCAATCTGCCAGCACCGCTGCTGGGCCACCCATTCATTTCACTGGGACTTGTATGGGGCTCCACTGAAACCAATGGAGGTTGCTCAGCGATGGTGCTTCATGCATTGGTTCCTTTGTATCCATAAAAAGCATGGGTTTTCTTTTTATTTAGAAAAAAAATAAAAACTGTTTTAACACCACATTAGGAATACAAAATAAAATTAACTGAAAATATTAATTTGCATATCAAAGAACCATTTATAATTACAATCCAAACACTCCATAAACCACTTGTGCGATTCTTTACAGAAACTCGGAATTTAGAAACTAGTTGCTTTAATATTACAAAGATTTAGGCTCCAAAAATAATTCAACATAAAATAAACTTTTAGCAATTAGCGTCATAAAATTATATATTTCCACATAAAAATACAAAATAATATTAATGACAAGAATATGAAAAATTATTCCAAGTATTTTTGCTATTTGAAATAAAACAAACAAACAAAACCCAAAACGACAACAAAATAGAAATATGCATGAAAAAAGTCTCTCCTTTTGTTAGCAAAACACTATCCAAAATAACTACGATCATTTACATCAGTACAAAGATTTCTGGATTTTAAAAAATATTTGCAATGACAAAAGGGGTTTTCTTTTCTGACAGTAAAAAATGACACTGTGGATAAAATTTGCAAAAGATGCAATGAAAAAAATAAAATTTGCATTAAAAAGGTTTACACTGTTATTCTTTTTATACAAACATTAGAAACAGTATTGCACGTCACAACACAGAATCGAGGTTAGTCAGCCTTCCAAAATGTGTTATATTCAAGTTTTGTAGCATCTTTGAGGAGAGGCTCTGTGCAGCCAGATGCAACAGGGAATAAAATATCAAGTGTTTTCCATACACAAATATATAAATGCTAAATGTTTCCTTCTTAACAAAAAGTGTGGACTTTTAAAGTATTTTTTTTTCTTCCACAGTCATATGTTTGGGCGGCAATATGCACATTTGGGGAAATAAAAGAAGCTTTAAAAATACAAAAATACAATAAAATTAACAATCTCCTACAAAAATAGTAAAATAAATATGATTTATATAAACAAAAACCAATACAGTGTTGAACAGTTAAGAAAATAAAGGCACAATCCACTAGGGAAATCTCTTACATTATTATCCTGTCTTGAAACAAACAGGAGCTGTGCAAAAGCACATTATCTCAGCCTCCATTGAGATGAATGTGCCCATTCACTTCAAAGAGTGCTGATGCAGGAGAGCTTCCAGGTGGATTGTGTCCTAGGAACATGGATTTAAAAAGGAATAAAAAGAGGAGATGTAAGTTACAGGAGCTATTAGCCTCAATAGCTCCAGAAATGAAGTGAGAAGCATAGCCTGATATTTAGAATAGTTTACCCATACCAAAGAAAGGGTATCACTGTTTTCTTACAGTTTTATTTGAGGAGAAACAAAGGATTTTTAAACATCTCCAATTATTTCAATTTTCCATATTCATTTTCATTATTTAAAACATGTAAAGGCTCTTTTAATTTTAAACTTCAAGCAAGAAATATGAAAATAAAGTTAAAAACATCTGCAGAATTAAATTATATCTAAATAATTAACATTGCAAAACTACTGATTTTTTTCTCATTTCTAAATTCCAAAAATTGAGGTATAGCAAAGGAGATGTCGTCAGTCAAAAAAAGAAGTGTGCCTTAAAATAGCTGACTAGTTGGAAAAAAAATCTCTCACAGAGATATAAAAATAGTGCATAACAAATGTCAAAAATGGATCAAGGTCTGGCAGGGTTTAAGGTTAGAAAAGAATACTCCAAAAAATCTGGAGGATCATGGTTAAGTAACAAATAGGGTACATTGACAACTAAATCAGTTAAAAAGCTCTTCTTAAAACAGCATCAACTTTAAAACTTTAAAAACTTGAACCACAACCACAACGAAACAGCAGATTTAGACATGAAACCACATATTGAACAGTACAAAAAAGCACATTGCAGACAACCAATATAAGAGCAACACTTTGCTTACATGAAGGATTGTCCCCAAGGGATTGCCAAGGACAAAACCCTTGCAAATTTCTCTCTTGGAATAAGACTTTCAATTCTGCACTGGGTGCTTGCTTAAACTGTAGAGTGGCTCTTTCTTCCATTGAAACATAAGGGCTAGTTGCATTAAAATGTTTTGTGGAGGACAAAAACACTGCTAATGAATTTCTTGCATTTCAATCCAGAAACAGCCCCCCTCCCTCCCACCCCCTCAAAAACCTTGCAAGCAATGTCGTCGCTTAGAACTCCTTCATCAAAATTAAAACACTACGCTTGACTTTCAGTCAACTACATTTCATGCAACAGTGACCCTAGTTTGACAGAAGTCTTAAACGCACCTAAGGTCAAACAAGCACACACAGTTTAAGCCAGATTTCACTGTTGTCTTAAAGGTAGGATTTAGCTTATGCAACTAGCTGTCTGTATATTACACCATCTCCATTTTGACTTTATTTTATTACTAAAGCATTAAGTTTTCTTGTATGAGCACATTTTAATGCTCATTTCTCAGTAGTTTCCCATTTGGTGACTGGTTAGCAGTGGGCTGGCCATCTTTGGTTTGTAAAGGAAGTTTTAACCGTGAACAATCAAGAGGGCTGAAATAAATATAAATATATTTAAAAATCTAGTATTTTGCTCAAACGTGTCTAAGCTACACCACTCCACACTAATTAGAACCACACATCACGAAGTTGCACAGGGATTACAATATTACATCCAGTCTGCAAAAATTGAATTCCACTACCAACCAGGTCACAAAATGGCTGCACTTTCTAATCTAAAACTAGTTTGCATATTGTACACATGTAGGACATTTTTAGAGGAAAAAAAACTTGAGTCACAATAATGCATGCAAGTGTCTTTTGTTACAAATTTTGCGGTTTGCTCATGCTATCTAGGATTTCAGAGCATTAAAAAACATTTTCAATAACTCACCTCTTGTTAGATCTAGTGCATGCATATGGTGTATACAGGTAAGTAAACATGCAATTTTTCACATTCTAAAACTATGGCAGTTTATGCCATATTGTGCTGCCTGCATTTTAATCGGCAATGCAGTGTATCTTAAAACGTTTTAATCCCGTATTAATAGGTGGCATTACACACAACACCTATATAGCAGCAAAGCTAATACAGCTTGTGATTATAAATGTTTAAAAATAGCTAATAAATCAGATTATCTTGAGGTATTATTTCTTGCAAGTCAAAATGGAGAGCAAAAAATCAACCCTATTTTTTTAAATTGATGTATACACTGAAAATAGCAACAACAATAAAAATAAGCTTTTTTTGTAGCAGACATATCCCATCTTCACTATTTTTGCTACCTTTGGTAAATTACTAGGGCAGATCTTGAAGTTAAAAACCCATGTTTAGAAATAAGTGCACGCTTCACCCACTAAATATAGCAGCAGACAGTGTGCCCCTATGCAAAAACATTCTCATATCTAGTTTTAATTTTACATATAAAAATAAGTTGGAGAAAATACAAAAAAACATTTTTTTTTATTTTAACATGAAAATATCACAAAAATTATTAAGCCTGAGATGTAGGGTTTTGGTGAAAAACAAGAGGCTTTGTAGTGTTTTGGCTGCTGAAAAAGATGCATGTATTGAGAGTTGGGGTGAGAAGCAGAAGAATGCACTTATTTCTTCTGCATGTCAGTATCTTCAAACACAGTAAGCCACATGCACCCTTAGTTCCTTAAGGAGATGCCGGAGAAGCAGGCTCAGTTCCAGCGGAAGTGGATCTGGCGCGGGCGGTCAGCCCCTTCCTTAACCAATGGCTTATGGAATTCACGTCCTGCCCGAGAGTGGATATTCGCCCAGCAAAACTCACAGTAATACTGCAGGCAAGTGACATTGGCACAAAAAAAGGGAGCAAACTTTCCACCGCACCGTGCGCCCTGGCATTCGTCACACATCTGGTCATCCAGCACATATGGCTTTACCTCCACCTGTTTAAGAAACAAGCGCACAAGAGGACAAGTGAAGGATTAGCTTCAAACAGTTGTACTTAAAAGTATACAATCCTTGTTAAATTTCTATCCTTTCTTCTTCTCCAGGGAAATCTGGTTGGCGTAAATGAGCTCGCCCCACGAGTAAGGTGCGTAACAAGTTAATATAGTGTGCTTCATGCTGAACAGGGGCTTTAACTCAACCCTGATTTCAAATTTAACACTTCATCACACTAGTCCTTGAGGGATTTGGGGGGGGAAATAGGTGTAGTAGTAGGAAGCAAAGCAGATGTATAGTATTACATCTGGACTCGGGGCTTAAAATGAGTAAGTAAAAAATTATCAATGAACAATTCGGCTTGCCCTCTCCAATTTTGCCAGGCACTTTTACAATAGTTTTATAGATTATAAAATTAGAGAGTTTACAGTAAAAAATCAGAGCCAGGAAATCAAAGCAAGTAAGTGAAAAATGACCCCCCCAATGGGTTTTAACTAGTGTTCATTATGTATGTATAAAGTTAATCTATTCAGAATCATAGTTCAATATACAGTGGTACCTCATGTTGCGAACGGGATCCGTTTCCGGAGCCCCGTTCGCAACATGAGCAAAACGCAACATGAAGCGCCGTGTCTGCACATGTGCGTGGCACGATTTGGTGCTTCTGCGCATGACGCCATTTCGCGCTTCTGTGCATGCGCGAATCACCGAACCAAGAAGTAACCCATTCCGGTACTTCCAGGTTCGACGTAGCGGCCGTAACATGAGGTATGACTGTACAACTATCAACAAATAGTGAAGATGTGCTGTGAACATGCACACACACACACACACACACGCACAAAATTTATAATTGTGAGTATATGACTCTCATGTTGAGTTTTTGTTCAAAAAATATTTACTTGTTTAAATGACCTTGAAGTGTATATGGATTGTGTCACTCATTTAATAAATCTCTGTAGTTGAAAAATATGCCATCATCATCAAGGTAGCCACAATCACACACACACACACACAAAATTCATCAGTATCTATTGGACCAGGTTCACTTTGTTACCTCTCACTGGAAAGGTATTTCCATATGCTACAAAACTTTCCATTTTGCTTGAAAACTTCCCCTTTTAATTTTAGGTTTAAAAAATAGAAAAAGTATTACAAAACTGACAGATTAATTACAATTGTTTATTGATTTAGTGTTTGCAATGCAGATGGTTTTTTCCCCAAATAGAAATGTCTTTGGGTGAGGAATTAATTTAATCATCTCCTAAGACCAAGAAACATGTTTTCTGAAACACGTTCTCTTACCGAAATACTTTTCCGAAAGCGTTTTCTCAATTATTTGGTTGACTAGCTAACTAAATAATGTAACTGTGTCCATCTTGATGATGTAGTCACAGCTGTAAACAACAGCTGAGAAAGTGACACCATAGATAGTCTTCAACTACCAATATTTATGAATCGAAAGAAACTATATATAGTTAACATTACATATGATACTGAAGGATTTTTCACACATTATGCTTGCAGACTAAATGTGAAAGTGTTAATAGACTCCACCAGTGGTCAGAAATGTAGAGATCTTATTAAAATACTTAAATCCTAACAAGATACAGGATTAAAATGTTATATTTTATATATGCAAAGCAGAAATATGTAGGATGGAAGTTATCCTTTTCTTACTTGAGTTGTAGTTACATCAGGTAGTTCTGGATCATTTTCTTTCCTTGGCTAACTTGTTTATTCTTTACCTGACCACTCTAGGAAAGATTCAGTAGCACTGTAGGTGGGTGAGGTTCTATTTTCTAAAAGCCTTTTAAAAAATCCCAGGCCTTTGCTGTTCATTAATACCAGATTGTTGTGTCTGCCCTGGAAATGCTGCTGTATTTTAATGTATTGTTGTGAATTGCCCTGAGATTTTTTTTTTTGAAAGAAATCATTTTAAATGAATCATTTTCCAATGTATGTTACTATTTACTTAGTGGTGGTACTTTGGTAGCCTCAGCATCTTCATTCTAACACTGTAAGCTACTTCTCAGCATGGTTTTATAAAGGTGTTTGTCAAGGTTCAGTGTGGATTTTCAGGCTGCCAGAGAGACACCAGTCTTGCACACTGTTTTCCTCCTCAACAAATCCGACTGCCAGAATGGAAAAATGGCAGAACTGTAACTGAAAAACTGCTGAACTGTAACGGATTGTGTTAAGGAAGGATTCGGAACCCTTTAACAAAAAACAGTTCGACATATTTTTTAAAGAAGACACTTCATGTTTCTCTTTAGTCTCTTATACAGTGAATAAACCAAGAGTTTACAAAAGTTGAAGTAAACTGTTGCTGCAAACTGTACTAAAACACTGTAAAAACCTTGATAGCAGAATGCAGCTGTGAAAAGATGTTATTTGTTTTAAGTGACTTAACTTCAAACTTCAAACAACTGAAGATTCTTGAAATACCCAGATATAATGTGAAGAACATCCATTTCAAATTATGTGGGTGGGTTTACAAAAGCAGACTTTCCAACAGCATCATCTGGCAAAGTACAGCAGTTGAGTATGCACAGCCTTCACACAGCTAGTGCCCTTTTGGGTTGGTGTGGCTGTTAGCTTGTCACTGGCAACACATGTACCCAAAGCACTTGCGGGAGGGCACTGAGAAATCCTTACTAATTTCGCAAAAGGTCAGTATATTCAATTCAATTCAATAACCTTTATTACGCATAACAGCAAGGTTAGTATATCTGAATATAATTTTTAAAAACTAAATGTTACAAGTTTCTAAAAACAGCTTTTATTTAAATTGATGTACTGTATTCTGTGATGACCAATAGTTTCCCACAAATAAATTTGACTACCCCCCCAAAGTTGATTGTTCCTGTGTATCTTTCACAATATGATAATTTATGTACATGTTTAGACTTTCAATCTAAGTAGAACTGGTGTGTGTGTGTGTGAAGGGGGTGGCACTGTGTGCACTGGCTCTGACTCCTTGCTGTATTCAGTGTCCTTACTATCGCACCTGCATGAGACTCCTCAACGTTAAGTGGACTTTGTTCCTTCAATTTTTGCAAATACATGGAAAATCAGTGTGGCGAGGGTGTGTGACAAACAGGTACAGATCAAACATATGTAGGCATTTGACACAGGCCTGTGGTCACACATCAGTCAGTACAATGTGCTATTTGCCCATTCAAACTCTCAAAGATATTCCCAAGAATTTGGATTGGGATCGATAACCATTTTATAAGCTCATCAAGGGGTCAATGTACACAGAAGTTTTGGAAACCTTGGTTTGGCGAGACTTGTATTCGGGATACAGTTTCACCTTGGCGTAGCTTTTCTGACACCGAAATCTCTGTGCTGCTCAGATTTTTTAAGTCACTGTTTGTTGCTGAATGACATGATTAGATGATCATTCTAGACCAACTAACACCTTCTGTTATCTATCTCAGGCACTCTGCTGCCAAAGATCTTACTGTGGCAACCCCTCCCCACCTTCTACTTGCTTCTTGTCATGCTAGTTAATGTTTTCACTAAACAACTGTACTTCTTACATAATGAAAGCAAATCCAAATGTTACCCAAATATAGGTTGAACACAAAACATAGGTAAGAATCCCCTTAAGATAACTGGAATTCATATTTAATTATCAAAGCTTGACAGAGATAATTTCTGACTGCCTGCCCACTTTTGGCTTGTTTGTATGAATCATGCATTTATTCATATATGAACCACCTTGTGGCTCACTGTCCACCAAAGTGACTTCTAATACACAAGCAATTAAAATAAGCACCATATGGTTCAGAGAGAAGAGAGGTTTTTCAAGAAACCAGAGGAACTGGAACTACTGCATAGGGAGATTGATTTATTCTTCTCTTGGCAATGTTACTGAAAGGTCTAGCTTGACTTGAATAACCTGCAGGGAGACAGTAGACAGGATCTGTGACTTATTTTGGGAGGGCAAGAGGCTGCCCTACTGGAAATTTCCCCAGCTGTTGTTGAAGGTTCACCTACTGAACACTGGAATGAATCTCTCTCTGGAAAAACATGCTGAGTGCTTCAGCAATCATCTACATGTTCAGTGAAATCACATGTTGATGAATCATATTGGACGGAAACATACCATGTAGCAGGAAACATATTAAAAGATAGGGCAGTGGATATATATAATTGGCATGTGTGTGTGTGTGTTTTGTAAGAGCAGTGCTTTCCCCCCCAGGAGGTACTTAAGGGTATGCAGTACCAGCACCTCTCTTTCTTTAGTTAAAAAATGTGATTATTACTGTAACAACTTCATGGTGAGTACCGGCACTTATTTTTCTATAATAAAAGCACTGCGTAAGAGCAAATGCAGTTCCAAGCTCTGGAGCAGGTCTAAGGCACCATGGGTGAGATATTAACCCTCCAATTGATTAGAGCCAGTTAATCTTAACATCTTGTAAGATCTTGACACCCCATACAGACACTAGGCAGTAAGTTTTTCCTAACGGCAACTGGCTTGCAATCCAGGCTGTGTGCATGCGCACACACACACACACACACACACACACACACAGAGCCTTTGACTTGGCTCCCAAGTAAAGTGCCCCCTCCCATGCTTAGACCCTCATATGCTTTTCATAATGCAGTCTGTCCAGTTGTTCCCACAGAAAATAATAGTTGCTATGAAATACAGCAATGTCATGATTGATATGAATTTGATACAACTTACTCGTTTATCAATATCACCATGTTGAAGCTGAACAAACCGAGCACTAATAGCAGCAATGTAGCTCTGCTGATTGGAAAAAGCAACTCGTCCGGCACCTTTCGGATATTTGAGTTCAGGATCTGTATCAATTCCTGCGTAACAAACTCCACCATACAGACGGTCCATTATCATGGCTAATTCCACTACAGAAGAACAAAAAACATTACAGTAACATTAAACTAAGTTGATATACTTTAAATGGGACACATATTTATAAGCTGTAATGGATTATGGGATGGGAAAACCCGTAAGCCATGGATCCTATGGTTTGCTGAACATCAAAAACAGTGCCTAGAATTAAGAGTTAAGCTAGCTGTGGTGGGACAAAAGGGCAATTTATACAAAGCTACAATCCCTGGCACCAGGCAACAGCTGCTTGCAGTGCTGTTGTGTTAGCAAGGGGGATAACACCCACTGTGGTGCCACAGTATTGCACAAATAGCAATTTGCAGGAAAAAAAAGGAGACAAGTTTACCAGTGGCATTTCATGCTGCCTCCTACAGGCAGAAGTAAATGTCCTGCTAAACATTTTGTTGCTGTTATTTCTGCTCAACTGCTAGCAATAACCTGTAGTGATGAGAAGGGTTTTAGGACTACAGTACGTGGTTTTGATCCCACAAGGTATTGCTATAGTTTTTATGGTACAAACTTGTGCTTGTACCCATGCCAACTAAAGAAGATTTGGTTTCAAGACACAATTATTTTACCCAGAACTACCTATTAAAAAAAGCTGAGCTGCAAAGTAGCTTTTGTTCAGGGCCTGCTCACATGGTTATAAGTCAAAACAAAATCGAAAATTCTTTCCAGTAGCACCTTAGAGACCAACTGAGTTTGTTCTTGGTATGAGCTTTCGTGTGCATGCACACTTCTTCAGATACCATGCACACGAAAGCTCATACCAAGAACAAACTTAGTTGGTCTCTAAGGTGCTACTGGAAAGAGAATTTTCGATTTTGTTTTGACTATGGCAGACCAACACGGCTACCCACCTGTAAATGGTTATAAGTGCTACACGTATTTAATCATTCACATACAGGCCTACTTCACACAATGTTATTCATGCAAAGTGAACCCATGTAGAGTGCATCTGTGCCACAAATGTGAAGGGAAGATTGTGGAAACTGGGGGTATGCACGCTTGATCCATTATATACCTGTATGTTGGATCCATAGCTAAGCAACTGTATTAATCCAATCCATACATTTACTACATTTAACCTACTGTTTCCTCTGAGTTAATCTATATTGGAGTGGGAACCTCCAGCCTGTGGGCCAAACCTGTCCTGCCGGTATTCCCCGTTTGCTTTTGCAAGTATCAGCATAGGGCAGGCCTTGCAAGCCTTCCCACATTCCCCTTTCAACCTTTGATGTCTGGATTTTCGCAGGTGGGCGTGGCCTATCAGTAAATTGTGATGCCAAGTGATTGACAAGGTGATTGACAAGCCTTGTTCACCTTTCAAAGTTGGCCCACAGGGTGCAGCCAAAAAGCACTGACACAAGTATCTGTTTGTTAGCACATCCCTAGCAAGCACTTATGAGTATGCCTACTAATAGCTCTTTAACCTGACAATATGTGAAAGTAACTTGACGCATTTTAAGATTAACAAATTTATTATGGCATAAGCTTTTGTGGACCACAAAGCACCACATCTAATACATGAAGCATAATTCTAAAATGGCAAATTTAGAGTGACCAATTAACAAGGCAGTGTAAGTGACAGTACATGCATCCTGGTATTGGTAATCTAACTCTCATCTGTAACTTTTTTTAAAAAAAAGTATAATCTTGATTCAAGCCATAGGTGACAGAACTGCTTTGTCTAATAAATTTAATCCATCTGATCCTCTCAATGGAGTTTCCTTTCAATTTTCTTTGTTCAAAAATGGTTACCGTATATACTCGAGTATAAGTCGACCCAAATATAAGCCGAAGGCACCTAATTTCCCTACAAAAATGTGGGAAAGCTTATTGACTCAAGTATAAGCCGGTTCACCTTTGCCACTGTGGTAGAGGAGGAACGAGCAGCCCAAAGCAGCCCTTTGGGCTGCTCCTTCCTCTTCCTCCTTTGCTGCTGTGGAGCTCACCCCGTCGCAGGGTTTCGAACCGCCATTCTTCTGATCAGCAAGCCCTAGGGCTCTGTGGTTTAACCCACAGCGCAATGTTCCCTTGTGTTATACAGAGAAGGCTGGGATCCTGTCCTGTTTAAGCAGGAGCCAGGGAAAGTGAGCACCTGTGGGGTTTTAATACTTCCTTAACTGATAGGCTTTCTGCCTTCTGGGGTCTAAAATTTGCATTTATGTGAGCAGTTCAGGAATGGAACAAGCTGCCTGGGGAGAGTAAAGAACCACCGTTCTTGTACACTTCTTAAGGAATGGTTGACTTGAGTATAAGCCGAGGGCAGCTTTTAAAGCACAAAAAGTGTGCTGAAAAACTAGGCTTATACTCAAGTATATACGGTATCTTGAGGTCAGTTACAGAGTTTCCTGGTAGACTGAACTGTTTACCTACTCATTTCTGGATATTACAAAAATGTCAGATTTGCATTCACTTATTATTTTGCACGGAGATAGATCTGTTTGTTCTACGCAGAGTGCATAAGAACATTGCTGGCAGGTGATGGCCCATGTCACTTCAAACGATGAGAAGGTATATGAACTCTTGTTGCTGTGGCTTATGTCCTGTAATAGTGTCACCAGGACAGATAAGGGGAGAAGATTGGGACCTAAGTTTATTGCACAGTCTGGTCTTCCTGTTTGTGTCTTTGTTATGTGCCCTGTTGTTGGCTGAAAGCAAAGTACTGTACCACAGTTAAGCTAGCTTGTGAACAAGGGTGGTATGTGTGTTTAAAATAATGCAATGATAGTGCAATGTTAAAATTTGCTGCAGTGCTTTAATAGTTCTATACTTACCAGCTCGTAATGGCCTGGGGACACCACCAACAAAAATTGTTTTTCGGGGATCAAGAGGCTGAGAACCATCCATCACAAAGTCACTGTCACTTAAGTTCCAGGGACGGATCTGGACCTATTAAAACAACAAAGAATAGATCTGTATATTAAGTTTTCACTAGATGTATTTTATTAATGCTTGGGACATAGGTCATTCACATGCAATATAAATAGGTTCAGTACAAAACCCAACAGTATAAAATACAGTGGTACCTCAGGTTAAGAACTTAATTCGTTCTGGAGTCTGTTCTTAACCTGAAACTGTTCTTAACCTGAAGGTACCACTTTAGCTAATAGGGCCTCCTGCTGCTGCCGTGCCACCACCGCGCGATTTCTGTTCTCATCCTGAAGTAAAGTTCTTAACCCGAAGGTACTATTTCTGGGTTAGCGGAGTCTGTAACCTGAAGCGTCTGTAACCCGAGGTACCACTGTACTGTATAAAACCACTATGCTACCTAGAATCATACATAAAACCCACATCTTCACAATACTACATAAATCACAGTAACATATATAGAACTTACATATTGAAAGGGTAAAATTCAATACAGATTAAAAACATTAATTATTAAAAGATATTAAGGTTAAACAAGAGCATCTCCAAAGCAGTCAACTGCAATCTCCTTAATAACTCTTGCCTGGATTTTCATTGCTGCTAGGGCAAAAAGAGAAACCTTGTGGGTTACCCTACAACTGGTGTCTGACAGGAGGTATTTTCTGGAATGGTATGGAATATAGATAAGGCAGAATAAATCCCAGAAATTTGGTTTTTGGATCAGAGTAAAGTGAATAAAAGAACAAATAGTGAGGCAGATCCTCAATATCTGGGGCCCTGCAAATACACAAGAGGAGTGCCAAGGAGGTATGAGAGTATCTGCTGTCAATCAAAGCTGTGGGCATCATTCATAAATGAAGGGCTTTAAATGCTTGTATAAGCTTTGAAAGGGATGCAGGTGGTGCTGTGGTCTAAACCACTGAGCCTAGGGCTTGCCGTTTGGAAGGTCGGTGGTTCAAATCCTTGCAACGGGGTGAGCTCCTTTTGCTCAGTCCCAGCTCCTGCCAACCTAGCAGTTCGAAAGCATGTCAAAGTGCAAGTAGATAAATAGGTACCGCTCCGGCGAGAAGGTAAACAGTGTTTCCGTGCGCTGCTCTGGTTTCGTCCAGAAGCGGCTTAGTCATGCTGGCCACATGACCCAGAAAAACTGTCTGCGGACAAACGTCAGCTCCCTTGGCCAGTAAAGTGAGATGAGCGCCACAACCCCAGAGTCGTTCGCAACTGGACTTTACTGTCAGGGGTCCTTTACTTTTTTAAGCTTTGAAAACATACTAAGTTTAACCAAGGGGTGTGCACTGGCTATAAGATTTGGATTGAGCCCTGATTTGGTGCTGTAAAAATTGGTTTAATTTGGCTTGAACTGAGTTAAAATCAGATCCCTGGTTTAGAAAACCTGAGCCTTTGTCTCTCCTCAATGACTTCTTCTATTTTGGACAGAACTGAATGAAATTTACAGATATTTATTTATTTACTGTTATTTACATTTATGTCCTACTCTTCGTCCAAGGAGATGATGATAGTATACTTGGTCCCCCCACCCTTCTCCTTTTATAACCCAGTGAGTTTCATGGTTGAGTGATATGAACCTTGGGTCTCCCAGGTCCAAGTACAATATTCAAACCGCTATACATCATAATGGTTCATAGTGGTCCCACCTCAGTGAACAAAACCTGACAAACTACAGACCAACAGGTACAGGGTGCTTTTAAAGTATGAATTTAAAAAATAACCCTCTATAATTTCTTATTGCTTTTTTGCTATATTCGATGAGATTTGCAGGCATGGTAGCTCATTCTGAGGAGATGAATACTGCTAAATTTCAGAAGGATTGGTGCAGGATACTTAGAGCTAGGCACCTTTACATTTGATTGAAAGGAGAGAAATAAAAAGGGATTTCCTTCTGGTTTTATGGGCAAGTTAGATGAAAACCATGTACATCACCGAAGTGCCCCTAGTAGTAACCTGCAAAATCTCAGAAGGATAAGTGTAGGCAAGTAAGGAATGGTGTTGAATGAAAAAATATGAAAACAGTTCCAGTCTTTTTTCACTGGCATTAAAGTCAGGAACTAAATGCAAATCTGATTTAATATGCTGCATGTTTAACATGCAGGGGGCATGTGGCAGGGGCAGAACCAGAAGGACTTGAACATACAGCACTTTGCATGCAAGCACCTCTAGCAGAATTACCAAAGAGCACAGAACAGACAATAACAGGGTTGATGTATTACTTCACTGTGATTGGAGAGCCCTGGTAAGATCAACTTGTTTAGTTGCAGTCTTTCAATATTCAAGGTACTGCACTGTTTATATCAACTGAATATATCCAGATGTTTGGGTCCAAGGATCAAAACAGTTATGAAAATTCTAGTAGAGCCACTGCAGGGATCTGAGGAGGATTAATCTTCTTCCCTGCAGCAGTGGTCCTGCTAACCCTCCACCTGCTATTGTTGAAGGGGGGAAAATAGACACATTAAATGCATTTAACATCATGGCCCTAAGTAACAACTTGCTTCTAGCTATTTTCATCACCATCCTCTTGGAAGCAGCCTTCATACAATGACAGTTATGACCCAAAGGCCATGTTAGGTTCACTTACTGGCTTGTCCTTGATAGTAGGGCTGGAAACACACAGATAAAGCTTTCCATCTTCTTCAATGCAGGCATCGATCAGTGCTTGAACTGAGGTCTCCTCTTGGAAAAGAAGGAATGCATAACCTGAACAGCACAGAGGGGAAAAGGCTTGAGTATCATTAAGACATTCTTAAGTACAGTATGACCAAAAACCAAAGTACTCCATATGCATGTTTCCATATGCACACAGGAGTTTCCCTTGCACTGCTATCCGACACTCCAGTTTCAGGTGGGTGTTCGGGAGAATGGGAACATGCAAAGTTTTGATACCAGCATTGAAGCTACCTGAGGAGATCCCAGGCCATGCTTTAAAACTTCTGGGTAGTGAACAACTGAAGAGAGCAGGCTCTCAAGCAACACATACTCTGCCTTTTCTGAGTTTTCTTTCTGGGGTGGGTAGATTGCCCCACCTCAGAACCATAGAGAGGGAATTCACAAGGTAATCTCACATTTTTACTTTCTCTGTTTACACATGGGCTGTAGAAAAGTAGTACATGCTATAATAGGGCAGATACCAACAACACTGATGCTGCCTTCTATAATGCTTATTTCAAAGGCTGTGTTGACTCATTCATTCTCTTCCATCTAATAATATTCAGAAAATGGATGAAAGACCTCAATGGGACTCCCTTGTAAACTGACTCTACAGAGAACTTCTATATGCTGCAGAAGTGGCTGGATGTCACCCTGAGTGGACTATGTTTTTGGGAAGTTGATTGTCCAACAGGGCTTACGCAGCTTCCGATTGGGTGCAGGAAGCTCCTGCAGCCAATCAGAAGCTGCACCTTGGTTTTCAAACTGTTCTGGGAGTCGAACAGAATCCCGGAACAGATTATGCTCAACATCCAAGGTACCACTGTATGTTTTAAGAATATAGGTGGGTAGCCGTGTTGGTCTGCCATAGTCAAAACAAAATCAAAAATTCTTTCCAGTAGCACCTTAGAGACCAACTGAGTTTGTTCTTGGTATGAGCTTTCGTGTGCATGCACACTTCTTCAGATACGTATCTGAAGAAGTGTGCATGCACACGAAAGCTCATACCAAGAACAAACTCAGTTGGTCTCTAAGGTGCTACTGGAAAGAATTTTTGATTTTAAGAATATAGTCCATAGCTACTGAGCAGCTGTAGAGATGGATACCTGAGCTGTCAATCAGGAGGGTTTGAATTAGACAAACAGAACTTGAAAGCTTGCACACTATTTTGTGACATTTTAGTTTACCTAACAAAGGTCCTAATGTTGGTTTTGGATTTTTTCTTATGAGTGAATATACTTACTTTTACTTTTTGGGTGCACTACAAATAAGTTTTGTTTTGTTTGAGTAGGAGCATGGCTTCTGTTGAATTGTCATGTGGTATATTAAAATTAGAGAAATTAATTTAATTCTGGTAAGGAATGAAGTATACCTTGCTCCTGCTCCCGTAGCAGCATGCAGTGTTACCTCTCATACAGAGAATTATATACAGGCCTTGAGGGCTAGTTCACAAATTGGAAACAGTGTCTGTATGTAAATTTGTGGAGAAACTATACGATGAACTGGGCTACATATTGAGACTAACTGCAGTCATCATCAGCCACTTTCACAAGTGTGTTGACACTTTTCTCTAGCTACTATAAATATAGTAATGGATGCTGCACTTTGTTATGTGTACTCAGGGCTGTCATGTCATAGATGCTGGGTGCCGCGGCGTGCCAGGGTGCCGGGCCCCCCAGGGGCGCCCCTGCGAGCCCGCCGCATACCGGTCGCCCCCCCCCCACGGCGCCGCACCAGCGGGCAAGCTGCAAGCCGGCCGCCCTCTGGAGCCCCAGCTGGAGCGCTGGGAAGGGCGCGCAAAGCCCGCGCCGCTCCAGCGCCACGCCCCTCATCCCCTGCTTGCCCACCCCCCTCCCGAGGGGCGGCCAGCACGGGAGGGAGGCGGGCAGAGAGGCGGCACGCCGGGAGCACCGTGGGATCGTTGCGCCGCAGCGGCCGATCCCTTTAAGACGTCCCTGTGTGTACTGCCCAAGTCACCACACAATCATGTACAGATAAAGAATAGAGGGAAGCATGGCTCACATGTGTGAACGAACTTCAAGTCTCTTCAAAAACTGCCTTATATGGTGAAGAACTCAGAAAAGCAATACCTTTAGGTGGAAAGTAGGATTTACTTTCTGCTTTGTGAGGCCAGTCAACGACCAGAGGTCCAAATCGTCTGAAGCTAGCAGTAATTTCATCTACAAAAATTGATGCAAATAATTGAGTAAATGTATTGGCCTGCATTTCCTTTCTTAACATTTTCCACAGCTACTTGTGAACCATTTACTTAAGTCTAATGTAATGTAATTTAAAATAGCTCACATTGAAAGTAGTTCTGTGTGAACTCTCTTGCAGCTTGACATGGAATTATTTGAGTTTCATAAACATTCCTGTTGAACAATCTTTGAACACTTTGAAATGATTGCTTGCAAATCCCCAGATGGTTTTCCACACACACAAGCCCACTGACCTTTCACAAGTAAAAACATCTACTTGCCTTTGTAAAAGAGAGAAGGGTAACTGAAGGCAGAGAAGGCTCACAGTAGACCACGCTGGCATGAGCTTGAGACAATGCTCCTGAGCGCAGGAATACTGTATGAAGTTTCAGACAGTTACACTTCCCCCAGGAAAGCCCACTTCTGCTTACCATTAAATTGGAACAAATGTCAATTCGTTTTTCTGTGGATCGATGCATGTTCCGATTCATTGGCAAAGAGTGGGAAAGCAGTGGGACAAACGAAAAACCACTCAGTCCCATGCCTACAAAGCATGGGACATTGGGACAAGCAGAAAACTTATTGTGCTTTCTAGGAATGGGAGGACAAGCGGAAGTGAAGAGGAGCTCATAGTCCAGCAGGCTAGTTGCAGCCTTTGCAAAGGAAGAGGATTTGAGGGGGTTGATTGTAAAGGTTAAAGAAGGAATTGGCAGGGAGGATAGACCCCATTTTAAGGGGGGTCTGGGACCAACTTGAAACGAGGTGCCCGTTTTCAAAGCTTTTTTGGCTTCACTTATTTAAAAGATGAAAACTGTTTGTACCAATTGCATTCCTGCTCCTGGAAGGGGCAAGCTTGCCCTGCTACCTTCTAGAGGCAAGAGACTCAGAGTGGTTTATTCCTTTGGGAGAGTGGACCATGTGCTATAAAGTTTACTTTGAAGTAAATCTTATTGTTTCAGTAAAGCTTACTTCCAGGTAAGTGCATATAGGATCACAGTATCAATTCCGTATCTATTTGGTTTTTCCAAGGACCCAATCGAGCAACTCACCTTCATCAATATCTGGAGGAAGACCACCAACAAACACCTTCCGAGAGAAACGTTCTATCCGTTCTCCATTCTGATGAGCAGAATAGCATGTAGGTGAATTCAACACACCTACTTGGTCACTATGACCATCATCCAGTAAGCCATCATCTATTGGAAAGAGGGAAGAACGACCTGGGGGGGGAAAGAGAGAACAGAATTAAATGTTATTTATGGATTCTTTATTCAAACTTCTAATGGTCAGACTAGATGTCATTGAAAGCCTCGTACTGGAGATCAGTAGCTTTGGGACCATGATACGGGAGAAAAAAGTTAAAAATACACCTGCTACATGGCATAGTCCCAATTCTGACACGCACACCTCCCCGTATTTAAAAATAGGTAAGGGTTTTTTGCATGGGGGTTACATTCTGCCTTGCCACCTTTTCTGGCCACTTCCAGGTTGTGGAATGAACACATGCGCAGTCGCAGACTTATTGGATAAGTGTAAAATGGTCATTGCCTGTATGTGAAATATGTATTCACAAATTTTATGTATCATGCAGTTGGACTCTTAGTAGCTTTGGGCATGCTACTATCTCTCACAATCAGCATTCTCACCTGCAAGCTGAAGACAATAACAGACATCCCTATAAAGCTGCCATAAGCATTACTAAGATCACATAAGTGAAGTGTTTTAAACACTCTAATGCACTATACAAATGCCAATTCTGCAATGCGAAAGAAAGAAAGAAAGAAATGTTAAAGGAATTATGTTTTCAAACAGCAAAACAACAACAACAATTTTTGCCAATTTGAAAATATTTAAGGAGAGCAAATTTCAAAAGTAAAGCAAAGGATTAATGCGTTGCTTTAATAAAACTATATTGTTTTGAATAAATATAATTAGAACTATTACAATATCGGTGCTTCAGAGTTCAGGCTGTGATCCATTGTGGGATTACCCTTTTAACCAATGTGGAACTCACATGCTCAAACAAATACAGAATCCATTTACAAAAGCCACGCTTACAATATAGAATTCATAGCAGTCCTGTCTTTCCCTGGTTTGTTCTCCATTAATCCCTTTGCAATACTATCCAGGCCTAGTTGCTGTTACACTGAAGCAAAACATTAACTGGGATAAAAAGGATAGTTTGTTTAAGAGATTTCTTTTAGTGGGTATTGCTCTCCAATTACAATAGAACAGATTTGGGTAGTAAGAGCTTGGCTGGGTACATAAAGGTCAGCTGGCTCAATTCTGTTGTTGAACCAATGCTTGTAGGGCCCTAACTAGCTTTGAATTTGCAATAATATTTTACCAGGGTACCATCTACTTTTTATAAAATATTACTTGATATCGAGATGGGACCTTTAGTAGGATTACATGCACCCCACACCCACTTACGGTAGGTGCATTCCACTCAAGTGCAACCACATTTATGTATGCCATTGCTATATAAATGATTCTGGGATTTCTGCAGCAGCAAAATGTTATTTATAAATTGTTTAATAAAATTATTATTTTTAAAGTAAGAAATTAATAAGTATTGGTGCTTCAGACTGAAGAGAATTAATTTTGATATGAAAACATCCTAAAAACTAGCAAGTAAACAGTCCAACATGTTCCATTTGCCATCAATCGTCAAACTGCACAGGGAGGTCATAGATATTGCTAAATCTCCTATGTTCCAATGAAACTGGACATAGATGCCTAACTGACTGGTTCAGAGGAAACTACAGAAGATAATGGTTTATTGGGGAAAAGGTTTTGTGACTGAAACGAATTTTAATTCAGCTAATGGTGTGAAAGCACCTGACTGGCACTGAGGCTCAGCAACCAGACAGGAGTTTGCTTGGAAACAAAAACACAAAATAGCAACCAAATGAAAGAGACAAAGCTCACTAGGTGCTGAAAAAAATGTTATTCATTGGGTGGTGTCCAACAAACTCATTCCATCTGCGCAAGGATGTCGGATACCACACAATATTTACAAAAGCATTCCTATGCTCTGTTATTATGGCTAACACATTCTGAATATGACATCTCGTCACCAGAGGCAGTAGATACTTCTTGTCTCCTGAATGAGAAGTTTCTTTGTCTTTTCAGAGAGCACTCCCAAAATACAAAGGAATGTCTCATTCAGAAGAAAAGTACTGCCTCTGATGAGAAGATGTCATACTCAAAATGTGTTTGCCATAACAGAACTTAGGAATGCTTTTCTAAATAAAGTACTCATTTTTTTAGTACCTGCCAAGGTATGCCTTTTCGTTTTGTTTGGTATTGTTGCCCTTCTTTTTTCCAACAGATTGCCTATGAACTCATTATGCTTGGAATGCCTCCTTTAAGGAAATAAACATACACAAGGTGGTGGTTGTTTTCAAAAAAGAGGGAAGGGGAAATACTGCATGTAAATGAAATTTATCCAGACTCGTTTCTGAGTATTTAAATAGCAAAGTGGCTCACTGTGACTTATTTGCGAAAGCATTTCACAGAGTGAAACAATCAGATGCACTTTAATATGGGTTCCACATTGTTTTCAGTGCAAAAAGAGCTGCTTCCAGAGAGTGTTAGTTACTTCTGCTTGGACAGGTTTCCATTAGTGAGGCGAAGGATGCTGACAGGGTGCTTGGAGGGGTGTGCACTCAGCCTTTGTACATCTTGGCTGGACAGGGTAAAGAGGGTGATTGGCTGGGTCCAGGAGACAATGAATGCTTCACTGAGAAATGGACCAAATTTTGGTTGCCTTGATGGCAACAGTTATGATGCACTCCTGTAGAAGCTGTTTTTGGCCCCTGGTGATTTTGGTAGCAATTGACTGTTCACTGATAACTTTTTTCCCAGGGAGCCTCTCCAGCAGTTAGTAACAATTTAACTCCAGAAATCCTAGATGAAGTTGATTACCTAAACCAATTTCAGTATGACTTTCAACCTTGTATGGAACACTTGGGCCACCTTTATGAAAGATCTACACAGGAGAAAAGACAGAGGGAGCCCATCCCTGTCTATTTTTTTTTTAAATATTTCAAGTAAAGAAGAAGGTGGTGGTAGTGGTAGGCAGTTGACCTGCCCTATGATGCTTATGTTAAGAGTTTCCCAGGCTATTTAACATAAAACCACCAAATGAGGTCATTTGGAGATTTGGAATAAAGCATAGTAGTACATAGTAAGTATTATACAGACGACACCTACATTTCTCCTTCAAATCCAATCCATGTGGGGTTGTAAATATTCGGGACAGGTATTTTGAGTTAGTAATGGTCTAATAAACCAAGATTCAAACTAGATAAAACGAAGATATAACAAAAGTAATGTTTGTTGGTGTGAATTGACCAGAAAATATGAGGGGTGGTCTGCCTTGGATGGGGTTCTATTCCCATTAAATAATCCAGTCCACAATTTGTGTGGTGCCTTAAAACCAGGCCTTGCAGATTATATGTAGATGTTTTAGATGGGATGAAGTATTTTGGCTGCTAGGATATGCCAGTTACAATCTTTTATTAAAGACATGTGCCTAGCTAGAGTCACTCATGCCTTGGCAACATCCAAGCTGGATTACTGTAATTAACTTTACATGTGACTACAACTATTATTTGGGGGCCACAAATAATTCAGAATGCAGTTGCTAGGTTGTTTGCTAGGACATTTAGAAATAAGTATACTTCACCTGTAACTGAAGACCTTTCATAGCTACCAGTTCATGTCCAGGGAAAATTGGTTTTGGCCTATAAAGTACCATAAGGCCATGGACCATGATATCTAAAAGACCACCTATTCCCTTATGGCTACTAAACTATCTGCTAAAGACCTGGTTCTTCATTTCCCTACCATAGGAGTGAGCTGAGCAACTTCGTGGTACTTTCTTGTTGTTTTGAAGACCACACTCCCTGATACCTATTCACCAAACTTAATGGTTAGGCACCAGGAAAAAATAGTTACTTAATTTGCTGCTGGAGATGTCTCATTTGTCATTATTTTACTGTTATTTATACTGTATCTATTATTTTCATATGAAATTGTGAGCAACCTGGAAGGCTGAAAGTCAGACCAAAAATATTTTAAAACAAACAAAAGACTTAGGATGCAATTTCATGATCATGGAGTCATGTTATCATGAGGCTCCTTGCAAGACCATGCAGGCCACCACCCTAAAAGAGGTAGTGGAAAGATGCACTTTTGCCCTAGAGGACAGAAATATTTGAAAAAAGGAACAGAGTAATTATAACCAAACCAAAAGAATCTGAATAAAACTATGGTGAACTGATACAAATGCCAACTCCACAGAGCAGGAGAAAAGAACATTTAACATGCTGTTGGCCTCTTAACCCAAAAAGCTCATGTTGTCATAGCAACAACACTCACATAATTGAGAAAACACCACAAAGTGAAGTGCAAAGGACAGAATGAGTCAAAAGTTCTCTCTTTTGCATACATAACAGCTTTCATCAATACATATTAACAAAGAAACATCCTCCATTGCAAACAGGGTGATATCCAATGCTATCTGTGCAAAAGCAGGACAGACTTCCATTTACATAGTGAGGGTTCCTCCTCCTGTACTCCTTTCTGCAGCCCTCACCCCCACCAATGTGTCCCTAAAATCTGCTCCAGAGGGTTGGGGGAACCTTCAGAGTAATATTTTAAGGCAACACAGGAGGGAGAAGACAAAGTGTAAGTTTGCTTCCGTGATGTTGGATATTACCGAGACAGCTCTCTCTCTCTCTCTCTCTCTCTCTCCTGTGTGTGTGTGTGTGTAAGCATACATGTTCATCAGCCAATATGCACATAGCTTCCCAAATGATAGCGGTTGGCACCCACTCACTCACCTCTAAGTATTTGGAACAAATTAGCCAGCTACAAAATGGCACCCTGGTAAGGAAGTGGATGACCTATAAGGATTATTGGTACCTTTGTGTATTTCATCTTTAGCAGTGAATTCGCAAAGTGTGGGCCAAGCAGTTGATATCAGAAATAATATAGTATCAGAGATTTAAGACACAAGTTTCATCTGGATTCTGTGCAGAGTGGTGACATGGGTACCACTGCATTTCTTGGTCCTTTCAGTAAGTTATGTGGAATTAATGAGGATGTGTTGATTCTATTCAATACAATGAGCCACCGAAAAGAAAAAAAAAACATATGTAACCATGTTAGTCCAACATGGATACATATGCATTTTATGTATCTTGGAGAATATCAAATTTAGCTGCCCAGGTGAGAGCGCCTGAAACTGCAGGTTGTGATTTTCAGCCACCTAAATATGGGAGTTTACATTCTGGAGTGCTACGTATCATCCAAAACAAGAAGGCAATGCTATCCAATTTGGCTTCTTAATGACCACCTAAAATTAATCTCTAGCTTTGCCAATGACTACCATGCTTTTCCTTACTTCCATCTCTGCCTCAGAAGGGTTCCAAGTTTTCTAATTCACAGCTCGAGTGAGCACAGATGATGGTGGTGACCAGGGGCACTTTTTACCAACTCCCACTGGAACACCAACTATATATAGAGGTAACTTATATAGAGGTAACATACCTTTGCCACAGCTATCCATGCACTAGTGACTTCCAGGTTAGGCTACTATGATACTCTATATAAGGGGTTGCCTTTGAAGACCAAAAACTTCAACTGGTACAAAATGTGGCTGTCTTGACTACTCATAGGGCCCATGTTGATAGAACAATTTCACCAAAATTGTGCCAGTTGCACTGGTTACCAGTGCGTCACCACTGGTGATGACCTTTAAAGCCCTAAAGTTACTTTAAGGGCTACCTTGCACTTGATCTGCCTATCCGTTCTTTAAGATCTACTTCAGAGGCCCTTTTCAGACACCTACCTATAAAAAAAATTAGGCACATGGAAACAGGCCTTTTCAGCAGCTAATTATGGAACTCGATTCAAAGCAAGATAAGGCAGGCTCCATCCCTCGCTACTTTTAAATGAGCCTTGAAAACTCATTTTTTGTGATCTTTGAGGGCTAATCTAGGATTTGCAAATTGGATGCTGATTTTGCTGACTGAGCTAGATTATTTTTAATTTATTGTATGGTTTGTATATTTTTGGATGTAACTGTGTATTTTTAAATGATTTTACTGTTTGATTCTACAGGTGTATTTATGCACAGTTGTAAACCAGATTGGGAGGCAGTGGTACCTAAATAGTGGGCTAAAAGCCTATGAAATATATAAAGAACATAAATCTGAAGGTCCATTCAGCATCTAACAGGGACTAATCTAATTAAGTCTGTACACCTTCTGTAAACCATCTTGGGGCAGTTAAAATATGAAGGTATCATGCCTTTAACATCACACCAACCTTTTCTCTTTTCCCTCCCACGTTATATCATTAGACTTTAGCCTGATGGAGATGTTTGAGAAGTCAACCACATTCTCAGTATTTTATGATGGTTCACTTGGTCCTAATAACTGTATTGCTCCATTGTGGATTTTGGGTCATGGTGACAAGAATCTCTTTGCTGTGGTGTTTCCCCATATTGCTCTTAATTTAAACCAATATATTATTTACCAATGCCCATTGCCATTAGATAGTGGAAATCACTCATGTGTCTCAAGCTATGAGTCCTACAGAACACATTTTATTTTAGAGCTATATTTACAAGAAAGTACATATAGCATTGCTTGAGATAACTATGGCTTTCCAGTGTTGCAAAACTGGTTAAAATTTCAGATGTGGACCTTCTCAGCATCAGCAATTACATTCTCTTTTGCTAGGCCATGGTCCACTTTGAGAAGGCTATTCTTTTCTTATCATGACTCCAAAATACATTAGTTTCAATACTTCAGTTTAGAGTGTTTCCGTGGACAGGCGGAGTCCCCCCCAAACTCCAGGCGACCCCTGAGCAGAATAATGACACAAGACAATATGTTATGGGATTAAAATTGGCCACAACTTTATTAAGATTCAGATGTAGGGAGACCTTGGCTCAGGCATTGGGCGTTTTTCCTACCCAGCCCCCAGCCAAGGATCTGGGTAACGTCAGGGTTATCCAGAATGTGTGCGGATTGGGCTGGCTCTGGAGAACATATGTTCAAGCAGAGAGTCCGCCCCCCGTTTGCCACCACTGGTGGGGGAGAGCATATGGCCAAAGCCTCCCCCAATACCCCTTTAACAGGGAACTCTGTTATCACTGCCGCACTGGGGGCGTGGAGTCACCGTCCCACGCCCCCCCCCCAATTTAGGAAGATGACTAAAGGATTCCGCCCAAGGCCTGAAACCGCCAAAGTTGTGACGAATTGCTACGGGAAAGGCGAAACCTGCCAATGCAGGGAAATTCCTTTCCGGCCCTTCAACAGCGGCCTTGACATAGCAGCGCCTGCGTACCTGTGAAGAAGAGGTTAACCTGCAAAATAAGCGTTAATTGAGGGAGTGGAGGGTGGGAGGAGCTCTGGAGCAGACTGCTGCTTCCCAGGTAAGCTACACCCTCTATTGTGTGGGCTAGGTAGTCCTTCCCCTTACCTGGCCAATCCCTTAGCAACGCCTCCCCCAGGTGGGATTGGACGGTTAACTGGGGTAGGCGGAGACCCCAGGTATCCCTTCTGGGGGAGGGCACAGCCAGCCAAACTTCCAGGTGACACCCAGGAATTCAGGGGGGCTGTGCGCAACCACGCAAACGTCGCCCCCCATTTGATGTGGGGAGCAGTCAATCTTGTCTCACTGTTTCAAGGCAGGCCAAGCCAGGACACTTCAAAAGCAGTTGGTAAAACAACAGTAGCCTCCCCATTACGCATTACAGTAATCTAACCTTAATATTATGTAGCCTGGACAATTCAAACCCACTGTTACTAGGTCCAAATATACAGTTTCATGAGGGACTTGCTCCAATCCCCATGGCTTGAAATCTGATTAACCAAATATAATCAAAATCCATCCAAGATCATCCGTGATCCATTCATGATCACTCTCTCTCTATAGACAGATGGTCTTAGCCTTTCCTTTACATGGAACCAAACTATTTTCCTTCATGACCCAGGCACTCGGCCGTGAAATTAATATTTACTCTATTAATAAGTCATTTAAGCTGGGTATATTTGAGAATCATGGTTTGAGATCTGAACCACTAGATGTGGGGCTATGCTTCTAAGAGTTGTTTTAGTGTATATAAAACTGTATATTGAAACTGAAACTTGCTGATGGAATGAAACAATTTTTTTAGGAGGGGAAGGTGTGTTTTTTAAGAAGCCTATTCAGGAAGTATTTACTATAAACAGGAATGTGATTAAGGAGGGAGGGAAATCAAGCATCAACATTTAGATAATACTAAAATCAGTATCTAAAGCAGATAAAGATTTTGCTGAAGTGTGGTCATGCAAAATGAAAGGAACAATCTATTATTAAAAATCAATTGTTAGTTTACCACCAACTTCAATGAAAAGTAAATGGAACCTTCAGAATCACTGATTTGGAGTTATTACCAGAATAACAGCCAATCTAACCCCAATCAGCATTAGATTTATTATAGGAAACAGAAGGGAATTACCTCGTCTTCGCCCATAACTCCTTGCTGCATGTAAACAAAGGACAAATGGTAAAACATTTGGAAATACAAATATAATGTAAGTGATTTGTGTGTATACCAAGTTTAGCCTGCAGTGATTGTTTATGATGTGCATTTTTACTTTCATTTGATAATGAACACCAGAGACACTTCCTATGCAAGTATGAAAATGATTTGGATAATTTTATTTGAATTTTAATATTTTAATGTTATAAATTCTGTTTGTATTAGTTGTAACAAATATCACACACTGCATGTAAATATTTTAAAACTGTGTTTCCCATTTGCAGCTTTCAGGATGGAGTATAAACAAGATGAACAGAGCTTTACTCTTAACAGAGAGCACTTTGATTCTTTTCAGTGTAGAAATATGCAAATGAATCTGAGAAATGTCCTGACTCTTGGGACATTTTGTACTTCTTTTGCAGTGGTAATACAAATACTATAAGCTATGACCTTCATTTGCCATGAAACAGCTGGAAGAAAATTAACTCAAAGGCTTTTGTCTCAAACAAAAGACTCCTTTTGATCTTAGATTAGTCTTGCAGATAAGTAAAAAAAAAAAAAAAAACCTTTGCCTGGCAACTCAAGTGTGACAGAATCACTGCTGTCTTTTTGCAGTTTAAAGGCTCAGAGTGTTTCACATATAGATGTAACAGAAGTCCTGATCTGTCTCTGGGCCCTCTACTCTGGCCAGAAATAGCCACATGACATTATTGTGCCAGACTCTGTTCTCTCTGATTTTTAAAAGTGTGGAAAAGTAGCATGCATAGGTATGGAAACCTTGGGATGCCACTGCCTGTCTATGTCAGTAATAGAGCCAGGTCATCTGACTTTGGATAAGGGAGCTTCTTATGGACTAAAAGTCATTCTAGCCCTAACTCCTACTTCCAGCTACTCTAGCACAGAAGAACTAGCATATGCAGTGCATGCACTTACTTTTTTTTTTTTTAAATACAGCTTTTCACCTCATATGGGTCTTCCAGAGAATAAAAATATACAATATACAGAATTTAAAACATTCATTAAAATATTAGAGAATTGAACGTAAGAGCAGCATTCACAGTGCAAACGGCTGACTGTATGGGAGAGATTCATGTGGTTCAATTCAGGCATCAAGCAATGGCGTGAGGAAGTCATATTTTAGGACCTAAGCCACAGAATGAGCTTCTACGTGTCCAACAGGTAAACCATGGTTTACAGCTACAAGTACTTGGTTGCTTTCATTTCTTAGTATTTACATGCCATCCTCAAACAAAGTTCAATTGATTCTTACTACATTGACTTCACTCCTGTAAGCTATCACCCCTGTGCAAAAAGTCTCCCCCTCCAATATCATCAACATGTACGCCCTTTCTTTCCAAAGATTATCATCCAAGCGTATTTACCTAACAATTGTAGAAAAACAAAACAATTAGCTAAAATAATTGTTCAAACTACAGATAGACCGAAACTTATATTTCCATTGAATCTTGCAATAATGTACCAGGGTTTTATATATGTATGTATACATGCACATAAAAGTCTTCAAAATAGAGAAATCCTCCTCTGGCAGACTGAAAATGTCTCTAGTATTCAATCATTAAGATTACAGGCATTTTACAAATTAAAATACCCACAATATACAGTGTCTAGCAGTGGCATCCTCCCAGGGCAGCGGCAATGTACTTGTTGATACAAGGGGAGAGTGGGGCAAGGTCAGGGCAGCTCTGGATTCATCGCGGAGCTGCTGCTGCTGCTGCCGCCACCACCGAGCTTCCTTAATGTTGCTGCCACTACCACCTTACCCCAACCTGATGAGCTTAGCGCCACCATCAATATACTACTGCCTCCCCTCCCCAGCCACAGCTGTCATTTACTCACTAAGCCTAAGTACAGCTGTATTATCAAGTATGACCACATGCAGAAGATTGTGGAAAGCACTCAAATGAGCCTAATTGCAAAATAAGAAGGAAATTAACTTATAATTTGTTGTGGACAAACATGGTAGCACTAGAAGGCTGTGGTGGTGGATTCTGACAAATGGTACTTCAGACTCCATGATGAAGCCACCTATTACCATGACAGCACTTTGACATGAATAATGCAATCTGCTACAGAGAAGACTGCTGTGATGCCCTTAAAGCAGTAGAGACAAATGATGAATGCTAAAGAATTTCACCAGGACTGACACAAAGGAATAAACAGTCCATATGGCTTCTAAAAATTGCACAACCAAGCCAGCTGCATATTTATTGACAGTTGCAAAGGATGTAGGGCATCCACAAAAATATCACCCAGTATCTCACCATGCAGTAAAAAACAACAACTACCTGTATCAGCCTTTTGGTACTTTAAACTCTTACATATGTGGCTGCAACTCTATATCAATAGAAGACATAACTCATGTACTCCTTGAGTGCCCTTTCTATGAAGATCTCAGAAACAATTAGATCAATTAGATAGCAGAAGGGAAGATCATCTCTTGCAAATACCTGTTTTTCGCTGTCTGATGTTGAGTGAGAGCGATATCCTTTAGAACATCTAAATTTCTTGTTAAGGCTTTACAGATTTTGTGTAATAAAACTTGAGGGGGGAATGGGAAATAATATATCCACTAGGGGTCAGGGAGTAGAAATGTAAACCATTATTATTAGCAGTGGGACTCAGGTGGCGCTGTGGGTTAAACCAGAGCCTAGGGCTTGCTGATCAGAAGGTCCGGCGGTTCGAATCCCCGTGACGGGGTGAGCTCCCGTTGCTCGGTCCCAGCTCCTGCCCACCTAGCAGTTCGAAAGCACGTCAAAGTGCAAGTAGATAAATAGGTGGGAAGGTAAATGGCGTTTCTGTGCGCTGCTCTGGTTCACCAGAAGCAGCTTTGTCCTACTGGCCACATGACCCGGAAGCTGTACGCCGGCTCCCTCGGCCAGTAACGTGAGATGAGCGCCGCAACCCCAGAGTCGGACACGACTGGACCTAATGGTCAGGGGTCCCTTTACCTTTTACCTATTATTAGTAGTATTCCTGTTATTATTATTATTATTATTATTATTATTATTATTATTATTATTATTATTATTTTGTGTGTGTAATGGTTGCTTGCTAAACATAATAAACCAAACTGACTGACTTAGGTGGAATCTACACACATATAAAAAACATTATAGAAATGCTTTTTTTAAAAAAAGCATTCTAAAAAATACATCGAACTTTCCTTAAAGCTCACCAATCGCCATGTAGTGTCACCTTGTATATTTCACTAAAAACACACTTAAAACATTTTCTTTGCAGCTCTATAGCGGAGTCCTTAAACTCTTACTGTATTAAGGAATAAGCTTTCATGACCTAAGTCATTCTGATGTGCAGCAGGAGAGGAACAGCTGTTTACACAACAGCACCTGGGTGGCGTCAAGACACTGTAAACTTTGGACTGTTACTTGGTTTACTGGAGACCTCTCCTGGCAATGAAACAGAACAGGAGACAACTGGAGCACTTTAGCTTGGGAGGGCATAAGAGTACAAGGGCAGCCTTTTATGCTGCCTCCATCATGCCCTCAAGTATCTGTCCAGCAGCACATTTAGGAGTAGTATCCCTATGAACTCAGTTTTAGAGACATTGGAAGCCCACTGTGCCATTTTTTGAGTCACTTTGAGGATAAAATTGCAGATTTCAATGCTGCTGCTGATTCAGTGCCTGTTGATATGTCTAATGAACCTTCTTGTGGGATCAGTTTTAGTTGTTGACACCTGCCACCCGCAGCTGTGCAGCAAATCTTATGCTCTTTTGACCCTTGCCCTTCTAGGTCATGTACTAGCCATGGCAAAATGGTTGGGTGGATTCAGAGCATGGGAAATGCTGCATTGCATGACATAGTAGTCCACATTGTCTTGAAAGAGATGATAGTGGAAGCTCTCCTTAAAAAATAAGTACCTTCTGGTCATTAAATAGCTCAGCTGGTTAGAGCATGGTGCTAATAATGCCAAGGTTACAAGTTTGATCCTCATATGGAACAGCTGCATATTTCTACATTGCAGGAAGTTGGATTAGATGATCCTCAGGGTCCCTTCCAACTTTACAATTCTATGATTCTATGAATATACCTTTTCTAAGCAAGGTAATCAAGAGGATAGTGGTAGTTCAGCCCTCACCACTTGGTATGCCTGATCCTCATAATCTCACAATTAGTCTATTGTAATGTACTACATGTGGGGCTATCCTTACACCTTTTTTTTGGAAGCTGCAGCTAGAGCAAAATCCAGCTGATAGGGTGCTCAGTAGGACAACAGTTCTGAAAGATATACACTGGCTGAATATTAGCCACCAAGTTAGGTTCAAGTCCATCTGCTAACATTTAAAGCCCCAAACAACTTGAAACCTGAGTACCTAGCTGACCACCTTCCCCAGTAAATCCAAGCTTTAAAGTCCTCTGAGGAGGTCCTGCTGGGCATTCTGCAATCAGTGGATTGTCACCTGGTAACAAAATGGGAGGTCTTTGATAGTAACACCTTTCTAATATTCCTTTAGCCAAGCTTTCCTGAACTCCAAATCCTAATTTTTAAATTCTTTTCAATTTTATTTATGATATAAAAATTTATGTTTTTACTGAATTGCTAGAAAGTCTAATTTGAATGTTATTGTTGTATTGTTACATTAATGTTGGGTTTTTTCCTGAATATGACTTACGTAAACAGTTTAGATACTTATTTGTATTAAGTGGTATATAAATTCTATAACTAAATCTCAGCTGCACAAGCAATAATGGCAACTCAGTCTACTGAATGGCTTGGTTGTCTCACAAGTGTTTGTGGGGCCATGAGGTGCCATGCTTTCTTCAAAGGTTGGGAAGGGCGGGCCAAGGAGAACGCATCCTGTGGCTCACTTGCTCAGCAAAGGAGGAAGGCAAGAACTGTTTAACCCTATCCCCTCCACTGTGTATTTATCTGTCAAGCACTATGTGAAAAGATGTTTCCACATTCTATCCAGAACAGAAAGCTGCAGGTATCTGCTTGCAATGTAGCAGAAATGTTAAGAGTTTTCTGTTCTATATTTAGAAGTGTAAGCATTTCACATTTTACAAATGCAAGAATAAGGTCAGCAATATTCACACAAAAAATCTTAGCCCTGCATCTGAAATTATTGTCAGGGGTTTTATAACTACCACAACATTCGTGTTGTTGTTGTTCTTCAGTCATTCAGTCGTGTCCGACTCTTCGTGACCCCATGGACCAGAGCACGCCAGGCACGCCTATCCTTCACTGCCTCTCACAGTTTGGCCAAACTCATGTTAGTAGCTTCGAGAACACTGTCCAACCATCTCATCCTCTGTTGTCCCCTTCTCCTTGTGCCCTCCATCTTTCCCAACAGCATTCATAATGTAGAGCAAACCAAGAGGTACCAAGCTCATCTATTTCTCAATTGTGTGCTAAAGTATATATTTAGGGAAGTAGGTTGTAAATATGAAATAGTGCTATTTCAAAGAGGTCATTAAAATTTTGCTCCTGTCTTTGAAGTATTCTCTGGGGTGTGGTGGGGAATCTACCTTTTAAAAATATGGTGGTATTATTGCTGTTAAGCTTCTAATGTCCTGTTTTACATTGCTGTTAAGTCTGTGAAGTCATCTATTTTGTATAATTACACACCTTAAAATCTAGATTACTCATACACACATCACCTAGCTAAGTCATCACAGAAAACTGTAACTTCGGGAATATGTCTAAAGTTTCTCACTTAAAAACAAACACCTTTTAAGTTTGCACTCTGTAGTGATCTTGTGATTATGGGGCTAGAATCTTTTATTATTATGGGTCAAAGAAGTACATTGCGCTGAGATTTTCTATTCTACTTCATTACAATTTCTAGTCAGTGTATTCTACAAATAACTAGCAAGTTTTCCGTGTATGCAAACATTGATTTATTGTTCTTAAAAAATTCACACTCTCACAAAAATTGCAAATATTTAAATGGTTCGAGATGTATAAACAACACACCTGCACCAGAAATCTTAAATATAAACTCAGAAACATGTGGAGAAGTGGAGAAGAAAACTATAGCGATGCGATTCTATAGTTCACAGAAATCTATTCCCACCTGCCACAGATTACTAACAAGACTATCAATTTACCAGCTATTCCAATTAACTATCTTGAGTGCTACCTTGGTAAGGGAAATATAAATAAGTAACACAAACACATATGAAAAGCCTTACTTAAGGCCTCCAGCATTTTATCACATATTACAGTGCATGCCAAGAAAAAAATAATCATACCACATATTTATTAATAAAACAACAACGGTAGAAAACCTTACCGCTTGGTAAATTCATATCAGGGAATAATTTCCAGCAAAAAAAATTACTTTTAATCTAGCAGATCTTTACTACTGAGTGGTATCTTTAATTCTTTATTTCAGCAGCTGACATCTGCTGCTCAGTCTCTAGAAGTTCTGGAATTCCAGCATCTAGATTTCACTTTTTGTAAATATTCATCTGATCTGGAAAATGCTTATGCTGGTCTAAATTACTTTTGGAGAAAATCTTCATATACCACTATTTTAAACACCATTTGTACAGTTTGAAATGCATACTAAGTACTGGACTACCAGCCTGCACAATTACCAATAATTAGATTAAAATATTCTGCACACGCACACACTTGTTTGAGTTTCCAAGGTGATCAAGGTGGTATACATGGTTTTCCTCCTCCTCATTTCATTATTATTTATTTATTTATTTATTTATTTATTTATTTATTTATTTATTTATACCCTGCCCATCCACAATAACCCTATGAGGTAGGTTAGGGGGTTAGGCTAAGAGATGGTGACTGGCCCAGGGTCACCCAGTGAGCTTCATGGCTGAGTCTCTCAGGTCATAATCCAACATTCTAACCATGATTTTTATATTGCTTAGTTTCTATATTTTGTGTGTTTCAAAAGTTGTGGGGTAGTAAATCCCTTAATAAATAAATAAAACATCTAATCTTTAAAACATCCTGTAATTCCTGATTTTTGCAACATCCTATCAACCCAGGTGGCGCTGTGGGTTAAACCACAGAGCCTAGGGCTTGCTGATCAGAAGGTCGGCGGTTCGAATCCCTGCCACGGGGTGAGCTCCCGTTGCTCAGTCCCAGCTCCTGCCCACCTAGCAGTTTGAAAGCACATCAAAGTGCAAGTAGATAAATAGGGACCGCTCCAGCGGGAAGGTAAACGGCGTTTCCGTGCGCTGCTCTGGTTCGCCAGAAAGCGGCTTTGTCATGCTGGCCACATGACCCGGAAGCTGTCTGCGGACAAACGCCGGCTCCCTCGGCCTATAGAGTGAGATGAGCGCCGCAACCCCAGAGTCGGACACGACTGGACCTGATGGTCAGGGGTCCCTTTACCTTTATCAATTCAAATATCTCTCCCATGACTGTATTACAGTATGTACTACTGTTAATAATGAAAAAAACAGATTTATGTACGCTCCTATGGTTGTGGCAATTTGATTTGTTTTTGCATTTATATGACGTATTCAAACCTGAATCCTTCACTATTCATAAATGCAAGCATGGCAAAATGTACAGAAGATCATAGAATTATGTGTTTATGAAACTGCAAATGCCCTCACTCTATTGTCTAACAGCATAATTATATGCATGTTTATTCAGAAGTAAATCCCACTGATTTCATTGAGGCTTAGTTCCAATTAAGACTGCAATCCTATGCAGCCAAAGAGTGTTTTAAATCTAAATCCTTTTAGCAGCAAACATGGGAGCCAGCTCCTAGGGGCCATGGGGGCTTCAGTCCCCACAATAAAATATTTGAGGGGGCCATGACCCCACAAAGTTGATGGGCATTCTCATTCAAATTGTATGTGTGCATCATGTGATTGATTATGTGGGCCAGGGCTTACCTGGGCCCCCACAATATTTTATTCAAGTTGGCACCCCTGGCAGCAAACACAATTTTCAGGAAGCATCATTACAGAAAAGCAAACTTATTTCAACCATGTAAAGTAAGTGTGTCAGATGACAAAATTTCAAATGAATTGTCATATATTGGTAGAAAATAAAGCAGATGGAGGAGGAAAAGCATACCTGAAATGATAGAACTTCTGGTTTCTGATTTTTTATTTTAACGCCAGTAGTTTTATATTGATGTAAGTTTTGTGGGTGCTAGCACAAAATGGCTTCTGTGAGCAGCAAAAAATAGAGGAACCAGTACTCCACATTATTGAGTACTTCAACACACGAAATGCACTGGATACAACGATATATAACATACTGTAAAATTAGCTACTACATTTTGGAAATGGAAGATAGCCATGGTTCTCAAAAAAGCTGGTTGTCTTTGATTATTTGTGGATTATTCAGTATCAGAATGCAGCGGTACATAAAAAATTAAGTTTACTATGATAATAGAGAATTAAACTGCTAGAAGACTAGCTCTTACCATTTAACATTAGAAGATTGTCAGTTCCTGGATGTGGGTAATTCAAACGACCTAAGAACAAATAGATGTAGGATTTTAGCCATTATATTCAACGGAAAAAAGAAGATGCGCAAAAATACTTAATAATAAAGATTAAAAAATTCTTATTTATACTCCACCTCTCTGGCTGGGTTTCCCCAGCCACTCTGAGCTGCTCCCAGCAGAATAGTAAAAACACGTAAAAACATCAAACATTAAAAACTTCCCTAAACAGAACTGCCTTCAGATGTCTTCTAAAAGTCAGATAGTTGTTTATTTCCTTGACACCTGAAGGGAGGGCGTTCCACAGGGAGAGTGCCACTACCGAGAAGGTTATATATATGGATACACCATAACTCCATTTTGTTCAAGAGCAGAACCAGCTAATATTTTACTTGATTAGCCAACACACCCTTGAGCCAACTTAAGTTGAAAGAATGAACTTCTTAACCTTAATTCTCTGGTCATAAGATCTGCAATGTGCTTTGGGATCAGCTCCAAGAGGACAAAGGTTCTCTTTGTTTCAAGAAATCCAGAAATAGTTCCGACTATTCCAAGTCTCCTTTTCCATTCTCACTATGAAAACTTCTACCTAACTGCTTAACTCAGTCACACTGGAGAAATATCAAGTGGCTCAAATCTCAAACATAACTTCTGAGACTACAGTTCAAACAAAAACATTTATTCTGGTATAGTTGGTTTTCATTTACTCCAAACATTTAAATAAATATTTTAGGATAATACAAGTTCCATGAATGTTTTCTGGCTGGTACATTTTAGAATTTAAGTTAGAAAATACTAAAGAGAGAAAGAGAGAACTCCCATAATAACTGAATTCTGAATATTTAGAACCACATAGCAAAAGGTTTTGTATTTTACTAAGAAGTTTTAGTAACATACAACAGCTGCTTTGTTTTACTATGATATGGAAGACTGGCATATTACCTCAAGCTCTAAATAAATCTGCTATAATCCCCAAATATATACTAATATACTGCAGCTTTTAGAATTACTGCTCTGTCTTCAGGATGACCGATGACAAATCATGAAGGGTCCATTCATGCAGGACTCTGCATACAGAATTTAGATCAACTGAATGTATTAAATACTACTGACTCAAACAGGCATCTAAATACATATGAAAGCAGTAATTTCTGTTTTAAGACAGATTTAATTAAACTCTATATAGATTAGTGTCCTTTTTCTCATTTTTAAAATACAATACTTTACTGAGTGAAATGAGTGTCCAGGCCATACAAAAGTAAGGTACCCTCATTTCAGACCAAAAGCCCCCAATCTGATTGCCCAGCTGCATGTTTTATTTTTAATATTCTGATTTAGCAAACCTAGTACCACCTATAATCTAACTACAGACAGCACAAGAGAAGAGGTAGCAATGACACAATTCCATATAACCCTGCAATTTTTGCACCTTAATCTTAAATAGTTGTAGATTCAGGTAGGTAGCCGTATTGGTCTGACGCAGTCGAAATAAATTTTTTAAAAATTAAAAAATTGTCCAGTAGCACCTTAGAGACCAACTATGTTTGTTCTGGTTATAAGCTTTTGTGTGCATGCACATTTCTTCAAAAGAGTTCCTCCTTTATTTGCTTCTGTTTAGAGTACAGAACGCTGATCAGAAGTGTGCATGCACACAAAAGCTTATACCCAGAACAAACTTAGTTGGTCTCTAAGGTGCTACTGGACAATTTTTTAATTTTTAAAAAATAGATGTAGTTGCCTATGTACTTTCAAGGCAGCTGTACATTTTACTGAAATAACATAATAGGAGAATGCTGAGTGATGTAATGTGGATATGCTCCAAATAACACATTATGTTGCCACTCAGCAAATCTTCAGTTTAGGCTCCTAAGGAACAACTTAACAAGAGGTTCTCTGCATCAGCCCCATCAAAATGAACTGGAGCAGGTGCAGCACACAATTTTGCACTCCTCATTCCAGATTTTGTGCATGCGTCTCTGGAGCTCCTCATTCAACCACTGCAAAATGACATTCCCATTGCAACTATACAGCTATCAAGACAGCGATGGAAGACTGGAAGTCAGGCAATAACAGCATTTTGGGAGAAGTTGCTTAAATCACTGTGAACAAAAATAATTGAAAAAGTCCTATTTAAGACTTTCTGGATCAAAAATTGACTAGTTTTAGTAACTTGAAACTATACTAATGATAGAGAAGCGGGTGGCGCTGTTGTGTAAACCACTGAGCCTCTTGGGCTTGCCGATCAAGTTTGGCGGTTCGAATCCCTGCGATGGGGTGAGCTCCTGTTGCTTGGTCCCAGCTCCTGCCAACCTAGTAGTTCAAAAGCAAGTCAAAGTGCAAGTAGATAAATAGGTACCACTCTGGCAGGAAGGTAAACGGCATTTCTGTGCGCTGCTCTGGTTTGCCAGAAGTGGTTTAGTCATGCTGGCCACATGACCCAGAAAAACTGTCTGCGGACAAATGTCGACTCCCTCGGCCAGTAAAGCGAGATGAGCACCTCAACCCCAGAGTCGTCTGCGACTGGACTTAACTGTCAGGGGTCCTTCACCTTTACCTTTACTAATGATAGTCCCTGTCTAATAATTATTACAGCCATGCATTTAAGGACTCACCAGAAGCCGCAAGGATGGCAGGCAGATAAGGCAGTGGGAGTTGGATGATGAAGGATGGAGCCCACCATCCCTCCTCTTCTATACCACATAGGAACCACGTAGGAAACAAGTAGGATATCAAAGTAAGGAAGCCCCCCCCCCCTTCTCTCCAGTGGACTGGTGGAGGCAGGATAGAGCTCCTGGTTCCTCCTATGCCACCATCCAGAAAACTAGTAAAAACTTTTGAAACTTCGTGGGCTTATTTACAAGGTTAGATTATTATAGCTATTTAAGGTCTATTAAGAGATACAAAACAATGAAAAGGCAACAAGCTGTTACTTCATAGCACTGACATTCTGTTAAATTGCTTTTCTAAATCCTGACAAAATCAAAACTCTGATTAATCCAAGATTTAATTTATTCATTCATTCAATCAATCAATCAATCAATCAATCTGCGTTACCAAATTTATTCTTTAAAGTCTGATTTTCAAACATAAATACAATTCTCAATAAAGTAACAGCACCAGCATGAGCTCAATGGGACTTACTTCCTATTAAGTGTGTTTAGCATTGTAGTTAATACATACATTTAGTAGGCTATGGTATGCAAACTTATCTGAGAGTTTGTATCCCAGGAAGTCAATGGTGCTTTCTTGAATTTTAAAAACAAACCCAAACTTAGGCAAGACTCGGTCAGAATCTAAATCTGAAACATGCTTATAGTTCTAAATGCTTCATTTTTGATGCTACAAATGTAAACATATTGTCAAAAGAATAAATCACAGAACCAAGGAGACTAATTTGCTCAGGCACCCAGGGCCCCTGGGCGTTGGCACCTATGGTTCCCAATATGCCTCATTCTTCAGCTCACCAAGAAGAAATTAACTGGATATTTGCCTGCAGCATTTCCTCATTTGGGCAGGGAAGAGAACATGTGATACTTGGATGATGGGTGGTATACAAATTTAATAAAATAATAATATTTTTTAAAAGCCCAAAGCGCTCTCCATAACTTTTCCAGGAGAGAACTGTGGAAAAGGGGCATAACTTCCAAAAATCACAACTGAATATGACCTATCTTGCTTTATTCAGTGTAAGCATATGATTAAACACCAATGCAACATTAATTTTTTCAAGTAAGAAAAAATACAGTAATGGTGAAAGAGCTCTCCTACAGACTGAAACATTAACCTACAGTAGTAACATACCTTTAAGAGGATCATGTTCAGCCCTCATTATATCAATGAGGGAATTTTCCAATGAATGCATATTCAGACTGTCATACATTCTGTTTCGATCCTAGAAAAGAACAAATACATAGCATTAAAGCAATATATATATATATTTAAGGAGAAAAGGACAGTATTTCAAGAATAAGTGAAAGTGTGCTATTGTTATAATAGTCTTCATTTAGCTTTGTAATAAAAGTCATTTTTGCAAGGTCTCTACATAAAATTTCCTTCTAACTGTTGGTACAACAGGACACAGATGTTTCTCATAGACGTTTTTATAAATCAGTTTTTAAAAACTTACTTTTACTATAAACTGGAGGAAATGAAATATTCTATTGTCAGTGCTTTTCCTCACAGATTGACCCATCAACCTAGTCATGCTTACTTTGAAACAACTGGCACTGAAGTAAGTTTGGCTTACACACAAGTGTATTTAGCATTAACTATATTTAGCATCTAACTAAATAGCTCAAATGCTATTTGGGAATTAGAAGCGTGTGTCTTCTGCAATACAGATTGTTATAGAAATATGTTCAAACACCAAATAAAATAAAATCTATAAAGGTTAGGTTGGTGAGAAGCAACCTCCTTGGTTTATATGTCAGTTCAACTAGATCTGGTGCTTTTCCTTTGCAAACACCATATATTTATAAATGATCAGAATATTTAGAAAGAAACAGCCCCTCTCTCTGGACCCAGGGTTGTAATGTTGCAGGGAACATTCAGGAGACAATCACAGGAGGACACCTAGATTTGACCAGAACCATCTAAGTAAAACTGGTAGGGGAATTATGGCACAACCATTATTTCCTAGAAGTGCTTACCGTCCCAAGGAAGAATTAAAATCAGTCTGTTTCTAGTGCTCCTGCTAATATATTCCTCCTCACACAAACAACTCTAGGCATGACACTATGGTGAATGGGTAGGAACAGAGAATGAAGAAGTCTATCCCATTTCCTTGTAAAGCCAGGAGCAAAATAATGCATGTGCAGATTGTTCTAGCACTTTGTTTCCCTGGTCAGCAAATATTTTTTTCTGAGAGACACTTCAAGAAGAGAGAAGTAGGCCATCATCTCAAGCTTTACCCTCTAATGATTTGTTTGCCACAGATGCAGCTTCCTTCACATCTAATCTGCCTACTAGTATGGCATGCCACACTGCTCTAAACTATACTATCAGTTACAGGTAGGTAGCCGTGTTAGCCTGCCATAGTCAAAACAAAATAAAAAATTTAAATTCCTTCCAGTAGTGTGCATGCACACGAAAGCTCATACCAAGAACAAACTTAGTTGGTCTCTAAGGTGCTACTGGAAGGAATTTTTTTAGGTTATATTTTAGATGACAATCGGCCATCACCTTGAAATGAAACCAACACCATGAACGCACACACTGCCTTTAGAATTGTTAACAATGCTACTGATGTTTTTGACTATCAAAAGGTTTACAGCAGAAAATCTCATTAATTGATTCATTTGGTTTGTTTAAAAATGTTTTATTGAGTATTTATTAACAGAAAGATAAAGCAGTTTATAGTCTAAAATAGTACAGAGACTGAAGCACCTTCTCTGAAGGTCTCCATTTGGGGGTGGGGGTGGAGAAGGGATTAATTCCTCCACTTTGGCTATGAGTACCTTCACACACAATGGGTTTCATTTATCTAATTAAGTCAGAGATGACCATCTAAAACTGTTTGGTTGGTTTTGATCCATGACAAGGCCCTTTCCTTGGTGGTTCCCATGTTTTGAATGAGATGTATCTATTTCCATCATAACAGACTTTCAGGAGGAATTTGAAAACATTTCTTGTTTGCCCAGACATTTGATGGCTGAAGAACAGCACTCTTGGCAACCCTGAGATCACTGGATGAAGAAAATATTTAACCATTTTACTATTCTTTTAAGTGTAACTTTTTAAGATGTTAATAAACCATCTTAATAGAGCTCACTGGGGATCCTTTCCCAACAGGCCCACAATTTTGATGCAGGCACTAAGTGAAACCTTCTGAGTATGCATCTATTTTGCTTAAGAAATCTTTAAGGGTGTGAGGTTTTTGTCAGGAAGTCCGTTTACCTTGGAACAAATATTTGATTTGTTTTATTGTACAGTAATTAGCTTTTGTGGTACCAATTTTTGCAATGATCACCAATCCTTCTTTATCCAAAAGATAGTGTGTATTGTTTCATAGATTACAAGTACTGTATAAGATACAGTACTTGTAATCTATGAAACAATTTTGCTGATCACTGTAAGTTCCTAAGGACTGGAGCAGGAACAAAAAAAGGTGTTAACATAATGTCTGACTTCTGTCCTTCCTGGCCACCCTTCCAGCCAGGAGCTATGTTTCATCTGGCCTATGTGAGAAGTCCCTTCCCCTAAGTGATTTCCAATGGAAGCACATTGAAGAACGTAAGGATATAATACCGGTAATATATATTGAAGAATATAAGAATAGCAGTAGCAGGAATATTACACAGCTGTGGAGAAGTTACTATGATCCCACATTAGCTCTCTTTGTTACAATAACACTAAAATATGAGCTATTAACTCTTGCTAATGTAACTAATATGCCCCAGAGATTGTTTGATTGGAGGCTACACATCTTTAAATAAATATTACTTCCATCATCCTAAAAAAACCTTCAATTTACCATCTATTTCCATAATATGTTACATTAGACAGTGAAAAAGGACCATCCTAAAATGATGGAACTGGAAAAATAAACATAGAGGCCACTTGCAGAAAATGGAATAGTATAAGCAGCAGTCCAATAGTGGTGGTAGGGGACTGCTGTCTAATTTAACTCTTGAACACAATAGTGTAGTTTTCCAGGAATGTAAATTTAATTTTTCACATGATGAGAAAGAAAAATTATGGATTGAATACATGTAGTTTTTCCTTTATGGTTGAATGTGTAACTTCTTCTTAAAAAACCAGACACACACTTTAAAATATAGCCTAATTAGATTTGTTCATGATACATAATTTTAACATTCTGTATTATTATACAGAGGGTCAACACCCACTTACTCATCTAAATATTTACTGTTCATGCAGATTCAAACAAAGCAAAACAGCATCTGATCTGATAAGACTTCAAGGAAACCAGCTTGACTTGTAGCTCAAAACTGTCACTACAGTTCAAGCAGGTTAGTAATCATCTTGCAGTAAATGCACACCATTCTGTAGAGTACAATATAGTAAACTTTCCCTCGCCATTACTTTTTAAATTATTGTCTGGTTTTAACTTTTCAGGCATGCTATTTTGCATCCTATAATTTACTTCCATGCAATACAATCCCATCCTTATTTCTTAAGAGAATCATCTGAACAAGAGTCCAGTAATGGACTCAAGAGCACATGAAGCTGCAGCACTGCTGAAGCTAACCAAATCTAAACATTGCAGCCTCATGTAAGAGAATTCTAGGAGTATATGAATTATTCTAAAATTGTATTCTTGCATGCTACCCAGTTTCTTCTCTTGCAGCTACCCATTAAATATGTATTATAGTGGCCTCTATAGTACTGACAAGTCAGGAAAAGGGGAGCTATGATTTTAAACCTATATATCATGTCTATGTATCACCTCCAATTTCTCAGGCACTTCATTATAATGAAGGCAGATTTCTTGCCATAGGAACCTGCTTTTCTTTGATTTAAAACAGACATGGAGAAACATGTGGCCTTCCAGATGTTTTTCTACTCCAACTGCCATGAGCTCAAGCCAGCATAGCCGATGATCAGAAATGATGGGAGTTGTAGTGCAGCAACATCTGGAGGGCCATAGGTTTGTTGTAGTGCAGCAACATCTGGAGGGCCATAGGTTTCCCATCTCCAACTTAAAGCAGCATATACATTGACTGCCATATAATAATACAATACTGAACAGTTTTGGTACTATATATGGGTATAATTGTAACTTATGCTTGTTTATCCTAGTTTATTGAAAAGGGTGCGGGATCGTTGCCTCCTGGGGAAAACCAGTACTCCAACTGTTAGCTTTTCTAATCTTGGCTGCCCTTTTATTCCTAAAGCATTTACTTAGAATTAAATCCCTATGGATTGACTTTAGCTGTAGTACCACAAAAAACATGAACAATTCCAAGTACCATAGCTAAAGTAGCAATCTACATATTGCAAGACATCCAATACTGCCTAGCACTGGCAAACATCTACACGGTATGGTCCACAACAATCCACTTTTTCAATCTAAAAGACTTTTGAAAACCAGTTCACAAGTTTTCCAGCACAGACCAGCCCGGGGTGGTCATAAATCATTAAAGTATTAGTAGTGTGCTTCCAAAGCTCCTTTGTGACAGTTGTGGGGGTGTTTTGCATGAATTATTTTAATGGTATAATTCATGTTTATGTTTTTAGATGTGTCATAAGAAACTTGGAGACCTTTGGATAATGTAAGGTCCATGGGGTGGTTAGAATCATAGAATCATAGAGTTGGAAGAGACCACAAGGGCCATCCAGTCCAACCCCCTGCCAAGCAGGAAACACCATCAAAGCATTCCTGACAGATGGCTGTCAAGCCTCTGCTTAAAGACCTCCAAAGAAGGAGACTCCACCACACTACACTCGCGAGTAACCAGGCAAAACTCCGACCTGTCTTTTAACAGGTTTATTGTGCATACTATTTACAGTGCAGAGCTACAAGTATATGTCTGTATCAGCCACTCGCAGAATCCGGGAGTGGCCTCTTCCGGCTGGGACCCCAACATAAGAATTTCGGAATACCAAATTTCCACCTCCCTTCAATGTTTCACCCCTCTACGCATCTGGGGCACTGGAACTGGTGTGCCTCCCTCCCCGCCCACTGAGCGAGAGGAGTGCAGGGTCTCTCCAGCATCCCCAAAGCCTTTGCTCCGAAGGCACGGAACTGCGTGCCCCTCCACGCTGGAGACGCCGCTGTTTCCCCCGCTAGAGGAAGAAGTGCTGCTGGTGAGGTGGGGCCGGGGCTCTCTGTAGCATCCCGAGACGCCTTCCACCACCCTGTGTTGCGCCAGGGAGAGCGGGGACAGTTCCCTGACAGGTAACAAGTGACTACCAAGTCTAAGAAATAAAACAACAACAACAACAACCATTATCACCAAACTTTGAATCTGAGTTTGACCTGAATGTCCAATGCACTGTGAAACCTGAAGGACAAAAATGCACACATATGTACAGTCAGTTGGGTTCATCCTATCAATGTTGTAATTTTGAAGGTTGTAATCTAATACTCACTTAAAGGTAAAGGTAAAGGGACCCGTGACCATTATGTCCAGTTGTGGACAACTCTGGGGTTATGGCGCTCATCTCGCTTTATTGGCCGAGGGAGCCGGCGTACAGCTTCCGGGTCATGTGGCCAGCATGGCTAGACCGCTTCTGGTGAACCAGAGAAACACACGAAAATGCTGTTTACCTTCCCGCTGGGGCGGGACCTCTTTCTACTTGCACTTTGACGTGCTTTCAAACTGCTAGGTTGGCAGGAGCAGGGACAGAGCAACAGGAGCTCACCCCGTCACGGGGATTCGAACTGCCAACCTTCTGATCAGCAAGCCCTAGGCTCTGTGGTTTAAACCGCAGTGCCACCTGTGCTCACTTACTAGGAAGGAAACTGCACTAGAACTTACTCATGGGTAAATATGCTTATTGCACTGTATGTTAACTAACGTCCAAACACATGGAGGAACCACTGAACAAACCTACAACAGTGTCTAACAATGTTCATGTGAATGTAATAAATTTATGCAGGGATTATTTGAGGGGAGGTATGCCTCAATTCTGTACTAGTAACAGACGTTTTAATAGCATGAGTACAGTACACATCACTATTTTCTCCCAAAGGAGCAACATGTTCAATGAGGTTACAAAAAGGCTATCCTTGAGCACTCATTGGTTCTGCTGCCTACAGTGCTAGACAGTGTTACCAGGGAACAGCAACAGAGGGACCTTACTCCTGCAACATTCACATGAATAAACAATGAAGGAGCCAGAACAGAATGTTACTCTTCTCTTTAAAGAGCAGCCTGTACCCTTGTTTCTTCCTCATTTTAATTCTTCACTCAGTGTAAACAGTACAGAAATTAAATAACTGCAAGTACTTAAAGCACATTTGTTAATCTGAAGTTTCCTTAAATATGACCTAAGTGCTTGGTTGGACAGTGTTCTCGAAGCGACTAGCATGAGTTTGGCCAAACTGCGGGAGGCAGTGAAAGATAGGCGTGCCTGGCGTGCTCTGGTCCATGGGGTCATGAAGAGTCGGACACGACTGAACAACTGAACAACAACAAAGTGCTTGGGACATTTGCAGGCATCCAGTCACTCTCCTACAGTGTAAATCCTAAGCATGTTCACACAACAGAAGGTCCAATACAGTCATACCCCAGGTTGCACACACCCCGGGTTGCGGACTTTCGAGTTAACAACGGCCGCAACCCGGAAGCGTTTCTGGAGTGCGCGAGAACCCCAAATGCGCAGAACGCTTTGAGTAGTGCTCAAATCGCGCTACTTCCGGGGTTTTTCTTTGGGGGGGGGGTGTTCATGTTAAGCATGCCCGTGTTACGTAGCGCGATCCGGAACGGATCATATGCGTAACACGGGGTACCACTGTACTCTTTTTTATATAAAAAAGCCCTCACAAATTTATAATTTATTAACTACATCTTTAAACAACGGCAAAAAAAATATGTCAGCATCAAATGCATCTTAGACCAGGGGTCATTTCAAGGCCAGGCCATCACTACCATGAAGGTCCATTCCATGCCACCATGCTACATCCTGTGCCTGGTGATGGAGCCATAAAAAATGCATCTCCTGTTGATCTTTACACATGGATAAGCCCATGAGGGAGGAATTGTTCACATAATCAGGCCACAAGTCATTTATGGTTTCATATATCTACACCATCACCTTGGATTGGGATTGGAAATGTATAGGCAGCCACCACAGGTTCTTCAGGACTCGTGCTATATTGTCTTAACCTGGTGTACCTAGTCAACTTCCTAGCAGCTGCAATTCTACAGCTTCCCAAACAGCCCCCCAAACAACTTTACAGCAATCAAAGTAGGATGTTATCAGAGCAAGTGTTGCCATGGGAACAGAGCTGGGGGGAAACGCAGAACTTTTATGAAAGCAAAAATAATAATATGAGTCAATATAGGTTAAAAAAAATTCCCTAAAATACATGAAATCAATTACAGAGGAACTGTTGTGGACTGACAATAATGTCAGGACTAGGTCCATTATACTTACTCAACTTTGTTATCTGTCAAGTAGAGGACAACCATGTTCCCTCATGTTTATAAAAACTATAAAATCATGCCAAGCTGCCAAAAACAAATCATGTCCACATTGACTCAATTTCTACATCCACTTAAACGTATGTATCAATTTCTCAAGTAATGCTGCCTCCTTAGACCTTTTGGTAAAGGTAAAGGGACCCCTGACCATTAAGTCCAGTCGCAGCCGACTCTGGGGTTGCGGCGCTCATCTCGCTTTACTGGCCAAGGGAGTCAGCGTACAGCTTCTGGATCATGTGGCCAGCATGACTAAGCCGCTTCTGGCGAACCAGAGCAGCACACAGAAACGCCGTTTACCTTCCCGCCAGAGTGGTACCTATTTATCTACTTGCACTTTGATGTGCTTTTGAACTGCTAGGTGGGCAGGAGCTGGGACCGAGCAATGGGAGCTCACCCGTCGCGGGGATTTGAACCACTGACCTTCTGATCGGCAAGCCCTAGGCTCTGTGGTTTACACCACAGCGCCACCCGCATCCTTTTGGTGACCTAGAAATAAATTTAAAAGAGCCAGTTGCAGTGAGTTTTTTTTTTGCAGCCTGTCTTGTAATGGCTCTAATTTCACTAAAACTCACTTGCAAAACTCCCAAACTCTATGGCTTCCCCACCACATATGAAGATCAGTCTACATCCCAATCCTAAAGAGGGGCAGTGCCAAAGAATGCTCCAACTACCGCACAATTGTGCTCATTTCACACGCTAGCAAGGTTATGCTTAAAATTCTACAAGGCAGGCTTAAGCAGTATGTGGACCGAGAACTCCCAGAAGTGCAAGCTGGATTTCGAAGGGGCAGAGGAACCAGAGACCAAATTGCAAACATGCGCTGGATTATGGAGAAAGCTAGAGAGTTCCAGAAAAACATCTACTTCTGCTTCATTGACTACGCAAAAGCATTTGACTGTGTTGACCACAGCAAACTATGGCAAGTTCTTAAAGAAATGGGAGTGCCTGATCACCTCATCTGTCTCCTGAGAAATCTCTATGTGGGACAAGAAGCTACAGTTAGAACTGGATATGGAATAACTGATTGGTTCAAAATTGGGAAAGGAGTACGACAAGGCTGTATATTGTCTCCCTGCTTATTTAACTTATATGCAGAATTCATCATGAGAAAGGCTGGACTGGATGAATCCCAAACCGAATCCGGAATTAAGATTGCCGGAAGAAATATCAACAACCTCAGATATGCTGATGACACAACCTTGATGGCAGAAAGTGAGGAGGAATTAAAGAACCTTTTAATGAGGGTGAAAGAGGAGAGCACAAATTTAATCTTTAAGAAAAGGATATGCACCTAAGAACACAACCTAGGAGTGCCAAGTAGTCTCCACCTTGTGCCAAAATGACTGTGAAGGTGAGACTGGCACCAGGGAAGCCTCTCAGCTGATGTGCTACCAACAAGAAGGCTCTTCTCCTAGTAGCTACCATTTGGCAAGGGTATTAGGAGTAGAGACCCTGGAGAGTAGGGATAAGGGAAAAATTAGATGTCGTTTACATTTAAAGGTGAACATACCCAATGTTCACTTTCTGAAACAATGTAAGAACCAAATGCAGCTGTCATTCGAAATTTGCACTATCTGAATTTTGCAGTGCAACTCTCTAACCAATGTTTATAAAAATGCCTATATCGGGGTAAGTGTTCACAAAAATGAATATATTCATGAAAATAACACAAAATATTAGGGGGGGAATTCTTTCAAAATGTGTAGTCAAAACTGTACAATAAACATGTAATTATTAGAAATTTGTACTAAAACGCTGATAAATTTTCATTATTATTATTTCTAATCCACAAATTGCTACAAAAATTTGGAGAACTGAATTTAGAAAAATCAGAAACTGAGAGCAGCAAAGTTGAAAGGTATGCTCATCCCTAATGAAGACTATCTCAAAATGTGGGTGGATGTAAGTGTTAGAAGATTATTTTAAGATGTCCTGGTCCTAAGCCAATAGAGAACATTTAAGGTCAAAACCAAGAGTCAGAAAAGAGACTTGGACCTCATCTGCACTATACATTTAATGCAGTATCATATAATTTTAAAAAGTTGTTGGCTTTCCCCAAAGAATCCTGGGAACTGTAGTTTAAGGATTGAGAGTTGTTAGAAGACCCCTATTTCCCTCACAGAGCTACAGTTCCCAGACTGGTTTGACAGTCAATCCCTCTTCCCTGGGAATTGTAGTTCTGCAGGGGAAAAGGCCTCTCCTAACAACTCTCTGCACCTTAATAAATGGTGGTTCCCAGTATTCTTTGGGAGAAGCCATGATTGTTTAAATATTATGATGCTGCTTTTAATGTACAGTGCAGATGAGGCCTGTCAGCCAGTGTAGCTGATAAGACACTAGCATACTGTTACTGAATCATCTAGACCCAGTTAACCATCTTGCAGCCCAACTGTACTTCTGGATTAAAAAATATATATAGCCTGCATACGAAGTATTAAAATAATCCTGAGTATGTTTATGTGACACTCTTAGGCAAAATGGCACCTATGAGGAGTACCTCTGGCACCTACAATGCTTCTGAACCCATATATAGATATATTGTCACCAGAGCCGTCTCATGCATAGGGGCAGGTGGCGCGGTGCACCAGGGCGCCAGGCCCCCCAGGGGCGCCCCCGCGAGCCCGCCGGCATACCGGGCGCCCCCTCCCCAACCTGCCCCCACCCCCACGGGCGGGCAGGCGGGCGCTCGCGCGCCGGCTGCCCTCCTGAGCCCCAGCTGGAGTGCTGGGAAGGGCACGCAAAGCTCCGCGCTGCTCCAGCGCCACGCCCCTCATCCCCCGCTCGCCCACCTCCCTCCCGCGCTGGCCGCCCCTCGGGGGATGATGGACGTGGCGCTGGAGCAGCGCGGGGCTTTGCGCGCCCTTCCCAGCGCTCCAGCTGGGGCGCCGGAGGGTGGCCGGCTTGCGGCGCCACGCCCCCATCCCCCGCTCGCCCACCTCCCTCCCGCGCTGGCCGCCCCTCGGGGGATGATGGACGTGGCGCTGGAGCAGCGCGGGGCTTTGCGCGCCCTTCCCAGCGCTCCAGCTGGGGCGCCGGAGGGTGGCCGGCTTGCGGCGCCACGCCCCTCATCCCCCGCTCGCCCACCCCCCCTCCCGAGGGGCGGCCAGCGCGGGAGGGAGGTGGGCGGAGAGGCAGCCCACCGGGGGCGCCGAGGGATCGTCGCGCCAGGGCGCACGATCCCTTTGAGACGGCCCTGATTGTCACTGTCCCCAACATTATGTGCTGGTAAGGAAAGGTTACCTTTGCTTCCCTTGAGAAGTATGCAACAATGAAGGAGGAAACTGGAAGAGCAGCACTCTTTAACTGCCCAGAGTGGCTGGGGCAACCCACCCAGATGAGCGGAGTATAAATATTATTATTATTATTATTATTATTATTATTATTATTATTATTATTTCAGCGCTGTGCTCCTCATGGACTGGGTCGGCAGCTGAAGTGCTGATCTAAGCTTTGAAAAACACATTGAGTTGAAATGAAGTGGGACAGAACATTATCCTTCCAACTTTGTCTTTCACCTTTCTGTACTTTTCAAGCCTCAGACTGTAACCTGAGCAGCTGAATAAAAAGCAGAGTGGCCAAGAAGGTGGGAAGGGAAGGATAGCTGAATGAGAGCAAATGTCAATTCGAGTTTTCCATGGACTGAAATTTGTTCTGACAGAGCTTTAAAGAACATGTTTTCATGGGGGAGGGGGAGGTGCTTGGACACAGAGCTTTAAACTGCAGACCGTGTCTGTAAAGAATGGAGGAAAGGTAAATGTGGGAAAGTGCACGAGAGAAACAGACAGACAGATGGAACACCCACATACAGAAGCTGCATCCAGTGAAATGGATACCATTGGAAATGACTAAATTTTCAGTTTCCCCCACCTCTTTCAAATCACAGATCCCAGCTGTCTTCATTGATTAAACTGTAAAAATCATAGGGTTTAGTTCCCAATACAACACAGATCCATATAGATTCTCCCAATTTTTCAAAGGATCCAGTCAAACTACCATCAAATTGTAGTTCACATCTGTGTTCTGTGATTTGTTGCTGATTTTATTGGCATTCTGTGTAAAAAAAATGAAGATCCATGAGGATCTGTACCTTGAATCAATATTTTAGGGTGCTAACAAGCACTGCATCTGTGATTTTTTACCATGCAGTCTACCACTGCAAAGTTTAATTTAACATAAGGACCCCATATAACATAATGCAAATTCAAAAGGATCCATTTTAATCCTATAATGAGTGTGTCCACAGTTCCCAAAAATGTTTGTGACCTCTGTATTGTTGAAGCAGGAGGTTTAACAGGGTGTGGATAAGTTGTGTCAGGCCATCTTCTCCTAGATATGCTTGCCATTGGTGTATCAGCCAAGGCATATACAAGGTACTTTAAACCTTGGAAGTCTCTTGACACAAATGATGCAAGCTTTCATGGATGCCTACATCACTACCTGAATAAAGTGTGCTCTAAGGTTATACCACAATTCTCTTTGCTGCAATACATTAATATGTAATTCCTTCTGAAACTTGCACACACAGTTGTTCAGAACCTCTGATTACCTCCAAGTGATTTCCAAACAAGAAAAAGAACTACCAGTAAGCTCAGAATAATGCAAAATAAGAATATCTATTTCCTGGATAAAAAACTAACACAGAGAAAAAACAACAGAAGTTGTCACTCAAGTCTTATATTTTGCTTTTTGGAACCACAGATTTCAATGTGTTTGCTGTTCAAAAGCTGTAACAAATAATTGAGCAAGGGTCATAGGCCTTGACAGCTTTACCACTTAATCATAACTGACTATATGAGCTTTACAATATTTGTTAGCAATGATAAAGGAAAAATAAAATAGCTACATGTTAGAGTGGAAAAGTATATAAAAGCTGCATGTTAAAATCTGGAAGACTATGAGGAAACTACTTTAAGATACAGCAGTGGCAGCATGAAAAAATGCATCAGATTTCTAGTGTAAGATATGGAAACTGCTAGTTCAATCTATCTTGGATTCAGTTTTGCTGAAACGAACCTGTAATCTCTGTATATGTTATTAACAATGTAGTATTTATAGCTCTCTATAATGCATTATCTGCAAATGCTGGCATTTCTAAGTTTCAAATGGGTTAAAATTCACATATTGAACGACTTAGGGTAAAGTTCCTGGAGCTAAATTATCATATTTGCCCAAGGTTTGAATACAACCTCTTAAAATATATTTTACTTGTTCATGGGATATCCAAGATGGATCACAATGGTTACTGAACCAGTCTAATAAAAATACCAGTTTGGATTATTTGTAATGCAACTGTAGGCTTAGCACTACAATCCTTTTTCCTAATCATAAAATAATTTTTGCTTCACCTTTCAGCTTTTTGCTACATCTGATCAATTTTAATGATATCTGTGAATCTCATAGTCTTATCTGGGATAAAAATCAACAGGTTTCTAAAAAAGTTCCCTTTTGGTTAAATTCATAATGATTCATTAGAAGAAGACGACATTCTGGATTAGTGAGATGGAGAAACATCTGGGGGGAGACCCCGAGATGGCGAAGGAAAATGGTTAGAAAAGGGATTGAAATATTTAAAATATAACTAGGATGGTTTATTATGGTACCCTTCAGTGTGTTAAGAATTTAAGATTTTGAACTTCAAGTTTAAGTAATAAGATGTATGATGTGAGTTAAGAAGTAATAGGTTAGTTTGAAGTAAAATTAAATATTAAGAATTATGTTTAGATTTTTTGGATGATTTAAATTTTAAAGATGAGAAGTTATTAAAGTAAATTATAAGTGGAACCCAGTGAAGGAAACAAGAAAAAGAATAAGTGGTGGTTTGTATAATCCTAACTATAAAAAAATTCATAATGATTTCATTATTATTTATATGAGAATTCCTTGCTTCAAGGTAATGCCCAGTGAAGGAAATAAATAATCCTAACTACACCTATACACAGTGGTGGTGGTGTGGTCTAAACTGACAGTTACAGACCAGAAAAGATAAAAAATAGCACAAAGAAAATGTAGAGTCTGCATGTTGCAGCTGGGATAGCAACAGCAAATTCCATGTTGGGAATGATTAAGGGGACTGAAAAGAAAATGGCTAGTCTCTCCCTCTCAAAGAGGACAACATGGAACAGAAGAAGGTACATAGATCAATCAATTTATTTATTGCATTAGCCCTATGGCCATAGCACATAGTAAAAGACCAGGCAGTAGCCTGACACGATTATGCAAAGAATACAACAGATACAGTTAAAACAATTGGAAGTAAAATCGTACTGGATAAAACAAATAAAATAAAAAGCACTAGCGGGCGTGACGACAGTGTCCATGTTGGGAATATACATAAGACTAAGGCTAAGGGAAGTTGGCCAAAAAGGTGGTCCTGAGTTTCAGGGCCTGTAATATGTAGATGGCCACTCCACGTGAAACCAAGGGGTTGGCATCTGCCAGTAGATATTTCATGCGGTCATCGTCCCTGGCGATAGTCGGCGGGATTAGAGGGAGAAGCCTAGATCTTATTGAGGCATATAGTGGGCAGTAGAGGAAGAAGTGAATAAAGTCCTCTATCTTTCCATTGTTGCATGGGCAGAGTCGAAGATCCAGAGGGGTATTGGAAAATACACCCTGTAGGAATGCTGTGGGAATGGCATGAAATCGAGCCAGTGTAAAGGCCCTTCTCAGCGTAGGATCCATCAGATCACTCAGATAGTAATAATAATAATTCTTAAGGTACACAGAAGGACAACAAGAATGATAAAGGTGATGAAACATCTTCTCTATGAGGAAAGGCTAAAGTATTTGGAACTATCTGGCACAGTAAAAATTTTACTGACGAAGGAATATGGCAGAAGTTTATAAAATTATACACAATCTGGACAGAGTGAAGAAACACTGGCTGCATTTAGCTGTCATGCTGAGTCATGGTTCAAGGTGACCTGAGCAAGCCTACCGGGTACTCGCTTCCCACGTTTTGTGTTTGCCTTTGTTTCCCAAACCATAACTAAGAGCCAAAGTAGAAAGTTCTGAACTCCTTCTCTTGGCCATGTGGGTTGCAGCAGAGTGAATAGACCTGGGCAGTGTTAGAAACTCACGATACATAAATAAGCTCAGTGCCAAATGGCTCTTTAAACCAAGGTCACAGTCAGCAAAACAAAATGTCTAGTAGCCATTTTGGGATAAGATAGTTCTAAAGTCTTATTTTTCAAATGATGGACTATGATTGATTATCAATTAAACACCTGGCTAGCTCAGATGACAACCTTGAGCTAGGTTAAGAACTTAAGGACACTCGATCCAGGGAGAGTCCACATATGTATTAGCCTATTCCTATCTCTTTTTTCTTAATGGTGACTGCTCCCTCCCAGGGCTGCAAAGTAAAAGCATTTTGGTTCCTGAAATTAATTTCAATTGTATAGATAAAATATAACTGATAGAATTATACAGAATGTGGTATTAGTGTGTGAAAGCAGTCCAATGAACCTCAGGCATGCACTTCCAGATAGTGGAGATGTCAGGCACCATCCATGCATCTTCATTTGGTCTCAAGTGTCAATAACCAGGTGCAAAATGTGCCTGGCTAATTCTGAATACTGGGCCTGGGAGGAGGTTAGGTGCATTCATGCAGCACTAAGCTATTCACTTTATCCCTGTTCCACAATGTTGCAACTCCAGTTCTTATATTCCTAATTACCCTCATCCAAATGAGATATTTAAACTGATAAACAAGACCACCAGACCTTGATTTTCTTAAGGGTCTGATGTTATTCTTAATTACATTAATATACTCAGTTCAGTTCAGTTTTATTACAGCAAGCGCCAGCAATACAAAACAACACAACTCCAATCCAAAAGACGAGCAACATCATCACAGGAGGACAAAATCCAAAAGGCCAGAGAGAAAATAGCACTAAAAGAATTTATAGTATATTATTCAATAAAGAGATTTACGTTTTCTAATAGCTAGGGTGCAAAATTTGGCCACAGCATAAGATACTGAGCTCGAAGAGTCTTCTAAAATCAATTTATGTACTGTATATCGTTCTTAAGAATTCACCAAGATATTTTAAAGACCTTTCAGCCCATTCTAACTTCCCCAGAAATAACTTATTTAAAGTTGAAAGCTATTACTCTGGGTTTTGATATTATCTTGTTTTAATCCAAGTTATATTCAAATATTTTCCTATTTTTTTAAAAACCTCAAATGTGGAACTGGTGTTCCCTCATCAAAAAATATGCGACCTGCTGTCACACAGGACCTTGGTCTCCTACCTCCATCATTTCTCTAAACCAGACTGTCATATAAAAGGTAAAGGCACCCCTGACCGTTAGGTCCAGTTGCAGACGACTCTGGGGTTGCGGCGCTCATCTCGCTTAACTGGCCAAGGGAGCTGCCGTTTGTCCGCAGACAGCATCTGGGTATCTCCCACTAATTCTATCCACATGCAAAAAAGTACTTAAGAAGCCTACCCGGGATATATGACAAATCCAACAAAATGACTATAGCTCTCATTGGTCAGCAAGATCCAAAGGTCACACTCTTCAGTGAGAGGGAGAAGGAAGAGAGGAGAGAGTATTTTAAAACTGAGCTGCTCTTGCAACTTTTCTCTCTCTCATCATCAGGAATCCAGGCTGGCTCTTCCATTATCACCAGGAAGCTAACCAGCCTCACTGCTACTGGTAGGTAGCCGCCGTGTTGGTCTGCCATAGTCAAAACAAAACAAAAAATAAAAAAAAATTCCTTCCAGTAGCACCTTAGAGACCAACTAAGTTTGTTCTTGGTATAAGCTTTCGTGTGCATGCACACTTCTTCAGATACACACAGCCTCACTGCCTATGTGTAAGTAGACTGAGATCATTGCGCTATTAGCAATTAGAATAGAAGTAGTCAGGTTTTAGAGCCTTCCGGCGCTCTTTAATATTTCTGTTGGAACTTACTGGCTTTTTCCTTATGTACTCTTAATAAACTTTCACAAGTGAACTAGTGCAATCAGTATGTGACTGCCTCCCTCAGGATTTGGGAATCCCCATGCACCTAGGTTGCTTTGGGTTTAACGCTATTGAAATCTAAGAACAGAGTTAGGAAATCCAGTAATTTGCCCTATTGTCAGGGAGAAACAGAGCGCTGGAGAGCTGACTTTACACTACATAAATTGCAAGGGATTGGCTGGAGACATGAAACCTGCTAGTCTAGGATCCCAGGATGTAACCATTAATTGCATATCCTCATCCCCCACCCCTTGTTTCTGGGGAAATATGTGACCAAAATGGAGTGGTGACAGCAGCGACTACTGGATATTAAGACTCAACTGGTAGTACTGCAGGGCAAAGAAGGGGGCGTGAGATGCTCTCCTAAGCATCCTCCCTTCTTCATGCCTATCACTAAAGCTGACCTCCTCAACATAGGGTTAGAAAGAAGCCAACTGATATTTAAAACTATGGAGATAAGGGTTTAAGTCAGATAATTGCATGACTAAGATGCCTCAAGTTAGGCATGATGCGAAGAACTGGAAAAGAGAGGGGCTTTTATATATGAAAAACCAATAAAAAGTATAATATGGGTCATTCAATGAAATTTATTGGCAGTTGATTAAAGGAAGACAAAAGAAAGGACAACTTCACACAATGATCGCTCCCCACATCAAATGGGGGGGGTGACGTTTGCATGGTCGTGCGCAGCCCCTTGAGCTCCTAGGCGACACCTGGTAGTTCGGACTGGCTGCGCCTTCCCCCAGGAGGGATACCTGGGGTCTCCGCCTACCCCAGCTAAGCGCCCAATCCCGCCTGGGGGAGGCGTTGCCAGGGGATTGGCCAGGTAAGGGGAGGGACTACCTAGCCCACACAATAGAAGGTAGCTTACCAGGAAGCAGCAGTCGGGCTCCAGAGCTTCTCCCACCCTCCACTCCCTCAATTAACGCTTATTTTGCAGGTTAACCTCTTCTTCACAGGTACGCAGGCGCTGCTATGTCAAGGCTGCTGTTGAAGGGCCGGAAAGGAATTTCCCTGCATTGGCAGGTTTCGCCTTTCCTGTAGCAATTCATCACAACTTTGGCGGTTTCAGGCCTTGGGCGGAATCCTTTAGTCATCTTCCTAAATGGGGGGGGGGGGTGACTCCACACCCCCAGTGCGGCAGTGATAACAGGGTTCCCCGTTAATGGGGTATTGGGGGGAGGCATTGACCATTGCTCTCCCCCACCAGTGGCAGCAAACGGGGGGTGGGCTATTTGCTTGAACATATGTTCTCCAGAGCTAGCCCAATCCCCGCACATTCTGGATAACCCTGAAGTTTCCCAGATCCTGTCTGGGGGCTGGGAAGGATAAAAGCCCAATGCCTGAGCCAAGGTCTCCCTACACCTGAATCTTAATAAAGCTGTGGCCAATAAATAAATAAATACTACACGTTCAGTGATGGCGGTGGCAGAGGGGCAGCTGCCGCCTTGACCTCAACCGCCACGTTTCCCCTTCCTCCGAGGCTTTTATCTCCTTTCTCCATGAGCCTGGGCAGCCCCTGGGTTGTTGGTTCTTCGGTTGTGGTGGTGGGGAAGCGGTGCGCGGTGGGTCAGGCATGGAAGGCGGAGAAGGAGGGCCGAAAACGGTGGTGGCAGTGAGGCTCAGGCAGCGCGATGCCTCCCTTCCCATCAGAGCAGCCCCAATCCCATTCCTACTTGCGTGCAAGCAGGAGGGGGGGGGATCCCTCAGCTGGGAAGGGAGGCTTCCTGTTGTTAACTGAGAGATCCCTGCCCCACTCCTGCTTGCACGCAAGTAGGAGTTGGGAGGCTGCTCCGATAGGCAGCATGAAGCCACAGCTTAGTTGCTGGGGTCAGGGAAGGTGGAGGCAGCCCGGAAGCTGCATCTTAGAGCCCCTGCACCACCATCATATGGGGACTTCTGAGCAGCTCCTGAAGCCAGCCAGAGCCAACTGCTCCGGGCTGCTGAGACTGCCACTGCTGCGTTTCCCAGGGACATTAAATGAAATCAGGGGACATTCCGGGGATGGAATTTATCCAGGGACTTATTCGCAAATCTGGGGACTGTCCCCGGGAAACGGGGACGTCTGGTAACCCTACTGTATTCATGCTTTGCATAAATCCTAATCAACAGCTCCTGAAGCCAGCCAGAGCCAACTGCTCCGGGCTGCTGAGACTGCCACTGCTGCGTTTCCCAGGGACATTAAATGAAATCAGGGGACATTCCGGGGATGGAATTTATCCAGGGACTTATTCGCAAATCTGGGGACTGTCCCCGGGAAACGGGGACGTCTGGTAACCCTACTGTATTCATGCTTTGCATAAATCCTAATCAATAATACTTCCATATGAGAAACTGCAGAAGTCCTGCACATAAAACTTTACATGTGAAAACAGCATTAAATGTGAGGGGAAACCCCTGTACCTATAGTAGAAAGTTGTTGACACATTAGTAGGTTGTCGTGAATTATAGTTTTTCCTCACATTTACATGCATACATAGAATTGTAGTTTTTCCTCACTATTACATGCATACATAGATTCATCATAAGTGATGCTCTATGTACAAGATTTGTTCAACCTCCTTTAATTTTGCAATGTATGGAACACATACTTGACATAGAATAAAGGTGTTTCAGTCCGGACAACAGAAAGAGATTGCTCTATTACAGAGACAAACTACATGTGATGCACAAGATCTGTGATTAGATACTGATGGCATATTTTATTTTTTGCTAAAAGTACATATGAACGAGGGTATTTGACATCTAGATCAGGGAGGGCAAGATGTATAGGGCAAAACATACAGGTGCAATCAGAGATGTGGGATTTCAGGGGGGAAATGAACTGGAAAGTTCAATCTCATTGTCTAGCCTGCAAATTAGGGTAATTTGCAGGTTAACTTACACCAGAAAACTTTCAGTTAGCATGGGGGGAGGGAGAGTAGAATTTGGTGCCCTAGAGTTCTAATTTCGTATGGCTGTTTTATTTGTATTTAATGCACTAAGCTAAAAACTTTGAAAGTGCCTAGCTTGTCTAAAACTATTTGAAATTTGTTTTCACACATCCATAATGAATTTCCACAGAAAATGTTCTGCCCCACATGAATGGGTGCAGTTTGTGCTCGTTTTACACTCCATGGGGAAAGTATTGTTGGGGTTCTAGTATACTAGCTTCTGCATAGCATTTTAGAGCACCAGAGGTAATAAGGCTTATTATATGTATTGAGGAAACACACTTGTGCCACATGCTTGTCTTGCTACAACTGGGGTATTGGGGGAAAACATGCTAATAACAACTCAAAACTAACATACCGGTAGTTCAATTTGATTAAAATGTGGCAGCTTTGTTACCTGTATGGTACATATAAGCAATGATTCTTGGCATAGTCTTTTAATAATATAAAATAAATTCTTCCTGTCTAAGTGCAGAACCTTACATTTGCCCCTACAGAAATTCATTTTGTTAGCTTGTGCCCAGTTCTCCAATCTGTTAAGGTCATTTTGAATTCTGATTCTGTCTTCTGCAGCATTAGCTACCCCTCCCAGTTTGGTGTCATCTGCAAATTTGATGAGCATCCCCTCAATTCCTTCATCCAAGTCATTTATAAAGACATTAAACAACAGGCCCAGGACAGAACCCTGTAGCACCCCACTTGTTACTTTTTTCCAGGATGACAAGTAACCATTAATGAGTACTCTTTGGGTTCGGTCAGTCAACTAGCTACAAATCCACCTAACATTTACCTCGTTCAACCCACATTTTAGCAGCTTCCTTGTGAGAATATCATGGGGGACTTTGTCAAAAGCCTTACTGAAATCAAGATACACTATGTCCACAGCATTTCCCTGATCCACCAAGTTTGTAATTCCATCAAAAAAAGAAATCAGATTGGTCTGGCATGACTTATTTTTGAGAAACCCATGCTGGGTCTTAGTAATCACAGCATCCTTTTCTAAATGCTCACAGACCAACTGTTGAATTATCTGTTCTAGGATCTTCCCTGGTATCGCTGTCAAGCTCACCAGTTGGTATTTCCTGGGTCATCCCTTTCCCCCTTTTTGAAGATGGGGACAATATTTGCCTGCCTCCAGTCTGCAGGGACCTCCTCACCTGTTCTCCAAGAATTGTCAAAGATAATAGACAAAGGCTCTGAAATTACATCTGCAAGCTCCTTTAGTACCCTTGGATGCAGTTCATCAGGTCAGGCCCTGGAGATTTGAATTCATTTAAAGTAGCTAGGTGTTCCCTTACTACCTCTTTTCCTATCCTGGGCTGCAGCTCACTCCTTATATCATTTATTCTGTTATCATCAGGTTGGGCATTGCTTTCCTTTTGGGTGAAGATAAAATAAAAGCCTTATTTACCGCAAGATCACACTGTGTTTGTTGGGAAAAGATCTTGCAATTACAGTTTTGCTTTTAATAGCAGAAGCCAAGAAGCCAGTAGGATGGCATGAATAATCATGTCATATAACAAAGGCAGAGAATTAACTGGAAGATAGCACGGTACAGGTGCCCGTGTAGATCATCCATACTTAATGCAGCCAAGATGCAATGAGGAATAATCACAATCATAGAACATGCTCAGAGGAACAACTGAGCTGTTATGGTGCTGTCTCAGCTACAATAGCTGCCAATCTCTCCACTCATAAAATGTGCAAAAGCCGTTTGCTATTCCAGAAGTGTGGGAAACAACAACAACAATCCTATTGTCTTATACGTGTTTTATCTGCTTGCTTACAATTCATGAACAATTTCATGCTATACAGAACAAAATGATCCTAACTACTATCAACTTCACAGATTAAAGTTTATTAACTTTTTTATATATAAAAAGTAGACTTGACATAAATACCGGTACGTGCAATTTATACTTAACTCTCAGTTTCTACAAGGTCAGAATGAGAATGTCTGTAGCTCATGCTGCTCCTCTTCTTTATAATTCACATGCTTTAGTGTTACAGCCTGGGAGAGCTCAGCTTCAATATGATAAAATTAGTTTCAAAAACTGTATAAAATGGTGCAAGTGTGGAGTCAAACATGCATCCTTCCAGAGAAGCGGACACGGGCAATGTTATCAAGAAAGAAGATTCCACCTAAACATGGATGTAGCAAGACATTTATGAAACCTACCTCACACAGCACTAAGAAGTGTAGAAGGAATAAATTCAAGTTTTCCCAGTAGCAAAGTATTGTGTTTTCAGTGCTAGGAAAATTCAATTCCTTCTCAACAAGACTTCCTTGAAAGTGATCTACAGATTTCTCACAGTAATGGAAATGCCACTGCACATTAATAAATGAAAGATAATGGTCATACTGATTACTAACCTCATTGTTAAGATTAAGGTTTTCTCGTACTTTGAGAATACTTTCCAATGGAGGAAGAGTAGAGGAAAGACTTTGTTGGTTTAGCAGTATAGTAAACAGTATTAACTGTCAAGGCAAAATGGAGTAAGATCTCCTATTCCTGAATGACAACTCCACCCAGTTACCAGTACACAATATCCAAGTTGCTTCTCAACACAGCAATATTAACCTTAACTCTTTTTAAAAAATTACAGAGTGTGTGGAACAATTTTCAGTTTGCGTTCCCAAAGCCATAAGCAATATAAACTATGGGAACTTTATAAAAAAATTATTTTAAAGCCACTAAATTCTGTACAAGTGCACGTGTATCACTGCCACACAGATACCTCAAATTTCTGTGCCACTCAAACATCTACAAATGCATCAAGAAAAGCTGGCCCAACAATAGTATTATGAAGTTTCAGAACTTAATACCTAACACATCTAAAAACTAAGTGTTGAATGAAAGATGATTTTCAAGATAGGACACACAGCCAGTGGCGGAGGAAGCCTCCATGCTGCCTGGGGTGGCGAGGCACCTCCTGAGGGCGGGGCGTCGTGATGGGCTGCACATGCGTGGAAATGCCGCGCATGCACAGTCCATCCGCCCCGGCACTGCTGCTCCTGTGGCAACCCGCCCGAGTAAAGCAGTTTGCTCGGTCGCCGCGCGAGCAGCGGCGCCGACTCAGATCCACTGCGCATGCCCGGAACTTCTGGGCATGCGCAGTGCATCCCGCCCTGCGCTGCTGCTCCTGCGGTAACCGGCAGCTTGTGGTGCTGCCCCGGCCGTCCGTAGAGCAGCACGGACGGGGTGCCGGGCAGCGGGGAATGGCGGGAGGGGCCGGGGAGTGTCACCCCCCTCCCCTGGAACCCGGCTCACAGCACCCCCTACGCCCCGCCCTTCCTACGCTACTGCACACAGCTTTATACAATGCTAACTGCTGCAGTTAAATCCAGTTACTTCAACCTCATTTCTACCCTGCTGAATGCAAGCTTCCAGCCTAAATGGGGAGCACAAAACTATGCCCACTAGAGGCCTACTCAATGTCAAATGAAACAGTTAACACCTGAATATTTGATCTGAGGCAATCTACATTGAAATTCCCTTTTCAACACAACATGGTTGATTTATAGTTTGTGATCTTATACACAGATTGTTTTCTCATTGTCTAGGCAAGCCACTCCACCGGTATCTGTTAAGATTTTTCTTATGTGCAATATACTTTTAACATTGCTCTGGATAACATCTTATTGAACTCTAATCCTAGCCTTGGTTGCGACATCTGCTAGTGTAGACAACATCAACAGCACCAGACACTTGGGGCCCAGGGAACATTTTTTCACCTGTGTTGGGAGTGTCTGATTGTAAAAAAAAAAAAAAGAAGTCATGGCATAATGTGTTTCATTAGTCTTCCATTATTTCAAAACTTCTATTCAAACGACTCTACAACATTGGCTTTTAAATATATGGCACAACCAAACTCGACAACTGCACCCCAAAGAACTTACAACATGGTTGCTGGTACCACCTAGGATTATCCATGTTGCAGAAATTGAAGACGCTAGGGCCTGCAAATTTCTTCATGGTATAACAATGCATGGAACTTGACAACCAGAGAAATGATAATGTACAATGTAAAGTCCCCAAAGCTCTCAAAGACCCTGAACATAATTTTGCTTTATATTACTGTATTACTGTATTACTCATACTAATACAAATAATTTTCAGACCTCTTCTACAAAAGCATGGCATATGGACTTATTAATAGTTGTTCTTTGATATGTGTCTACATCACTCATGTACTCACTGAAAGAACTGATATACAACCCATTCTCTTTACTATTTCTACTACTGCCTTGTTTTGTACTTTAAGCAAAACTGAAAAAAACTCATCCAAATTTTTTTTTTCAGATTCTCTAAGTACCAAGTTGCTCATTTCAGCGGTATGAAATGCAGGGAAAACGGACAAGGAAACCAGAGGTAGTTTGCAAGGGAAATCATATGACAAAAGTATAAAAAAGAGAATACTTGCATTCCCATTCTAAGTATTTGTAGTGCCACATTTGCAATGCCAGCAGAAAGTCATTGCTATACTGATGCAGTATCAAGATCCGCAATGCTAAGTATTCCACCGTACTGACTGTTGACCTACATAGCAAGTTTCAGGGTGCAAAACATTGCTCTGACAATATACAGTGGACCCTCGGGTTACTTTTGGGTTGTGAACACGGCAAACCCGGAAGTGTATACTTCTGGGTTTCGCCATGTGCACATGCACAGAACCACTCTATTGCGCCGCCTCTAGATGCAGACTTTCTGGGGTACGTATGGACCCTCAGAACGAATTAAGTTCATATCTGGAGGATCCACTGTATAAACGTTACAAAAGTTGCATGCTTAAGGAAGTGTTCAGTTTTATCTCATATCTACAGAGAGAACTAAACAATGCAAGCAATAAATTAAGGAGATGTAACTGTAGTCAGAAAGTACATTTTCAGCCATCTTACTTATTTAAAAAACAGTATGTTGGCAAAAACCTATCTACCTACAACATTAGAAGTTGAACATCAAAAGGCTGTAGTTACATACCATTCTTACCTGTAAGGGTAAGAGCGTGTTACTGTTGCTGTCTGTTCGGAAAACATTATCTTCAATCCATGATTTAGGAGTCAGCGATGGAGTAGAACGAGTAAACTTGGGAGGAGCTATGACGTTACCAGAAAACGGCTTCTTTAAGGGAGAGATCTGGTTCATAGTTCCTGGAATTCCCATGTTTCCAGTTCTACGATGGTCTCTACCATGTACACTTCCCCAAGACATATTTCCTGTGCTCCAGCCAGTACTCTGATGGTTGCTCCAGGGTGATGTCTTCAGAAGAGGCTGAGGAAGGAAGGTGAAGGAGGAGAAATACTAAAGTTATTTGAAAATATTTATGATCAATTTCTTTAAAAGTATTGGTAACACAGCCTAATCCTATGCACGACTGCTCAGATATTATTTCTGCTGAATTCAGAATTCAGCTTACTCCCAAATAAGCTTAATACTACAATCTTATTAAAGTCAAATTGACTTTTTCTGGATCAGGGCAACAGGAGAAACACAAAACACAGTTTTTAGTTTTGTTAAATCCAGCATATACATAGTAGTGACATGAGAATGACAACAGGTATCTCTGGCAATTGCTATGAGAGGCTCAAGCTCTATTCCCATCTCAATTTTTGCATGGTATTTTTCTAGAGCAGAACTTGGGGGGCCCATCCACTTTAAGTACTAATCTTATAATACCAAGGAAATATAATTTTTTCTTTCTGTTAATTTCCTCTCTTGCTCTGTGAGATCAGTCCTACACTCTCTCTCTCTGAAAAAGTTTTAGTGCCCCTATGCTGATGAAAGCAAAGATGTGACTGACCCAAAGAGTACAAAACCAAAAGTTGCCACTTAGAATCTATTTCCTTAAGGCTGTATGTGTAGACAGAAACAGATGAATCAGGTTTTAAAGAAAAATGTCAAAACTACATGCCAGATTTGTAATATCCCAACATGATCAGCCCTGTTCTCTCACAAATTAGGAAATATTTGCGATTCCTGAACTTGAGTGCTTGGTTGAACTTGCAGTCCAGAGTCTCACTGCTGTGTATCTTTAACATTATTCATAAATAATTAAAATGAAAACTCTGTCACTTGCTTTATACATACCACTGAAGGTTTTATACACACACACACACAGTATTTATCCCTATCCCAATAACACTATCTTCCTATGTACATTTATTTTGATAAGTGAGGTGATTCTCTCAGGATTACAGAAGTATGCAAAGCTTAAAGTGCAACTCAAAATTAAGTCTTACTGTGTTCAATGGGGCTTGCCCCCAGGTAATCAAGTACTGTATAAGACTGCACCCTTCATGTCCCACAGATATTTGCTAGCTCAGCTGGCCATAATACTTATGTGTACTCAGCTCTTTATCTTTCAGACTGTTAGTGTGACAGAAATAACTGTTACAATTTTCAAAGGTTTCCTGACTAGTCACCTGGAAAAGATTCTTATTCATCACAGCTGATTGGGTGAGTTGCTATTTACAAGCTTAAGGTTTGGGATTTTTTACGAAACAGCAAAAGCTAGGCCATAATGCATCATCAAATATAATAAAAGCATAAGAAGTTGATGACTTAAGAAATAAATAAAAGCATAGTAGCCCTAGGTAAGGTAGAGAGATGGTCTAGGTGGGCGGGGGTAAACAGATGTTGCACAGAATAACTATTCAAAATTCCATCTTTAGCTTTTGGTACAATATTTTATGTCAAGTGGTATGACGTAAAAGCTTTTCAATGTCACTGATACGGGAACAGCTATAGCTATTATAATAATTTAACACTTGGCTTAAAAAACAACAACCCCATAAATTAAAAAAGAATTTGGGAGGGGCAACTTATAGTACTGCAACAACTAGAGGGCTACTATTCCCATTAGCCCCAGGCACCATGGCCAATCGTCCAGGGATGATGGAAGCTGTAGTCCAGTAACATCTGGAGAGCTACAGGTTACCCCCTCCTGAGTAACTCAAGTATCTCACAGGAACCTTGGGTTACATACACTTGTATAATTATTTCAAAGTGAAATATTTTCAAGACCATTGTGATACATCCTGGTGAAGAAGATATATAAACCATTTGGGTAGGACACTAAAGCAGACACTAAAGTCCTATATAATTGCAGATAGACATGGTCAGTCTTGAATGTCTCATGCTGCAATTTTTAGGAGAAATATGCATCATATTGTAAAACTAATAGTGAAGGTAACAGGATTTAACAGGATCTAGTCTGATGCTCACCAACTACTACTACTTATAAAGCTTAAAGCACAAAAGGCAGAAGAGACTTCTTTTGCTTTGTGAAAAACTTAGAAATTGTTTCTGTAATTCTTAGCTTGTCCAACAATAGACCGAACAGTGAATATCAATGAATTTTTAAAAAATCTTATTTTAGTTTCCCCATGAAATACACCTTATAATTCTTTTTTGTTTTGCCATTGTAGCTCTTTATTACAGAAACACAATTGGTTGGTTACACAATCATAATTAGATTCTACACCACCATCATGGGTGACATTTGATGGGAGATCAAATGTTACCCATGATGGTGTAGAATCTACACCATCTACACTTTTGACCTGCCAGGCAGCCACTTACTCTCTCAGCCATCTGTAAAATGGGAGCAGCAGCAATCTACTAGGCCAGCTTGTTCCAAGAAGAAGCAAGAGGCCTTTAACATGAAAGAGCTTTAAATGAATCAATAAAAAGATAAGGAGGAAAATGTTTAATACCAAGCATAAATGTACAATACTAGAGCACAAACAAAATGCAGCACACTACCCGATGAACAAGCAAGTATAAAGCTAATCTGTTATAGAAAACATGAAACTGTTTACTTATATTACTGTGAGTATGCAGAGCTCATTGAAAGAAGCAAGCTTCCAACCAATAGGAGAAAAGGTTTTCAGCCCACCCATAAGGTAGCAGTAAGTGCTGCATGCAAAAAGACTGGGACAACCTGAAATACCACACTGAAACTTTTCTTGGCATCTGCAGCTGCTTATGCAAGCTGCTTAGCACATAGCTCAGTGTTGCAAAGTAAAACGTAAGCGGAAATTTGTACAGACCTATTCACAACCTGGATAAATCAAGATACTCAGCTTAAGCGGCTTTAGGCAAATTTATGGGTGTGTGGATTGGACTACCAGATTTTGGACTACCACTTATGGTTGTTGGTTTACACATACATATAACTCATTTAAACAAAAATCAGTCACTATAAACTAATAAACTTGTCTAAAACCAAAGTTCAAAACTGCCCTGTTCTGTTCATTATGAAGTTATGATGTTGCTGATTCACTGCAAAAGAAAACTATTGAATAAAAGCCAATAAAATCTATAGGCAGCCAGTATAACAACCCAGTGAATATTGCTTAAACATAACTAGGTTATGTAGACTCATCATGGGCGTAGCCAGGATTTTGATTGATTGCCCCCCCCCGTACACCCATGCCCTTCATAACTGAAATCCTGTGCATACTTATCCAGATGTAAGTTGTACTGAACACAGAACTTATTTATTTGGTTTGAAAAAACTGATAATCTGCTTTTTGAGCTCATACTCCTATCTATCCTAGCTATCATTGTTAGGTACAAATACAATATAAAACCAATTACAAATATCCAGCTGTAAAAAGCCAGTGGAAAAATCCAATGCAAAATACAGTAAACAATACAAACTAGCAGTAAAATTCAGCAGATCTCAGCATAGAAGCCCTAGTTTATTTACAAGTAGACATGCATAAATTTGCACTGAGAGGCTGCAGTCCTATATCTACTTACCTCAAGTGAATTCAATGTGAGCATGTATAGGATTGTATTGTTAAGTGCGTGGTATGTCAAGGCCGTATTATATATACAGAGAATAAATATTTAATGGAAAAAGCCTAACCATGTTTACTCAGAAGTAAGTTCTACTGAATTCAATAGGGCTTTCTGCCAGTTAAGTGGGGTTAAGACTGCAGACTTGATCAAGAGGATTGGGAAGAGAGAACAGCCAACTGAATGCTAGTACAGTAATTTATTATGAATTTCTGTAACAGAAACTAAGAAAAAAATGTGGGAGTTAAATGTCTCCTTTGTCTTCCTAGGACTTCTTCACATATTACTGAATTCCAACAAGGAAAGCACTTTCATGTATTGCACAATGTAAGTCCAATACAGAACGCCATATGTGACAATTAGCAAAAAAAGCAAACATAAAAGATTATCCATACACAACTGACCTACACACAGGATTCATTTTATCTTTATTTTTTGTGACTTATTTTTCACATTGGAATTCTGTGGCTTGTGAAAGATCACCTAAAGATCACTGCACATATTTATTCCCCCTTGCCCCGACACTGAGGTAACCTTTGCACTAGGAAAAGCCATATACATGGTCACAAGTGTTCCCTTGTGAGCACATTGGACTGGGAGGTCAGGTGTGGTACATCTTGTCTACTCCCAGCCCCTAGAAAAACTCATCTCTCCCAAGGAAGGCACCTTGGGGCCCCCTACCATGTTCCACTAGCCAGCTGGTGGCTTGACACTGCTTTGACACTTCAACATGTGTATTTGTGTCTTTAAAAATCTCTCTCTCTCTCTCTCTCTCTCTCTCTCGCATGTGCGCACTGTGCGCACACACAGCCTACCCAGGTGAACTCACTTCACTGTTCCCTTTAGCCCCCCAGCCCCTTCCTCATGCCGTCCCTCTCCTCAAAAACAGATTCCTGCCACAGGATACATGGCAAACTCCTCTTGGAAGAGAGCAACCCTATAGGACATGGTGCAAACCTGAGAAGCCATTTGCCTTCAACCTAAACAGAACTTGCCAACTTATTTCCTTGGTCAATTTTCATGCATTCGAAATGAGAGTTGTTGTTTTTCTTCATTCCTTTCTGTTTTCAGCAAAAACAATTTTTAAAGCAAAAATAGCACACACACATATGTATGTGTTTCTAAAACAACCCCACGAAATTCCCTCAATCATAGGACATCCTCTTTACACACACACACACTTACTTCTCTTCCTTTGATACACACACAGAAACACACAAACCCTGTTTCACCACCAGCTTTCTGTAAGCAATTAAATTCCTCTTTACCCAGCCCTCCGGCCATTAAACAACCTACGGCCTTCCAAATGGGGGAGGACGACTGTTGTTAATACGATGTTTTCCTGCCTGATCATGATTTCAATCGATCAATCGATAGGTCCAAATTGCTTCACCGCGAATGCCTCGATCGGACGGCACGCAAAAGCGAATAGCGAAAGGAGGGCAAAATCGGGGAAACGGCCAGTAATCGGCAATATCTACCACAGAGCCGGGCAGACGGGTGGAAATAACGCCGCTGGCTCTCCCTCTCTCCCCCTCTGTCTCGATAGCCGCCTATCGATCGCCACCCACCCAGGACCCCCCGTTTCCCGCAGCACCCACCTGGTGGTGGTTGTAGGAGTTCCTCTGCTGCAGGAAAGCGGCTGCCGCTGCGGCCGCGGCCGCCTGGTGTTGGTGGTGGTGGTGCTGCTGCAGCTGAGGGCTGACGGGCGAGCGCCGGTTCTGCGGCTGCTGTTGCTGCTGCTGAGGTAAACTGATCTGAGGCGGCGGCGGCGGCGGCGGCGCTGCCGAGAAGGGGCTTCCGAAAGGCCCCACCGAGGCGGCGTGGGTCGACACGGGCGAGAAGCTCTGGAAGAAAGCCGGGTTGAGGGACGACGGCATCCCGCCGCCCGCCGCCGCGTAGAAACTGCCGCCGCTCTCCGAAGACGACGACGACTCCGGGCTGGGCGGAGGAGCCATGGCGGCGGCGGCTGAGGCGGCCGGAGGAGGCGGCTGCTGCTGCTGCTGCTGAGGCGGCTGCTGCCCCGGCGGCGGTTGCTGAGGAGGCGGCGGAGAGGTCTGCACCGACCACGGCGTGCCGAAGCTGGGCAGCGGCGGCGGCGGAGGGGAGGCCGCGGATGCCGAGGAGGAGCCTCCGCCGTGAGGGCTGCCCAGCTCGGGGCTCTGCAGGCTGCTGAAGCCCGAGCCCAGCCCGCCGGGCAAGAGGCTCCCGGCGCTGCCCAGCAAGTGGCTGCTGCTGTTGCTGCTGGGGGGAGACTCCATAGGGAGAAGGGCGAGAAGGGAGGAGGCGACGACGCCGCTCGCTTCACCACCACCTGGCAGCCGACGTCGGCGTCGCCGCCGGGCGCCACATCGGGGTCGGGCGACCGAGCGAGCCGGGGGACGCCGTGGGTCCGCCCTCGGTAGCGGCGGCGGCGGCGGCGGCTCTTGGGCTGCTGCGCTGTGAGGAGAAAGGGCGGCGCGGGCGAAGCGAGCCTTCGGGGCGGCTCAGCTCGCGAGGCGCCGCCGCCGCTGAGGGAGAGGCGGGAGGCCGCCGCTGGTTGGCACGCAGCAGGCGACTCCCTCGTCCGGGTCGGGGTTTAAAGCCGGCCGGGGCGGAGAGAAGAAGAGAGCGGTGGGTGGGGGCCGCCGGCGCCGCCCGCTTCGCCCGGCGCTCCAGCCTCGCCTTTCCCCGCGGTCAGCCCCACGAGCGGCACTCGGCCTCCCCTGACAAGCTGCTTCGGCTTCTCGGGGAAGCGGCGTCCGGAGCGGCGAGAAGGACAAGGGGAAGCTGCCTGCCGACCGGGGGCGACGCCTCCTCCCTCCGCCGAAACGCTGCTGCTGCTGCTGGCTCGGCGCTTTCCTTTTTCTCCCTCTCTGCAGAGTCCGGATCTTTCAGTCAATGCAAAGGCTGCCCCTTCTTCTTTTCTCCCCCTCCTCGCTGCTGCCCAGTTTTTATTTTGTTTGTTGGGGGGGGCGGGGAGTCAATCTTCCTTCCTGGCTTGCTTCGCCCCCAAAGTACCCAGCGATGGCGAAACCCGACCTTCCCTGCTCGTTGCTAAAAGAGTCTTCGGCTGCAAAATCATGTATTTGGGTTCTTTGGGGGGGGGCAGGGGGTGGAGAGAGGTGGGGGGAGGGTTTTAACTAACAAAAACCTGTCCTGGACACACACAAAAAAGGGGGGGGAGAACAACCTCCGCCCTTCACGGAATATAAATTGTCAAAGTTAAAAAAAAATTAAAAAAAGAAAGATTCAGTATATGTATATATAGAAGCAGCCCTGTTTTTGACTGGTGTCCAACTCTATTGAATGGATTCCTCACGTTACTAAAGTACTGGAAAAAAATCCCCCTGTGCTGAAAAATAGCCCCCGCTTTAAAGAAGACATTGAAAAAATCATTGGGGGGAAAAATCCTTCCGAAACCAGAGATTCCTTTCTTTCGGTGTGTACATAAATACATATATCTGCCTACCTATCGATCTCATTTATCTGCATAAAAATTGAAGCAATCCCCGCCGCCCTCTATCTCATGCTTTTAGCAGCTCCTGTCAAAGCCCCTCCATGTCCTACTATCCTGGCCCTACAAACGGCCTGCGCATAAAGAAAGGAATGGGAAGACAAACCCCCCCTCCCCTCCAAAAAAAAGGACGGCTGCCTCTTCTCCCTGCACAATACAGTATCCCCGCGTTTCGTTTCTTCCGCAGCCGGTCTGTCAGCCCCGCCTGAGCAGCGCCCCAGCCCCGCCGCAGCCGGCCGCATAAGAACCCGGAACTGCCGTCACGGCCGTCACGCATCACAATCCCGCCCCTCGCAAGTCTGTCAACGTCCCCGACGCTCCGCGAGGCCCCGCCTCCTTTTTAATTATTCATGCGCCGTCGGCTCGTGTCTCTCCGTTGCGTCTTCGACGTCGGTTATTCGGCGCTGTGTGGAAACCGGGCGAGACCAACGCGAGACATTTCATTAGGGTGGCTTTTCTTTTACAAAACATACATTAACGCGGTCGGAGGGATACGTTGGCTGACACGGTGGAAAGCAAATTTGGGTGTTTTCCTTGGCTATGTTGAGAAACAGCGTCCCCGCCCCGTCCTCTCTCCCTACCTCCCCCCGGAAGCGCTGCGCAATCGGCTCTCCCAAGGAAGCCTGACGTCACTCCAACGCCTTGTTCGCGTTGGACTCGGTCCCGCCCACCACTCGCTTCGCAACGTCATCAGTCGCTTTTCGCAAGCTGCGGAAAGTGGCTTGATTTGGTTTTGGTTCAGTATATTTCTCTTTTCATTGAAATGAATCTCAAAGTGGCTGACAAATAACGACAACTTGGTAGAACACAACAGAACATCACAAATGCAGCATAGATCATATAAGATAATTAACGCATCATCAGTGAAAACAAACATTTCCAAGCTAAAGAACAGCGTTAACAAGGCAAACATAAGCTAAACATCACAATACAGCAAAAGTCACGTTTTATGATTGACAAACAAATTCAGCATTTATAACGTGAAGCCCAGAGAGTGGGGGAGCAGAAACAGCGGTGGGAACTTAGCTGCTGGCTGGCAAGATGCAGGTTCCTGCTCCTAATGTTTTATTGTGTTTTTATATGTGCTGGAAGCAGCCCAGAATGGCTGGGGCAACCCAGTGAGATGGTGGGGTACAAATTTTAAAAAATAAAAATAAACGGCTAAAAATATAGAAAGAAATGAAATAAAACTATAAGAAACATTGGTTGATAGAACACACACACACTATTAAAACCATACAAATAATTACAATAATAAATAAAATAAAATAATAAAAGCAGCATGTCATTGAAAGTATTCAGTTCCCAAAAGCCTGTTGGAATCAGAAAGTCCTTCACTTGCTGGTGGAAGGATGGCAAGGAGGGAGGCAGTCTAGTTTCTCCAGAGAGGGAGGGAGCTCCTTAGTTTCGGAGCAGGCCACCACCGAGAAGGCCCTTGGTATCAGCTCCAGCCCTTTCTCATACAACCATTCTGTATCAAGTGGTGGAGTCTCTCCTGGAAGCAACATTTTTATGTTAGTGAGACTGGTCGGAAAGCTTCAGCACATTCCATACAAACATATTGTATTTTTCCGTCTATAAGACACCCCTGCCTATAAGACGCCCCCTATTTTGGGGGCCTCAAAATTTAGAAAATAGGGGGGATTGAGCTTTTGGGGAGGATTATTTGGGGGGAATGCCGAAAATTGCTCACCCGCCAGAATGCAGCACACAACCGCTTGGGTCGCTTACAAACAATTGCCGCTTAAAATTTCGGGCTTGCACTTCGTTCCAATCAGCTGTCTGATTGCCGCCATTAAGCCCTCCTGCTTGCTGCTGCGGCAGCCAATAGACAGCTGCCCTTGTCGCAGCAAGCGGGAGCGTGATTGGCGGCTGCTGGCAGCGATCGGGGAGCTGATAGGTGGTTTCTGGGCCCCTTACAATCTCAGGATCGCGCCAAAAAACCATTTGCGCACGCACACACCCAGCACTACCCTTGTGTAAGACGAGCCTAAATTTTGAACCTCATTTTTGGGTCAAAAAAGCTCGTCTTATGCACAGAAAAATACAGCACATTTATCTGCCCAAGGTTGAGCATCTGAAACACTGGTTTAGCAAGATCCCAGTGTGGTCAGTTTGGGCTGGGGTGTGAGCCTATCCACCACTGCTGTGTGCTTGTTGCCTCTGCCCTCACCAGCTTTGGAGGAGACAAGGAAAGGGCAGCAGCCCCCGTACATACCACACACCAAAGTGCTCTTGCTGGCCTCATCCTGCCCGGTATACCAGCATACTAGCACTTGCATGAAAATGTGCAATTGTCAAATAGAAAGCATTAAAAAATAGTTTTGAGGATAATTATCAGCATGACAGGCTTTCTCCCACTCTTGTCTAATAACTGCTCTGAAAAAAATGAAGAAGCCGGCCAAAACGTTTCCATTTTGTTACTTTAAGGCATGATTATCATTGGAACATCAGAAAGCTGAGGGAAACACAAAAGGGGTGTGATAGTTGGGCGTGACTGATGAACTGAAGGCCCTGCCTGGTGCCCATTTTGAACGTGATGTTATGAGGAAGGAAGCAGGAAGTATAGTTGGACTGTACTTCCTGTTCCATGTGCTTCTAAATATCCCTTTCTCTTCCAGGGCATGACCTGAAATGCAAAAGTGTCAATGGTTGGAGCTATGAGCCGCTATTATCTGTCCCATTAGCTGTTCAGTTAGCCCTTTCAGATTTCAATGGTTTTGCAATTATCTCCTTTTAATCCATTTTGAGAGAACCTTGAGGATCTTAAAGGTGGTGCCCAAGTCTCTCTCTGTTCCATTCCTCCCTCATCTCCTCCCTCAAATTTGCCTTTCTCAATGCCAACTTGACAAAAGAAGAAGCAGTGCAAGCAGCTACTATTTCATTTAGAAGTTGCAGGCCAGTTCTGATCTCTGAAGGAATGGGAGAAACCAGAAGACTATAGCAATGGTCTCTTAATATATACAGTGATTTAAAATGGGGGAAAGAATCAAGACTTCTCTGTCATAAAAACCAATGTGTTTTTTCTGGCAAGCTAATATGCAGCAGCACTTTGAATGATCTAGCCGCTTAGTACATAAACCACATTTCCCTCATTTTGCTGTACTGCAGATAAATTAGGATTCCTTCACTGCATGCTCCTTCATATAGCTGTCAGACGTACTCCTCCAGCCCTGGCCAATTTATATGAAAATTGTGTTCCTCTAGACTTTCTCAGGTCACACCAAATAGTTATTTACAAAATATGATGGCAGTGCACAAGTAAAACTGATTTATGCTTTTAAAATGGATTTTAAGGTCTTGTACCTGGTACGAAGAAAGTGTACCAGTGGGAAATTTGCACAAGCTGTAGTGTCGTCAATGACTGGAGGCAAGAAGTAGGTACAACATTTCTTTATTTCTCGTGCTGGAAGAACTCAAGGGAGTGGGGAAAACTGGGGTTTATATAGAAACAGTTATCTAGTGGAGAGAGATACATTTTGGCGGGAGCCAATGGCACGGCTTCCCTCCTGTGGGAACCAATCCAACAGAGGATCCAAATTCTGCTCCCTGCCACAGCAAATGGTTGCTGTTCCCGCTGTAACTAGTACATTCAAATAAAGACTGTAATACAACACAATACATTATACTCACATCTAGACTGTGTTATTGCTTAATACACAACACCCCCCCACGCTTAGCGGGAATGACACACGAAGTCTTTCAGGAACTGTGGCTTCCTGCGATCTCTACCCGATCGTCTCACCTCTGGTGTTATGACATGAGGAATTGGCGGCTGAGGGATCTCCTCGGGTGTATTGGCTACCCCTGTCCCTGCTAAAGGCTCCCCCGGCTCATTTTCTTCCGCCAACTCTGTGTTTTCAGCGGGTAGTGCACCGTCTGATTGCCCTGGAGGGTCATTAACCGGTACAGGTGTCTCTACCTGGCTCGGGGATGGCGACTCCCCATTTAATGCAGAGGCGCTAGGTTCCTCGGCATCACTCCGGCTGGGTATCCTGCGTCTCAGCTGATCCACATGCCTGCGCCAGACCTGACCTTGTGATAATGTGACATGATATGACACGGGACCGGTGGCCCGTGAAATGACTCCCGGAACCCAAATCGGACCTCTGGCATAATTTCTCACCCACACGAGATCCTCCGGGTTAAAGTGTCTCGTTCTATCCCCTTCAGGTGGGGGTGTCTCCCGTGCAGGACGCGAGGGCATCCTATCTGGATGCACAAAGTCCAGGACTGTCACCAACCTTCGGCCTAACAGCAGCTCAGCTGGTGATTTTCCTGTGGCTGTGCATGGTGTGGCATGCTGCAAGAATAGCATACGAGCTATCCGGGCTGCCCAGTCACCCTCCAGTAGACGTGAAATAGCCCCTTTTGCGGTTCGCACCATTCGTTCTGCTTGACCATTAGAGGAGGGGTGAAAAGGGGCAGAGGTCACTCCTCGTATGAAATTGTCAGCAAGGAACCCTCTGAACTCATTTGACACGAATGCTGCCCCATTGTCTGACACCACTGTTCCTGGCAGACCATGCGTGGCAAACAAACGCCTTAAAACTTTGATAACGGCTGCTGGATGTGGGACTAGAAACTAAGGCTACCTCCAACCATTTCGAGTATGCGTCGACCACAACCAAAAATGTTTTCCCTTGAAAAGGGCCCGCGAAGTCAATGTGAATACGGTTCCATGGCGCCTTTGACTGTTCCCACCAATGAATGGGTGCCCCGGGAACCTCAGGTCGAACCTCTTGGCATGTTTTGCACGTGTGTACCCACATTTCTATTTCCTTATCCATTCCTGGCCACCACACATAACAACGTGCCAGGGATTTCATTCTGACCATTCCTGGGTGCCCCATGTGCAATGTCTCTAGAATGCGATTCCTCAGTGGGTTGGGAATGACCACCCTGTCCCCCCACAGTATGCACCCCTTATGAAGTGACAACTCATGCTGCCGCATTACGAATGGGCGGAATTTTTCTTCTTGGCCCCCACTGGGCCACCCCCTCCCTACCCAGGCAAGGACTCGGGAGAGTGTGGGGTCCTTACGCGTCCTGGCCGCCACTTCTTCCGCGGTCACAGGAGCGCCTGGCAGTGTTTCCAACATCATGACCTGTTCGGCTGGTGCTGGATCACAATCACCAGTTCCCTGGAGTGGCAGCCGGCTGAGGGCGTCTGCGTGACAGAGCAATTTCCCTTTTACATGACATATTTTATATTGGAACCCATTTAAAAAAATCGACCACCTGAGCATTCTAGGAGACAGGATTTGAGGAGTTTGTTTGTTGGGGTTAAACAGGCCTAGTAACGGCTTGTGGTCCGTTTCGATTAGGAACGATCGCCCATACACATAGTCATAGAATTTCTTAACCCCCGCTACCACAGCCAATGCCTCTCTGTCAATCTGCGCGTAGTTCCTCTCGGTGGATGTAAGAGTCCTTGAATAGAATGAGATGGGTCTGTCTGACCCATCCGCCTCTCTGTGGCTGAGCACAGCTCCCAACCCATATTGCGATGCATCACAAGCAAGTACGAGGGGCTTCGTTTCGTCATAATGTGCCAAAACACTCTCAGCAGATAACATTCCCCTTATAGTTTCGAAAGCCTTTTGTTGTGGCTTTCCCCAATGCCAGACGCACTTCTTCTGCAGAAGCCTGTGCAAGGGCTCTGCCACCTCTGCTTTGTGCGGTAAAAACGCATGGTAAAAGTTTACCAGACCCAAAAATGATTGGAGTTCCGTTTTGTTGCTGGGTTTAGGGTGCATTAGCGATGGCCCTAACCTTGCTTTCCATGGGGTGCACTCCCCTCAGCATCAATGGTGTAACCGAGGAAATCCACCGTAGGAACTCCAAAAATACATTTCTCCTTTTTTAGATGGAGTCCCGCTTCCTGGAACTTGTAAAGCACCTGTCTGATGCGGCTTTCCAACTCGTGGGGGTTCCTCCCCGATATTAGGACATCATCAAAATACACGAGGGTGCCCGGTACTTCCCTTAATAACCTTTCCATAATACCCTGGAATATTCCCGGAGCTACACTTACTCCAAATTGCAATCGGTTTACCTTAAATGTTCCTTTGTGGGTTACAATAGTCTGAGCCTCTGCGGTCTGTGGTGTTACAGGTAACTGCTGGTACGCCTGGGCAAGATCAATTTTTGCAAATACTTTGCCCCCCGCCAACTTTGCTAGCAGTTGCGACACCACTGGAATGGGGTAAGAATTTCCCCGAATTGCCTTATTGATTGTGCATTTATAGTCTGCGCAGATACGCACTTCCCCGTTTGCCTTTAGCGGGGTCACTATTGGGGTTTCCCACCTCGCTGAGTCAACTGGTTCCAATACTTTTTGCTGGACTAGTTTGTCGAGTTCTGCCTCTATTTTGGGCCGCAAGGCAAATGGTACTCGTCTTGGTTTAAGGCGGACTGGAGTCACCCCTTGGTCCAACTCAAAATTGATGGGAGGCCCCTTATAGCACCCCAGACTGCCATCAAATAATGGTGTGAACTCCTCATACAGCTTCTCGAATGTGTTTGGTGCTATCGTTATGGCGTTCAACCCAGATATGCCCAGCCCCAAAGCAGGAAACCAGTCTGTTCCCAATAGGCTAGTGCGCCTTCCCTTGGCAATCACCAGCTTAAGCACAGCCCTTTTGTTTCTAAAACTTACATTGACGGGACACATCCCAAGGATGTGTATCCGGCAGGCCGAGTACGATTGTAACGTGGCGGGGAAAGGCTCCAATGGAGGAAGCTTACCCCCTAAAAAAAACGACCTCGCTGTTTTGTCAGAGACAATCGTGAATCCTGACCCAGAATCTACCTCCATCTGGCAAGGGTGGCCCTCAATGCTGACCTGGATTGATGCCTTCCCCTGAGCAGGAAACTGAACAGTCTTGCCCTCAATCTCGGTGAGGTAGTTGCAGTCGTCCACAACGTGTGCCGATGAGTTTCCCTGTCGCCGGGACGATCGCGGGGATCCTGATGTTCCCCCGGTAGCCGACCTGCATACCCGAGCAATGTGGCCCATTTTTCCGCAAATGCGGCACGAGGCATTCCGGAACCGGCACTTCCGACGTTCGTGCGCACCCCCGCAACCGGGGCATTCTAGTTTTCTTCCCTTTGTTCCCGATGAACCAGCCCCCAGGGATCCCACGGCGCGGGATGGACTCTGGGACGGGCTGGACTCCTGGCTGCACATGGCGTGGGCTGTTTCTGCTGCCGGCCTGGTGCTTCGTTGTGGGTTTTTCTGCTTTTCCCCCTCTGCGGTCTCCGTGGCTAAGGCCTCGCGCACTGCCGTTGCTAGATCCACCTCTTCCTTTGCAGCGATTCGACGGCGGGCCTTACTGCTGCTCAGGCCGCCAATGAACTGGTCAAGCAACGCCTCCTCAAGAGCCACGAACTGACATTGTCTCGCCAGGACCTTCAGCTCAGCAAGGAACATGGAGACCGATTCGCCATCCTTCTGCCTCCTATTATGGAACTCTATGCGGCGTGTTGTCTTAGTTGCTGCTGGGGCCAGGTGCTTCGTAAGCTGGTCTGTTATCTGCACCAGCGTCGCTGTTTCTAGCGTGAGAGGAGCCACCAACCCTCGGGCCAACTCGAAAACTTCGGCACCGCAGCAACTCAGAAAAACAGCCTTTTTCCTGTCGCTGTTGGTGATTCCTTGCGCGGCAGCAGCAAACCCAAAACGTTGGAGATAGGAGTCCCAAGCCTCTGCGGCTCCCGGTTTGAACGGCTCAATTATCTTACTTCCTGCCATGGCGTGATCAGGAGCGTTTACGACTTCTTCCTCCTCTTCTGCTGACTCCGGCTGCCGATCACTGTCCTCCATTTACGGCAAACCGGATCCCATCCTCGTCGCCAGAATGTAGTGTCGTCAATGACTGGAGGCAAGAAGTAGGTACAACATTTCTTTATTTCTCGTGCTGGAAGAACTCAAGGGAGTGGGGAAAACTGGGGTTTATATAGAAACAGTTATCTAGTGGAGAGAGATACATTTTGGCGGGAGCCAATGGCACGGCTTCCCTCCTGTGGGAACCAATCCAACAGAGGATCCAAATTCTGCTCCCTGCCACAGCAAATGGTTGCTGTTCCCGCTGTAACTAGTACATTCAAATAAAGACTGTAATACAACACAATACATTATACTCACATCTAGACTGTGTTATTGCTTAATACACAACACCAGCTATCTGCTTGCCTCTTGGACATAGCGGATAAAGGTACATGAGCTTTGGCCGTCCATATTTGCATGTAGTCCTATCGGTGCTTGCAAAAATGAACCCTTTCAAGCCACCGTTCCCTTTCACCAGCTCTGATACCTTTCTTGGATGTTGGAAGGCATTTCGCCTGATGCATCACAAGTTATTTTGCCGGTTAGTCTCACAGCAAAGCTATTTCTGAAATACCTCTCATTCTAATAATAGCAGCACATAACATTAAGCCATGGCTTGTTTTAACCACGGTTGTTCGATAAACCGAGTCACCCCACAAGCAAGCAAGCTAGCTTGGTGTCCCCCCCCCCCCGTTGCTCTTTGTGCATCTGTAACTTAGTAAATACTGAGGTGGAGTGGTCAAACAAATAAAGGTGAAGCAAGACTGCTAGGGATTTGGATGCAACAGCAAACCGTTGTTAAAATAACCCGTGTTTCATAAGTCAATAATAACAAAAATGACTTACATTTTGGGGGTTGGAGGCTGGATTTGGGTGTTCGAACAAAACATACTTTATGTGCCAAGGATCTGATTGTGTAAGACCAAAGGGGTCACAAGTATTTGTCCAACAGTGGCAATAGCTGGAGAGCAGAAACTTTGTGTTTACTCACAAAGGTGGTTGTATGCCCCATTGTCCTCCCTGGTTCGTGCACGTGAGGAGCTTTCTTGCATGCAGGGTTTCATGGCCAACAAAGCTCTTCCTCTACCCAGGGGTTGTCAACCTGGTCCCTACTGCCCACTAGTGGGCGTTTCAGGAGTCTAGGTGGGCGGTAGGGCGTTCTATGGCACAAGCTGAATCCTCTTTCCATCAAGCACTGGTGGGTGGTAAGGAAATTTTACCATCCAGAAAGATGCATTAGTGGGCGGTAGGTATAAAAAGGTTGACTACCCTTGCTCTACACTGTATAGGAGACAATGCTGCTACCTGTTGAGGGAGGAATTATTATTTAGCTGGCACCCTGTTTCCCCATATTTGTAGCCCTCCAGTTACCCACTCCTGCAGGAAGGCGTGAACTCCCTCCCTTGACACACACTTTTGCTTACCTGTGTTATTCGGCCAAACTGTTTGTGTCACCAGGTTTCCCATCACCAAAGTCCCTCTTGCGTCCTCAAGAGGTTCTCCAGGCGTGAAGTGAGAGTGATGTGGCCCCATGCCACACCCCTTGTTATCCAAGCTATGTGTTCATGCGGGCCAAGATTTAGGGATGTTTTACATACACACCCTTCTCTCAGCAACCAAAAAATGAGCAAGGAACACTGTGATACATTGCATCTTTATTACCAAGCACAAAAAGCTTTCTTTTTAAGAACCATAACTTACGGTTTAAGATTTGTGTGCAGGTGGGAAAAGAGAGTTATGTCTGAACTGCATTTTGTTGAGGAATATTGAGTGATCCCTGTCAGGTTAAGCCATGCTGCAGAGACAACTTCTTTCTCAGGAGAGCATCTTCAGCTGTGAATACATATTTTTCAATACGTATTCTTCAACAACACTCGGCTGTCATGTCCGTAACACATTTACCACCCACCAAGGATTCTTTGCCCCTCTTTGTGACCTTTTGCCTGCTTGCCATACTGCGGCCATGGGGCACAGATGGTACCGTCCTGTCAAGCTATGGCAGGTGACAGCGACGTTCAGTGATTGGTAATCATAGGCTGTAATTAGCCAGACTGGATGCAGACGCGGATAATAAGGAACCAGCCAGCTGCCAGTCACGAGGCCCTGTCTTTTAGACTATGGTAGATTGCCCAGGGGTGAGAAGTGAAAGAGAGAAACAAATAATCCTTCCTTTATTTCTTATTCAAATATATTATATGTGGAGAGCTCTTTTTTTGAACAAGGGTTTTTTTTAAAAAAAAAAAAAAAACACAACTCAACAACTCTGAGGGAAAGTCATTTCAAAGTTTTGCGTAATTGGCATATGAGCTCTTTAAAATTATGTATGGGGAGGGGCAGTACCTCTGGTGGGGGGTACCCTGCACAGTGGCGGAGCTAGCCACTCCTGCACCTGGAGTGGTGGGGCGGGGTGATCCGCCCATGGGGTGATCAGCGCAGCGGTGCAATCAGCGCAGTGGTGCAATTCTGGGGGGGGGGGCGATTGCAGCGAGGTGGCATGATCCTCCCGGTGGCGGTCCGATCATGCCGTGATCCTCCAGAGGGGGCGATTGTGGCAAGGTGGCGCAATCTTCCTGGCAGGGACCCAATCACGGCGAAGCAGCGCGATCCGTCCAGGGGGGATGTGTCTCCCCCCTCTGGGATGGAACACGGGGCAAACCGCCCCCACCGCACCCCCCTTCGTGCGCCCCTGGCCCTGCACTCAGCTTTCATTTGTGGCTGCTAGAAGCTGTCATCATGTTGGCTGGCAAAACCAGGAGAGGGTAGTCAATGGGTCTCAAACCCTCAATGAGTTTGGAACTTCCCCTGCAGGCTCTGGCAGACTAAGCGGACAAGACCAACAGTGGGTCCAACAGTCAAGAAGGCGGTTTCTGCATGTGCTGTAGAGGGAAGTGAGGGGCAGATGGGACTTGACAAGCTGGGAAGGTAGCCCATCTAGGAGAAGGAAAACTCTGGTCCTAAACCTCTGCTGCCTAGTAAACTCTACACAAATCCAGAATGCAGTCCCTAAGATGGCTGTACACACCAGAGAGCGGGTAGGGATGTCCAAAGCAAACAAGATGAATTTTAACAGGGAGAACTGTAAAGTAATACACTTGGGCAAAAAAATAAAATAATGGAAGGCACAAATACAGGATGGGTGACACCTGGCTTGAGAGCAGTACATGTGAAAAGGATCTAGGAGTCTTGGTAGACCACAAACTTGACATGAGTCAACAGTGTGATGCAGCAGCTAAAAAAGCCAATGCAATTCTGGGCTGCATCAATAGGAGTATAGCGTCTAGATCAAGGGAAGTAATAGTACCACTGTATTCCGCTCTGGTCAGACCTCACCTGGAATACTGTGTCCAGTTCTGGGCACCACAGTTCAAGAAGGATACTGACAAGCTGGAACGTGTCCAGAGGAGGGCAACCAAAATGGTCAAAGGCCTGGAAACGATGCCTTATGAGGAACGGCTTAGGGAGCTGGGTATGTTTAGCCTGGAGAAGAGAAGGTTAAGGGGTGATATGATAGCCATGTTCAAATATATCAAAGGATGTCATATAGAGGAGGGAGAAAGGTTGTTTTCTGCTGCTCCAGAGAAGCGGACACGGGGCAATGGATTCAAACTACAAGAAAGAAGATTCCACCTAAACATTAGGAAGAACTTCCTGACAGTGAGAGCTGTTCGACAGTGGAATTTGCTGCCAAGGAGTGTGGTGGAGTCTCCTTCTTTGGAGGTCTTTAAGCGGAGGCTTGACAGCCATCTGTCGGGAATGCTTTGATGGTGTTTCCTGCTTGGCAGGGGGTTGGACTGGGTGGCCCTTGGGGTCTCTTCCAACTCTAGGATTCTATGGCTGGATGGTGCCTTGTTTTCCTCATGGGGTTGCTGTTTGGAAGGTAGATAATACTTTATTCGGCTATAAGCCCACAAGGTAAAACAAATCAATAAATAAAACAGCATTTTACATTCTAAAAGCTGTTTGGAAGGTTGGAGGTTCAAATCCCCGCGACAGGGTGAGCTCCCATTGCTCTGGCCCATCTCCTGCCAACCTAGCAGTTCGAAAGCACACCAGTGCAAGTTGATAAATAGGTACCGCTCTAGCGGGAAGGTAAACGGCATTTCTGTGCCCTTTGGGTTGCGTCATGGTGTCCCGTTGCACCAGAAGCAGCTTAGACATGCTGGTCACATGACCCGGAAAGCTGTCTGTGGACAAACGCCGCCTCCCTCAGCCTGAAAACGAGATGAGCGCCGCAACCCCAGTCGCCTTTGACTGGACTTAACTGTCCAGGGGTCCTTTACCTTTTACCCGTTTAAGCTAGTGTGTGTACATCTGAGAAGGCCATTGCTCATGCACAGATGACAGCTTCACAAATTGGGATTTGGGGCCTTGCAAGTGTGTGTGGGGGAAGCAGACAGGTAATGCACATCAGCTGAGGACATCCCTGCCCGCTCTCTGGTGTGTACAGCAATTTGCAAATGCAGCTTGAAATGCAGCAAGGAAAAACGATCTTTGCTGTCTTTTAAGCTGCTACGTTCCTCTTATGCGGCACTTTCTATTATTTATTGCACTTTTATGCCATCTTTTCTGCAAGGTGCTCAGAGCGGCACACATGGTTCTCTTCCTCCCATTTACATTTGAGGAAGGCTAGGCTGCAAGACCGTGGCTGTCCCAAGGTCACCCAGTGAGTTTCATGGCTGAGCGGGGATTTGAACCCTGGTTTCCCAGGTCCTAGTCCAACACTCTAATCACTACACCACACTGCCTCTTCTTGTGGTTCCCCACACCCCTGAGGTTGAGTCGACAAGTTGCTGGCCAGTATTTATTGCTGTTTTTATTGCTGTTATTGTTTTATTATTATATTTTATTTTATTTTGCAGTGCACCGACTTGCTGTATTTTTTTTGGTGAAAGTGCAGTTTATAAATATTTAAACAAACAAACAAACCAATAAACATCACCCATTATTATTATTATTATTATTATTATTATTATTATTATTATTAAACTTATTAGTTGCTTGCCATCCAAAGGTCTCTAAGCAACTGACACACACTCAAACAAGCACACAAATACCCATAGTTATAATCAAAGGAGTGAGTGAATTAAACATGCTTAACAAGGGGATAGATGAAAAATGAAATATATTGAAATGCTATGGAATGGGATAAATGAACATGATGGGATAAATTAAGTCCCAGATCTAAGATAACAATTGTCAAATTTGTATATTTAAATTTTTGAAACCATTTTCGAAGAGCTAAATCGAACCTTTGCACATTTTTGATCTAAGATAACAATTGTCAAATTTGTATATTTAAATTTTTGAAACCATTTTCGAAGAGCTAAATCGAACCTTTGCACATTTTTCATACACCTGGTAAATGATTTATTTTATTGCATTAGCTGGATTTCCCAGAAATTGCACAATCTGTTGTGGTCCATGGAAAAACTGGCAGCTTTAGGAAGAGTCTAGCACAAGAGAAAAGTTAATGATTTTCTTGATTCTCCTCACTAGTTTTTTTCCACTATGAAATGGGGACATTTATGTTACAATGGCATTTCACCGTTTTAAAAACAACCCGGCGTCAGAGAACATTTCATTTTATTTTGCAATAACCCGCCTCCCCACCCGCCTGCCTCCTGAAATTTAAATTCTATCTATTAAGAACAGATGCTTGTCATCCTTTAGGGCTGCTGTGCAGAATGATCAGGATGTCCTTCCCTTTATGAAAAGCCATTCTGATGTCACAGAAAATAGATACGGCACCTGTAAATTAATTATTCAGAGCTGGGTGCGGAGATGGAGTTACACGTTGCTGTTGTTAAGAGCGGAATATGTAAAGCCTGACCCCAGAGTGCAGCTGTTATCTTTGTGGTCGGTATCCTGCATTTCCTATTGTTTGTGATTACAACGTACATGTGGGGCAGGGAAGCCGGGTGGGGAGAGAGAGAGAGAGAAGGATGCCTGCGCATGGAGAAAACTTGGCATCGGCGCTGATTGCAATTATGGGCTTCTTAGCTCAGGAGCTATTAGTCTGGAGGAGCAGGTTCGGTTGCTGCTCCCCACTGCACCCCGTTCTTCCCCACCACCCGAATCTGCAATTTCAGGGGAACTGAATGTGTTCACCTTCTGTGTTTGCCAGCTGGACTTTACCCAGGCGACACAAACTGAATTGTGTCAACAGATGGCAGGAAAAAAGGAGGACATAAAGGACAGTATCTCAAGTCTGAAATATTAAACAGGTGCAGAGGTAAGGAAAACTAAATGATCAAAAGCCCAAGATAGAGAGTAATAACTGTGCCGCTTAGTTTGTCACATCTACTGCCCTTTTAACTTGCGCCCCTCTCTCTCTTTTTTTATCTCCCTGCAGTAATAATTTGAAGGAAGGATGCATTTAAATGGTGTATTCCGAAGGCGCATAAAGGAGATGCAAAGATACGCTTTTGCTGAATTGCGGCCTAGCTATGGCGGACGTGTGAGTTTGTGAGGGACACTGAGCTGCTCAGTATTATATAAGCTAAATGGTATCAAAAGTCCAAATACAACCCCCCCCCCACTAATGGATATGGGTCTAGTAAAAGGAATCCATGGGGTCACAAAGAGTGGGACACAACTAAACGACTAAACAACAACAACAACAAAAAAGGACTCTCTGCCCTTCATCTTTGGGAGCAGCAAAGTGCTAACGTTATTTTCCGTGAAAGCAGAAGATGTCTTGGCGCTCTAAACTTTGAATGAAGTGCATGATATCTGGCAGAAAGCATTTATTCCGAGGCTCTCCCCCCACCCCCCACGCTGCCAGCTGGCATTACTATAATGCTTAATAGTGTGAGGTTGCAGAATCTTTCTCTCCCTTCAAGATTCCATTGTTAGAGACGATCGTAATGATAAACCTTAGCAACAGTTTATTTTGCATGTTCGAAGCGTATCACTTCACATCATCTCTGTAATCTTTACAGAGATCCTGTAACTCGTGCTTAGATCTTTATGGGGTGTGACAATACCTCTTTATTTTTCCCAAATGTGCCCTGTACTGCTTTCAGTCCACCATTGCAGTGCTCTCATATTCTTATTGCCTCCGCTGTTTTAACACATATCATTTGTTATCTTGAAGCATTTGTTTGTTTAAATATCAAAGCAGCACAACTAAACATAACTACTTATTAAAGTGCCTGGGTACTAGGAAATGTTTTCACAAAGCATAGGCACCAGTATCCTGTAGCAGTATCCTTCTTGAACTTCATGTTCCCTCAGAGATGCCTCCACCACAATTCACAACCAGAAAGGTTTAGAGAAATAGAGTGACAACGTGAGTTCAGCGGCAGCTGAGTTTTCTGAGTTTGTATGAAATGTCTGTCTTGAAGGGAGGTTGGAAATGGGAAATCAGTATTCTCCACAGGCAATTCGTATTAGTGAATAAATGGACAACTTTCTACTCATCAATCCATCCAGTGGGAGCTGCCCTCATTCATCTGTCAAGTTTCACACAAAAAACCATCCTTGTTGAACTTGTCCGTAAACAGAACTGATGGCAATAGGGCTCTCTCCAGATCAGTTTTCAGATCCTCAGAAGACTTTCATTCAAAGTTTTAATTTGCACCCTTATCTAATACTGACTTCAGTCCACGAAACATATTCCAGTGGAGTCTTAAAATAATGTTCTTCTAGCTCCCTCCATGGAGAATTACCTCCTGCTAAAACCCATCTTGCCAGGAAGTGTAGATGACAAGCATAGGAGCATTCCTAAGTCCTCGTCCCCAGGGAGTCTTGCCAGAGTAGCTTTCGTTACTCTTCGATGTTTGTCATGGCATACAAAATTCAAAAGATTTTCCCCATTCTCTAAGTTTCACTGGTGAAATATTAATGGGTAGATTATGGAACAGGAACATCAACTACAGCACAACTTTCTAATGCCCCACTTTAAAAAAAAGTTAATGCTTTGCAGGAAAAAACTTCTGTTTGCCCACATTGCATTTCAGAAAGCATAAATATTTTAACATTTCAAAGGCACTCCGCCAAAAGGAAAGGTTTTAAATGTAGAGTTACCAGCTGTGTTTTACTTTGTGGTTCTGGCCAGGGAGGGCGGGGTATAAATAAAAATATTATTATTATTATTATTATTATTATTATTATTATTATTATTATTTGTGTGTGCTTACTTCTGAGGTCTGATATATCTGTGAGGCCACTGTGTGCCACAAAGAATAGTAGAGAATGATCAGTCTATGACCTGCCTGTATTTTATTCTTAGATATCTCACAGTGCAGTCCTATTCATGTCTACACAGAGGCAAGTCCCATGGAGTTCTACAGGACGTACATCTAAAATTCCCATGTGATTAATTTGTTGTTGTTGTTGGGCTCAACCTATTAGCCGCTTCAGGCAGTCCTCAGTCCCACGCTGCCGACATTCTGTCTCTTCTTGGCCTTTCAGCATAGCTTGAGCAAGAAGCAAAGTCCAGAAGGGCTCTATTCAGACAAAGCAGGCACAATTCTCAGTGGCTTAAGGTGCTGTTTGTGCACAGCTCTAATTACTAAGACTATTATTAATAAGATGATCACAGACTCACATGTAGGGATAGGAGAGAAATTTGTCATTGATCTCCTGATACGCCATTCCTGCATTGCAGGGATTTGGACTAAATGACCCCTGGGGTCCCTTCCAACTCTAAAATTCTATTATTCTATTAGTCAAGTGTGCGTAATAAACAGACCTTAGCTGGGTCACACTTGTGGAGGTGCTGCCTCTTTATAAACTTAACTGTTTTTAACTGTTCTCTGTAATTCTATAACAGCTTGGTACGGTACAGCCTCCAAGAGAGACAAGAAAAGGCTCCAACAAGCTGTAAGAATTGCAGAAAGGGTAATTGGTGTTAGCTTGCCTTCAATAGAGACAATTTATGCTACCCGAGTTAGGAAGAGAGCAGAGAGAATTGTAGCAGATCCTTTACATCCCGGTCATCATCTGCTTGATTTACTTCCATCTGGACGTCGCTACAGGACTTCATATACAAAATCGGCCAGGCACAAGAATAGTTTTTTCCCTTGTGCCATTAAATTGTTAAATTCGTAGTTGTATAGCTTAAGGGGAGGTAAAATATGGGTGGGGTTTCTTTGCTTCTTTGTATTGTGAGAGGAACAGTGTCTGTATGTTTACATTGCAATGTAGCCGAAACAAATTCCAAGTATGTTGGAAAATGTACTTGGCCAATAATAAATTATTCCTATTCCTATTCCTAAATACATAGATTCTAGAAGTATATAGTGGCACAACAAATTCTGCCCTTTTTGTTTGTTTGCTGTTTCCTTGTGTTTATCGCTGCCATATATTTTATTTTGCCATTTATTGATGGGTTACACATCACCTTTTGGAAAATATCCTCACAAGCCCAAAAATGTTAAAATGGCACTCCCAAAAAATTGTAAGTAAATAAATAAACAGAACTCCAGTCATAAATGGCCTTGAATTAAATAAAAAATAAATAAATGGCCAAAGCTCACTTAAAAGTACGGGGGAGGGGGACACTTGCTGGAATGCCCTAGGGAAGAATCTCACAATTCTTCAGGAAAAAAATTGTGCAGCTCCAGAAAAGGATCTGCGTCTGGTATTCCCCCAAATGAGTCTGATTTAAAGCGGGACCTAAAAGTAGGTTCAGAATTAATGATCATATGCACTGGGAAAGTTCATATGAAGGATGGTGATCCTTTAAATAACCAAATACTTACTCAGCTGGATGAGGAGGATGGGGGGGGTAGAGGGAGTGAGAAATAGTAAGGGGAGAAACCAAGTCTGGTGTTTAAGTTGAGTCCAGAAAGATGAAAACTACTTTAGATGATAACAGGTCTGGACAATGTCATGTTTGACCATTATCCCATGTTAGTTCACTTGTTTCTGAAGCATTGTTGACTTGGCCAACACGACAGACTGCCCAACCAGTCTTGCTAGAAGCCAAGGTACAGGGAGAGGCTCATTGCTAGATCTTATTTTAGACATCAAGGGTTTAATTAAATCATTGTCATGTAAGTTTAGGCACTGAGTTTCTTGGGTTACTCCCAAGTTTAAGCTATTGTATGAAGAAGAGAAATGAAGCAAAAGGAATGCAGGGCGCCCCTGAGGAGCTCCGCATTACGACAGGTCAGAAGGGTGTTTTCCAGAGGCTCGCAGGATGTGACCAAGCTACTCTTGCCTGTAGTACTAGCACTCAGGTTTTTTGCCCCACTGTGGTCTCTTTCTATTCAGTAGGGATATTGTGACCACTCAGTCAGGGTGATTTACAAAACTGAGCATCTCTGCTCCAGTGCTTGTGAGCAGGACCGAGGCAAGCACTGCCCAGCTCATCAGCCTGCAGCCCCCTCTCTTCCATGAGTTGCCTCCCCTTTCCCACAAACCCAAGAATGCTGTGACAGGGGGCGGCTACCATGGATGTTCCCAGGACCCTGGCACAGTATTTTCCTACTGGGGATTTGGAGACAGCCATTAACTTCTCATTGCGTAAGCCAGGTGCCCCCTCCCCCTAGGAGCGGCCACAATGATTACACAGGACATGTAACCTAGGTCAAATAAGACTGCAACTTTTATTGATTACTGATGAGGGGTTGGGCAAGGCATTGGGAAACCAGTTTGACCACCAGTCCGCTTGCTGAGGTAGGCAGTTTTGGGGTCAACCTGAGGCAATGGGGACCTAATGACACACATCAAGTAGGTACCACTTGAGGGGTTGTCAGCTTGCAGACCTTCCAAGTGTCCCTATACTCCAGGGACAGTCCCAGTTTTACAGAAGCCGCTCTGGTTTCTGATTTGATTCTGGAATGTCCAGATTTTCCTTAGGACATCCTATTTTCATCGGAGAAATGTTGGAGGACACGGAACAGGACTCCCTATTTTCATCAGAGAAATGTTGGAATGTATGAGCTTGAGGAGTGCTATGGCCCTCAGCCCTACCTGGGCTTCCAGACAGAAGCAGTTCCTCCTGGATTTCTTTACCGGGGTACCCCTGAGCTTTAGATGGGCAGGCAGAGGTTACAACCTCCCCTCCACCAAAGGCTAAGATTTACCCAATCTCTTAACCCCCAAACTTGTTAGAATTGCTATGAGGCAAAACCAAAGGACAGTCCCCTGGGCAAATTCCAACATGGCTCTAAACACAGCAACCAACAGTCTCCATAGCAAGGTCAAGTAGCACACAAAAGCCAACACAAAGGAAGGGAGGGTGGGAGAGCCCACAACGAACTGGACAAAGAGGTGAACTAGGCTTAACCACTTAACCTTTCTCCAAGGGCTTGTGATGCTGGGGCAGGTGGTTTGCAAGTGTCTACTGGCCATCTGCAATCATTCCCTTGGATCATTTGCAAAAGCTTGGCTGTTTTTGTAGGGTTTGATAATGCTTCAGACGGCATTTTTGTACATTAATGCATTTGTTTTGTTTTACTGATTTGACACTGTGATTCTTTAGAATTAAATTAGTCTCCAAAGAAATAAGAGCTATCAAGTTCCTGTCATTCTCTGCTCCTGCGCAGCTGCGAACAGAGCAAATGTAATCTGTATTCCGAAGTGACGGGCCACCTAGCTGCTCAGACTACTGAGCAATCTTTCTGATCCAGAAGCTCTTATAATTTATTTATTTTAGGAGTGACTATAATGTGCTTTCAACGGAAAGTCCTCAAGGCAATTTACAAAACATAAGAATACCAATAAAAACACAGTATCATAAAAACATTAATAATAAAACAATTCTTTTATAAGTCAGGGAATATCACTGGATCTCCTCAGGCCCTTTAGTGCAAAGTGGCTTCACTACATCAGAAAAACAACAACACCCAGAGCTGTGTGGTGGCATACTGGAAAACCCTACCCGACAGCCCTCTGCGCTTTTCAAGACATACTGTAGGTGTGATACATATTTGGTAATGGAATGAAGTTGAATCACATTCATTGGTGACTGTTCTACAGCTCATGTGTGTTGGATCAATGGGTGCACATGGACAATCTTTTAAGGAGGGCAACTGGCCAATGAAATAAGGTAAAGGGGAAATGAAGCAAGCAAAAGGGTTGGGATGCACACACCCTAAATTAGCCCTGATTCACGCAACTACTTGTTTTTCAATCCATGCAGACTTCATTGCACATGGTAAACTGGTTGAATCATTGCTAGCATGCCAATTATGGTGGGTGGGTGAGAATTCTCACAGCTATGGATGTGCTGGAAGTCTATAGCTATGCTACGATGGTCTCTCCACAGAGCCAGATAACGTTACATGCCACATAGACAAAAGGGCCTGAGGGCTGCAGCCAAGTACAACTGTCCTAACTGTCTAATGGACCTAAACTACCTCTTGTGTCTGATGTAGCTCCTGAGTGACACAAGGTCTTTCTTGTTCTTATAGACTATAACTGAGATGTTGCTTCAGGAATGAGACCGGTGTGTGCCATTGGAGCAGTCTTTTCTTCTCCAGAAGATATCCCACAAGGCAGTGGCAGTTTAGGATCTGACTTCTCCTTCTCCTAGATGGGCTACCTTCACAGGTTTATGAGGCCCATCAGCCTCTCACTTCCCTCTACAGTGTATGCAGAAACCGCCTTCTTGTCTTCACATGCAGGGGAAGTCCCTAACTCACTGAGGGTTTGAGATCCATCAGCTACCCTCACCCGGTTTAGCAGTCCAGTCAAATCCATTCCCGGGGTGTGGCCACTTTCACTTGCTGACAGCTTCTAGGAGCCACAGGTGAGAGCTGAGTGCAGGGCGGGGGGGACCAAAGGTGGACAAACGACCCCAGAAGGAGCACAGTGTGTACTACCCTTCTTCTATCACCCAGACACACCCTTTGAAGAAGTGGACTAAAAGGTATTATAGAGGTTCATCAAACTATGTATGGGATAGAGGAAGATGAGAGATAATTCTGTCCCCTCTCTAAGAACAGCCTTGCTAGATCAAACCAAATCTCCATCTAATTCAGCATCTTGTTCCCACAATAGCCAACCAGATGCCACCAGGAAGCCAAGAATTAGGACATAAACTGAACAGCACTCTCCTATTCAATATTTAAATTTATTCATTGACCAATTCTCAGTAGATTCTGGACTGGCAAAAAGAAGAAGAGTACTTCACATAATGAACTTAGTAATTCACTGCCACAATGCTTGGATGGCTTCAAAATGTGGTTTGGCTGTTTTAAGACAAATTCATGGCAGAAAGGTCTACCAGTCAGACCAGGGGTGCCAACTTGAATAACATATTGTAGGGGCCCAGGTAAGCCCCGCCCCACATAATCGATCACACAGCATGGTCACACACACCTTTTTGAATGAGAATGCCCACCAACTTTGCGGGAGCCCAGCCCCCTGAAATATTTTATTGCGAGGGTCAGAGCCCCTGTGGCCCCTAGGAGTTGGCTCCTATGAGTCAGGCAGGAATTATAAGTTGGGGGGCAGTATGCCTTTGCATAGTGTTTACTGAGGAGGGTGGGCAAGCGGCAGGGGGTTGTTGCTGCCATTAAGCTCTGCTTGTGGGCGTCCGAGAAGCACCTAACCAGCCACGTTTGAAAACAACATGCTGGAGTTCTGATCTGAACCAGAAAGGCTTTTCTCATGTTTGAAATAGTCTAATGGCAAAAGCTGCTGGCACACGGTCTTCCTGTTTGTGTATTCACTTGACCGAATACTGCTCAGGGAACACATATCCATAACACCCCCCCCTTTTCCTATCCTGAAATTAAGTAATTCATTTATACAGATGCCACTGTTCAACCAAGTTTAATGCATAGGTCAAAATCCTGCATTTTTATGCAAACTTTTTACAGTTTAATTTTGTGGGACTGAAATGATTTTTAAAAAATTATAAAAGAAGAAACAGAGATAATTTCAAAATGTTCTCAGGCACTATACTGCAACTGCAAAATATACTCAAAAAGTTATTGGAGAAAAATATTAGATGGATGAGAATATAAGCAGTTCATTTCCCCCCAGAATGCTAACTTCATTTGTGATGAAAAGGCACGGTAGCCATGGAAATTAGATGATAATTGGCTTACCTGACTACTATTTGCATTTTCACTCTGATAACATGGTGTTATAAAGGGCTATTTATAGGTATGTCCATGTTTGCACACTAATTTAAAAATACACCTCATTACACACAGTCCCCAAGTTATTGCATTATTTTGGACATGTGCCAGATCTCATAAAGCAGGTATACTAAACAAGGTTGCTCATCTACATAATTTATAGAAATTGTTTTTAGTGTTATGTTTGGGTGTAAGATGCCTTGAATATCCAATTAATGTTACAGGGTTGGTAAATAAATAAACTACTGATTTAACTACTTTTAAATGCTAATTTTAATTTAAAATTAGCATTTAAAAGTAGTTAAATCAGTAGTTAGACTTTGAATAAGTGCTCTAGGATTTTCGGATTTGGGGGAGGTTTGACCACTAAAAAACTACCATCACACTGAGTCAACAACTGCAAGGAAATATTAGAAATGCCGCTTCTCACATAACACTGTATAGCTATGTAGATACATTGGATGTGTTGGGTATCAATAGTTAAACAGAATGTACTATCTGGGTTATGGGCTGCAACTATGCATTAGTGGTCAGGTCATATGCACGGGGAGTGGGCAAGTGCAGATCTGCAGTAGAGAGATGGCAGGCACAAAGAGGGGTGTTTAATCCTTCCTAGTTTCCATGTTTCCTTGATGCCACTTTCCCCACCCCCGGACTAACCAGGGGAGGACTTTGGTAATCTTTCATAATATGGGACCCTGTGCGAGGCCAAAATTTGGCGTCCCCAAATGGATCTTTTCAATCACGGATCTTCTCAATTTTGCGCTCGCTTGGCTCCGTGCCCTGTGGGGGATGGGACGGCCCACACTGCTCCACATCCAATGCTGGGAGCAACCCTTCCCCTTGCTGGGTCCCAACTTGTCTCAAACACACCCAGACCAACAAGGACGAGGGACTAGACTTCTATTCTTTATTGGCAAAGAACTTGATTACATCGGCTCCTACTGTGCAAGCAGAATGCAGCAATGCTCTCTGCTAACTAGGCAACCTATGATTGCAGAGTTGCACTCCACCTCAGATAGCTGGGGCAACAGTGTAGGCCTGCCCTCCTGCCTTCTTAACCCCCCTAGTCTGACACATTGCTTCAAGCCCTTCCTTGAGCGTGGAGTCAACGAAGGGGGGGACCCTGGGGGTACCAAAGGCTCCCTCTGGGAGCGCCACAGGCTCTCCACACTCCAAGGTTGCCCGCAGCTCTTCTCCTGCCTCCTTCTACCGTGTCTCTAGTTGCCCACTTCTCCTCATCTTCCACCACCAACACCAACAGGCCGACAATGCAGGAGCTAGAGGTGCTGGGCTAGGAGCCTTCGGGATGCCCAAACTTAACAGCATCGATCAAGAGAAACAAAAGCTTGTCCTCTCCTTTATCTACTCAATGACAGCAGAATATTGCTGAAATTTTAGCGCTGATAAAAAGATTCTTTATAAATCTATCACCTTTTAAGGAGTTGACCAAGGTAGGGGATTAATGAAGACATTCACACAGAATGTTCATAGGGAAGTCATAGTTATAACATGATGCTATATACAAAGTCAGAACAGTTTCTTTCGAGCTCTTTTTGATGCAAACCTACTCATTATATCAATCAGTAAGTCACATCATTTTCTATGCCTAGATAGTAAAATCTGCCTGTTTTTCTTCTTTTTTTAAAAAAAATGGCATGTGTCTGAGCCACAGAGATTATGGAGCCCTGGGCTGCAGATTGCTCAGCACTGCTCCTGGGTGGCACAGAACCCCACAAATCATTGGCCGCTTCCCCTAGATGCACCTCCTCCTGACCTGCTTCCTCTGCCCACACATCCCCATTACCCCAACCCAGCCCCTCCCCATTTCCCAGCTAAGTCTGCTTGGCATCACTGTTTGCTTTCTCAAATCAATACTTGGGCTGTGATGGGAACCACTTAGCTGAAAGGAAGAAGATCCACTGAAATCAGAGGACCTCAAACTAGTTCTGTGTTTTCAGGGTTGGTGTGTTGAATTCAGATCCCATTCATCCACAAACCCATTTGGTAATCAACAATTAGTTACTGTTTTTACAACTGAAATCCCCATATAATTATGACTTGTTTTATTAGGTCAGGGTACAATTAAATGTAAGTAGGAAACCCTTGGCACATGTACGTTGCTCTACGTAGGGTTGCTGTCTTACACCAAGTTCGGTGCATGTAATTCCAGTTCCAGTCACTGAAACTTTAAAGTTTTTAATTAGATACAACATTACATAATACTACTTTAATGCACTAACTACACTACAAGTACTTTTTATGCTGCATGAAATCAGCCCAAGTTTGCTACACCCATAATTATCCAGATACTTATCTCGGCATTCCTATCTTAAAGCAATTGCACTGCTAAGTGTGCCACGGCTGATTGGCTAGCCCTGCAACAGCTTTGAGAAATGCGTAGTAGGGACGTGCCCAAAGGTAAAAGACTTCTGGGAAAAGATTTAGAATGAAATGAAAAAGGTGTTGGAAAAACACATTTAAAAAGAAACCAGAAGCCTTTTTACTGGGCATCCTAGGCCAAGAAATCCCAAAATGTGATAGAACTGTATTTATGTATGCCACAACAGCAGCTAGAATTTTGATAGCTAAAAACTGGAAGACAGAGGAATTACCAACGATTGAAGAATGGCAGATGAAAATGATGGACTATATGGAACTTGCTGAGATGACCGGGAAACTTCGTGACGAGAGGAACGACGCAGTGAGAGAAGAATGGAAGAAATATAAAACGTATTTGAAAAAATATAGTAAGATTGAAATTTAGAAGGAACTTGGAAGAAATGTTAGACTGCAGATTTAGAACTATGTTAAGTGTTAAGGAAATGTGAAATAATGAATTAAGAAAATAATTTAAGAAATGGATAAGATTTTTTGGAAAATATGGTTTGTACAATGTAAAGAAATTACTAAAGATGAATGACAGTGAACGCAGGAAGGGCAGATGTGAGGAAGTCAAGCAACAATGTTAAGGAAAGAAGCAGTCTTTAACAAATAATTTTATGTTTTTCATTTTTGTATTTTGTAGTTTGTGTAGTTTTTATTTTTATATTTGTAATGTGTTTGTAATTGTTGTATTGGTTTGTTTTATGTATTTTGTTGATGTTTTGAAAAAAGTTAATAAATATTTTTTTTAAAAAAAAAGAGAGAGAAATGCGTAGTAGGATCGATCAGATAAATGTAACACTAATGTTGTGAAATGCATGGCAGCAGGTCAGATTGAAAACTGGGAATGAACATGTGTCCTGAGACCCTTTTCTACAGTGCATTGTGTTTCATTTGCACACTCCACCAGGGATGGGGAATTTGTGGCTCTCCACCTGGTGTTTGACACCCATCAACCCCCATGAGCACAGCCAACTTTCAGGGATTGTGGGAGTTGTAAACCAGTGACAAGCTGTGGGTCACAGATTCCCCATCCCCACACTAGGCAATCAAAATGCAAAACTCATTCAAATAGATGAACCTTATAAAGTTTAATGAATTCTGATTAACAAAGAAGAAACTACTGAAGGTACGCATCCTTAGGAGGACCATAGATCAGAATGAAAAGTCCATTCAGATGAGATAGCCAATCAATGCAAGCAACAGTAGGGTTACACTCTCAGGTAGTTAAAAGGCAGCTGGTCTCCAGCTTTCTCGCTGTGTAGAGATGGCCCAGCAATCCACCAATGCTTCTTGGTCAACCAACCCATCAGTCAAATCTTTTCTAATAAAGATTTCTCTTGTACTTTCATTTATGTCAATGGGAAACACTTCAAGAGAGCAAGCTAATTTTGAGAAAGTAATTTAAGATTAAAACAAATTATTATTTTCGGACTGTATGTACAGGGGGAAAACCTGTGTAAATAATACCGCTATTGTACAAAATGGAACAAGGATTTGGGTGAGGATGTCAGAAAATGTTTGGCAGTGTTTTCACTATTCCTAGCTTGAATAAATGTTAAAATTGTAATGTTTGCTGTAGTCAACAACAATTTATTTATTGCATTAGCCATATGGCCATAGCACATTGTGAGAGACCAGGCAGTGACCTGTCGCGATTATACATAGAATACTACGAATACAGTTAGAACATTAAGTGTAAAATCATGCTGAGTAATACAGATGAGATAAAGAGCAATAACAGGGCATGTCGACTGTGTCTATGGCAGGAAGTTACATAGGACTAGGGCTGAGGTAGCTTGAATAAACGTTAAAATTGTAATGTTTGCTGTGGTCTATTTCTCAGAATCCTCTTTAACTTCCTTTTTTTAAAAAAAAATATAAATCTTTATTGAAAATTATAACATTCATACATTAAAAACAACACACAGCAAAACAGACACCACACACAAAAAAACTCTAAACCTAAACCTAAAAGTAAATATCAAACATAAAAAATGGTAATAATAATAATACACCAAAGGAAAAAGAAAAATTATAACCAAAACAAGTCATGCATATTCATTCATTCTATTAATAACATATCAATATTCACTACTTAAATAAATAAATCATAACCAATCAAAATTAGTCATAAATCATAATACCTGATTATAAACTTTACTTAGGCTTCCGCCTGCCCTCCTCTCGGGTTGCTTAATTTACTCGATACTGCATTCCTCAACCACTTAACCAAACTTCTTGTGAATTTATTAACTTCTTATCATTCCTTCCCCTTATTACCAATACAGAAAATTAGAAATGGATCCAAGTTTTTATATTCGGGCACTGTTTTTTCGTATATACTCCAAATTTCTCCCAACTTTGGTTAAATTTTTGATTACTTCCGCCTCTTATAAATTCTGTTAATTTTGCCAGGGCATGTCGACTGTGTCTATGGCAGGAAGTTACATAGGACTAGGGCTGAGGTAGCTTAAAATTGTAATGTTTGCTGTAGTCTATTTCTCAGAATCCTCTTTAACTTCCAAGGTGGAACTGGCTGTGCCAATGGACAAATGGAACCCTTGCTTTCAAATCTGAGGAAGTGTTTTCCCTTGCCCAAGCCGTTCCCTGGGCCTTATGAGATGGTAATAGAAGGGCTGCTCCAAATCCCATGTACATATGGGTGGGATTCAACAGAGCACGGGTGTTGCTAATGATTCCCTAGACTGCGGCCCAAAGATGGTCCCATCTCCTCAAAAGGTCTCATGGCATCTCAATCTGCAATGTAAGATCAAGCCCATCAAACAGTACTCTAAAGAGGCTGGTGGGTTATCCGGATCAAGGTACAGCTCCAGCCTCTGAATCAGGCTGAGAGCCAAGAGTGCTCAGTTTTGAGAGGCCCCCAGAGCAGGGGGCAATGTAAGTATCTGGATTGAACCCAGTGCACTGCCTTTTCAAATTCATTCGCAACGCTGTTTGAATATCGAGGCTTTGGCAAACCTCAGGCCCTAATGGCCTAATGGTGTGGTGCCTAGTCTTGGGCTTAGATCAGAGGGGATCAGGTTCAAATCTCCACCCATCCATGAAACTCACTTGATGGTCTTGAGCAATTTTCACCTGCCACCCCAATCCTAACTCTTGGAGAATTGTCAGATCCTTCCATCCCTACTTGGGAGTAAGCACCATTAAACTCACTAGGACTTGTTTTCGACATGTATAAGATTGTGCTAGACAGGTTTGTGAATTGCCTCTAGTGTGTGAGCGTTGCTGCACCTGACCGCGTCTGGATTCCAGCTTTTCGGGACTGCCCATCTTACTGTCACAGGGCTACGAGGAGCTATCACATGTTAATCTTGACTGACATGCATTGAGTCATTCTCATTTGTTGATAGGCACATTTATTTGTAGCGGTTGCTAATCCATGGATATTTTGCTCAAATGTGTTGCTTAAATGTTGTGAAAAATGAAACTGTGCCTCTCACCTGGGATGTCGCAGCATAAGGCAGAAATAAAAGCCTATAGTTCCACGTTGATCTGTAAGAATGAAAAGGCATTTGTAGGAGGCAGGGAGCGAGTCTGACTGTCATAAATCATGCAGTGGCCATGACAATATCCAGGTAATTTGCTCCCATCTGTAACACAGACATTTTACCATTCTTTTGCTGCTCTCCGTATGTTATCTAAAACGATGTTTGTTTCAGTTCCAACTTTTCAGATTTGCACATGGTAAACATGCAACATTAACAGGTGTGAAAGTTCTGTCATACCTCTTGCATCTCTTGGGAGCAACCAGGGGTAGGCAACCTAAGGCCTGTGGGCCAGATGCAGCCCAATTGCCTTCTCAATCCGGCCCACAGATGGTCCGGGAATCAGCATGTTTCTACATGAAGAAGAGAAGAAGAAGAGTTTGGATTTGATATCCCGCTTTTCACTACCCGAAGGAGTCTCAAAGCGGCTAACATTCTCCTTTCCCTTCCTCCCCCACAACAAACACTCTGTGAGGTGAGTGGGGCTGAGAGACTTCAAAGAAGTGTGACTAGCCCAAGGTCACCCAGCAGCTGCATGTGGAGGAGCGGAGACGCGAACCCGGTTCCCCAGATTACGAGTCCACCGTTCTTAACCACTACACCACTACACCACACTGAGTAGAATGTGTGCTTTTATTTAAAACTAGTGGTTTAAACCCGTTAAAATAACGGGCGCTAGAACATTTCTGACACAAAAATAGAAATAACACGCTGCCGCAGACACCCACGGCCGATGCCGAGCTCGAGCTCAGCAGAACCCTGCCTTAATCCCGCCCCTCTGGTCTGGGCTGCCTGGCGGGCTAGGCCTGTGCTTGCTGCTGAGGGAATGGAGTTAAGGGCTGGGAGCAGCCATGATGGTAGGTTCCTGTGGAGCTCCCGCGCCATTGTGGTGAGGTCTTCTGGCCGGGGGAAGGGGCAGCTGAGGGAGAGCGGCGACAGGAGGGGGCTTTTTTCCCTGGAGTGGTGTGGGGCTGGGGGACGGTAGAACAGGTTTCCTTCCGGATGTGTGGGGCTCCCAGCCCCTTTCGGAGTGTGGGGCGGTGGGTGGGGAAGCGAGGGGGGTGAGGCGGCGGCATCATCTCCTGGGAGGCTTCCCCCCCCCCCCAGTTCTCCTCCTCCTGCCCAGCGGCGAGAGTGGCAGCGTGTCCTCCCTTCTCGGCCGCCCTTCAGCCTCTGGTGCGCCAGCGTTCCATTTCAACCGCCGCTTCAACTGCCGTCTCTCTGCTCCAATCCCTGTGTCCGTGGGGCACATGCTCAGTAGCGCAAACCCAGAGACACACGGACTGGATGCAGAGACACTTGCGTTTTATATATATAGATGCATCTCTGGGTTATTTGTGGGGCATAGGAATTCGTTCATTCCCCCCCCAAAAAAAATATAGTCCGGCCCACCACATGGTCTGAGGGATGGTGGACTGGCCCACGGCTGAAAAAGGTTGCTGACTCCTGAACTAGACAATTGAGCCACTTCCAGAGCGTCAGTACCTTGCAGATGGGCTTCAGTTGCTCACTGACAAAATCACACTGTACAGCTGAAGTGGATTTGGTGCTCCCGTGCAACAAACCCACTTAAAACAAAATCACTTTGGGGGGGGGGAACACCCCAGGGGAAGGATTCAGCATTCCTCTATCACTGAAAAATTCCCCTGCAATTGCAGTAGAGAAGTGGCGGGAGGGAAGCTTTCGCCCTTCCCCTGCAATATTTAGCCTCAGCTTCATTCTTCCTGCCCAATTGAGAGCAAGCAACTGAGAGTCCCATTGCTGTTGAAAAGTGGGAGGAGGAAATACCGTGCATGCTTCCTCCTATCCATCCCTCACGCCTTTCAGATGGCTACTAGTCCACACCTGCTACGCAAGTCTGGAGGCAAACAAGTGACTGCTGCCTATTTCTGGCCTTGCAGCATAACACCAAGAGGGCTGCCATATTTCAAAAAGTAAAAACCAGGACACCCCAAAGGCTGTTGAACTTTTCTTTAGGAAACACCTAAAATGCCCCCAAAACATGATTTTTTGATTCACATGCCTAAGATCCAGGACAAAGCGCTGCCATTCGGAAATTCCCCCAGATGTCAATTCCACCTTTGAAATCCCAGTAACGTCCGGATGTATGGCAGCCCTAAATACCAATGGGAAGGAAGAAGCTGTTTTACTAGCAAAATGATGATGGGTTGGGTAAACGTGGAGGGAAACCTCCATCTTGCAGAGCCTGTTAGGGAAAGGCTTATTTCATTTCCTTTATTGAAAAATTAATATCAACCCACACGAGTTCTCAGTTTACAACAGCTTGCAGCATTAAGGATGTACAATAAGAAAGCAAGCAAAACCATGAAACATTTCCCCACGGAGTGTCTGTGCCACCCATTATCAAGGAAGGGTATGTAAACTTTTGCTTCAGAACGAAATGCTTTTTATTCCTATCCCCACCACCTGTAAATTGTCAGTAACAATGTAAAGTTTTAAGTTTTGGTAGCAAAATTTCTTTGCTTCCCACATCAATCCTGTGTTATTTTCTCTTTGTCTGCAGACAGGAACGCTCTTGTATTTTTAATCTCTGCACATCGTCTAGATAATTCAAAGTGCTTTATAAATAATAATAATGCAATGAGAGCCAGTGTGGTGTAGTGGTTAAGAGTGGTAGACTCGTAATCTGGTGAACCGGGTTCGCGTCTCCGCTCCTCCACATGCAGCTGCTGGGTGACCTTGGGCTAGTCACACTTCTCTGAAGTCTCTCAGCCCCACTCACCTCACAGAGTGTTTGTTGTGGGGGAGGAAGGGAAAGGAGAATGTTAGCCGCTTTGAGACTCCTTCGGGTAGTGAAAAGCGGGATATCAAATCCAAACTCTTCTTCTTCTTCTTCTTCTTCTTCTTCTTCTTCTTCTTCTTCTTCTTCTTCTTCTTCTTCATCTACAGCAACAAGGCACAACGAAAACACAGGCCGAGAGACCAGACATCCTGCAGGATAGGCAAAAACGGGAAATGTAGGGAAGGGAGATGTGTTTGGGGTATGCCATCATAAAGATGTGAGTTTTAAACAGGCATTTAAATCTCTGAGGTAGTTAGTTAGTTCTGGTAGTGAAGAGGAGAAGAGGAGAAAGTGCCATGGAAGAGGTAAGTATGGATTTGTGGAACAGAGCAGTTTCAAAGGAACAAATATTTCAAGAAGGGGCATAGGAAGAAAGAAGAGGAGAAAAAAAAACCAGAGTGCTCACATGTGGGCATTCAAAAGTCAGCAATGGTGGCAGCTGGTGCCTTCTGGGGCTGGTAGGGAGGTAAAGGAAATGGAACAGCAAGGAATGGAAAGAGGAAGCTGGTATAAATGCAGGAATATGGAACATGGCAATGTAGAACAGAGACACCTAACATGGTGAATAATGTATTGTTGAATAACACAGCGCAGGGTTTCAAGTGTGTGTCCATTTCAGATAGTATATTGATGCAAGCAAAGGAGATCTAGCAGCCAATTCCACCACCCCTTCCACTTGGACGACAAAAACAGATGTAAACATTAAAGCATTTGTTTTTTAATGGGAAATGGAAACTATCCCGGCCACCTACCTGCTCTCCTCCTAACAGGACTTGTTCCTTTTGAATGGAACAGACTTTCCAAGTGTCCCTATTTTCCAGAGAGAGTCCCGGATTTACAGAAGCCATTCCTGTTTCTGATTTGATCCCGGAATGTCCCGCTTTTCCTTAGGATGTCCCTATTTTCATCAGAGAAATGTTGGAGGGTATGGTAGGACATCCCTATTTTTATTGGGGAAATGCTGGAGGGTATGCAGAAACTGCATTTATCCACATTTTCTCATTTTTCTCTTGCTTTGGAAAAGTTCTGGATGTTACAGGTGTTGGCACAGAGCATGTAAACAGGTTCCAGCAGAACTCAGAGGAGTATTGAGACATGCCCAAATAGATGACTTTAGGGGATTAGGGGTTAGAGATTAAAGAAGTTTCTATTACTGCTGGAAAAGAATACAAAAGGCAACTAGAATTATTTCAAGGAAAGCACACAGTGTGCTTGGATTGTAGCACAACCTGCTTGGAAACATATTGCGTTCCCAGAGTTTCTAGTTGAACGAAATGTTTTTCTAATTGCACAATATTCACCTCTTTGGATGGCTTTTGATAATTACTGAATTACTGAGCATTTTTTTTAATAAAATGGGAGCAGTGTGATCCATCAATTAAATAGATGAATGAACAGCATTTGTTTTTTAAAACAAAACACAGTATTCATAGCAATTATATGCTTGTCCTTATGCTTGCAATGCAGGAAAGCCCGTCTTTCTCGTTTGTAGGATGAACAGTTTTTGCTGATTCATAGTTTTTACAGGTACATAGCCAGTCAGTCCGGGGAGACAGCCAAGTTTCTTGTCTCTGGCAACTTGTTTGCTTCCGGTTTTATTGCGCAAACATGAAAGTTGTGGGGGTTTAAAGGAAGAAGCTCTGTAATTCTGAATTGTGTTGAAATGGGTACAAATCCATATCCTCCAACATTTGTCCGATGAAAATAGGGACACCCCATTCCATAACAATAATTTTACTATTTATACCCCACACATCTTACTGGGTTGCCCCAGCCACTCTGGGCAGCTTCCAACATATATAAAAACATAATAAAACATTACACTTTTTTTAAAAAAACCTTTCCTATACAGGATTGCCTTCAGATGGCTCAGGGGGGTTGTATAACTCCATACCCTCCAACATTTCTCTGATGAAAATAGGGACATCCTAAGGAAAAGTTGGACATTCCAGGATCAAATCGGAAACCGGGGCTGCTTCTCTAAATCAGGGATGCCCCTGGAAAATAGGGACACTTGGAGGGTCTGCAAATCTTTATTGATATTTTTAATTTTTTATTTTTTTTTTTTAAAAAACAGGTAATCTTAAAACATAGCTGTCAACCCTCCCTGCTGTTTCCCAATGCTATAATAAGGGAATTTCCCACAAAAAAGGAAAAGGTTGACAGCTATGTCTTAAGAGCTTATGCCCAGAAGAGATTATATCCAGTCTTATATCAGAACAAAGGATGCACCCAGTTCATCAACCAATTTCCAGCACACGCCATTGAAATGTTTCTGGAAACCTACAAAGCAGCACATAAAGACAAACTAGTCAGAGCTCACCTGGAGTACTGTGTCCAGTTCTGGGCACCCAGTTCAAGAAGGATACTGACAAGCTGGAAGGTGTCCAGAGGAGGGCAACCAAAATGGTCAAAGGCCTGGAAACGATGCCTTATGAGGAACGGCTTAGGGAGCTGGGTATGTTTAGCCTGGAGAAGAGAAGGTTAAGGGGTGATATGATAGCCATGTTCAAATATATAAAAGGATGTCATATAGAGGAGGGAGAAAGGTTGTTTTCTGCTGCTCCAGAGAAGCGGACACGGGGCAATGGATTCAAACTACAAGAAAGAAGATTCCACCTAAACATTAGGAAGAACTTCCTGACAGTAAGAGCTGTTCGACAGTGGAATTGGCTGCCAAGGAGTGTGGTGGAGTCTCCTTCTTTGGAGGTCTTTAAGCGGAGGCTTGACAGCCTCTTCCCAGTGCTTATTACTTTTGAATAAAGGATACAAAAGCTGTTTAGCAGATCATTTCGGACAATGGTTCAACAAATTGGAGAAACAATCAGCTGTTTTCAGAAACCACCCTTAAAAAAACAAACCCATAGCAGTTGCAGATAAGCCTTATTGCAGACCCAGCTGCCACGGGAGACCTTTTTTGGGGGGGGGCAAGGCCACAGCTGTATTGGCAATAGATCGTGGGAGTTTGGCTTGGCACTGGGGCAGGATATGCTTGTTGCACAACCCTTCCACTGTGTGGTGTGTAAGCCCTCACCCCCCAGGGGAAACCCTGATAAGCTGCTGTGGGGATACGATATGGTTGGCCCTCGGCTGCCTTATCCCACCTTGCCATCTGAGCTAGGATCATGGATCATGGATATTGAGGCAGATACCTGCATCCCAAAGGGGGTTCCTCAAAATGATGTGTAAGCCAGGAGTTCATTCCTGGTACGTATTTCCATTAGAGAACCAACCAAATGCCAAATTTTGCCTAGTTGTGACAGGTACATACAACAGTAGCAATACTCAATCATTCTGTGGGTGAAATTCCTTCCCAGCCTTGGCAAACAACCATTGACTATGTCCACCCACAGCAGGGATTGAGGAGAACATTGTTTCTCTCTCTCTCTCTCTCTCTCTCTCTCTCTCTCTCTCTCTCTCTCTCTTAAAAAAAATAATTTTATTAATTTTCTTTTCTCAAAACAAATATCCAATATCATTTCTAAGCATACATATTCCAATTCCCCCCCTCCCTGTTGACTTCCCTCAACTACCATTTCTGGTTTATTATGTCAGATGATACGGTACATTCGGCTGTTAATATACAATACTATGTTATCACGTTGTTGTACTTCTTGTTCTCGGTAAATAAAATTGTAAATGTTTATTTAAATCCTGCCAACGAGACCATTTCTTTCTGTTGTTTCTGCAAATATATTGTAAAGGGTTCCCATGCTTTTTCAAAGTCACTATTGTCCTTTTCACACAGTTTGTCCATTAACTTTGTTAACTCTGCATAGTTCATCAACTTTTCTTGCCATTCTGTTTTTTTTTTATTAAAGATTTTCATCAACTTTTCTTGCCATTCTGTTTGACTGAACAACTATGAGGAGAACATAGTTATTCAGCCAAACAGAACTTAGGGAGCGGAGGATGGGGGAATATTTGGAGAAGTGGCAGAGGCAGGCTTGGCTATTTCTCGTGTGTTGTTAACTCTGCATAGTTCATCAACTTTTCTTGCCATTCTGTTTGACTGAACAACTATGAGGAGAACATAGTTATTCAGCCAAACAGAACTTAGGGAGCGGAGGATGGGGGAATATTTGGAGAAGTGGCAGAGGCAGGCTTGGCTAAATAGCCCACGAGTAGACCAGAGACGGCCCAGTCTTGACTCCAGTCCATTCATGGGCCCACCTCCTCAGGAGTCAACAAGTGCACTGATTGGCTCTCTTGAAGGATGCCTGCCCCTCAACCTTCCAATGGCACAACAGCCCCATCACATCCCTCAGCAATGCAGACAAGCGAAGATGGTGATCTCCACCTGTCTCCTCCTCACTCGGTTTCAAAAAAGGAGCTCCCAGGTAAGTCTGGAACTCAGGTTTTATTTGAAGCAAGTAATATAATCTAGTTAGGATACCTGCATAATAATTGCGAAATACGGCCGTGTGAGAAAAAGGCAAATTTCTTAACTGGGAATTAATGTCAGGGGAATAAATAAAGACTGCACGTTTTTAGGCTGTAGCTTTGCTTAGTCATTTGTGAGTTTTAAAATGGCTGACATGAAATAGCATGCAAAATTTCACTCTCCCCAAAGTATCCCTTGATTTGGTTACTGACTAAGAATTCTTTAAAATGAGGCACAGCAGTTTTTAACCCACCTGCCCTGTATAACACCTCTGTGCTGGTGTGGTTGCCATGAAAGAGGGTCTTACTAGCACACGTTTTGGGGTTGCCAACCTGTTTGCAATTTTTGGATACTGGCTGTAAAAGACATAAGTCTGATTATTGGACGGGAAGTGTTGTTAGACTCAAAGCTGTGCTTATTTTCAATGTTTGTCTGTTAAAATTCTGATTTTGCCCTTGGTTCTATATCTCTAGGTCACTGACCATTTGTTTGTGTCCCAAGGCTGGACGGATACTTTTAACTTCTCTCTGGGAAGTTGGTTAAATAGGTGCTAACTTCCAATTCTGGTTACTGGACAAGAAAGCACAATTTTAGTGCTTGAACCAGTAAAATCCTGGCTGTATAGCTGGCGGCCCAAGGACAAATGTCTTCATAGAATTGTAGCGTTGGAAGGGACCCCAAGAGTCATCTAGTCCAACCCCCTGCAATCCAGGAATCTCAACTGGAGCATCCAAGACAGATTGCCAACCTTCCAAAGAAGGAGACTCCACAACATCCCAGGGGAGTCTGTTCCACTGTCAAACATTTTTTTACTGTCAGAAAGTTCTTCCTGATGTTTAGTCGGAATCTCCTTTCTTGTAACTTGTTTCCTCTTCCATATGACAGCCCTTCAGATATTTTCTTGATTCACAAAAGTATTTGAAGATGGCTATCATATCTCCTCTCAGCCTCCTCTTCCAATGTTTCCAAAGGTTCCTCAGGTTCACCACTGGGTGAACCACTAAGGAAACAAATTCTATAATCGTAGCCCTACCAGTGACAGTTCTTGTCTATGAAACTTTGTAGCTGGTCCTACCAAGTCTATGATCTTTGTGGTAGTCAATGAATGAATGCAATGCAATAATATGTTTGGGTTGTGAGTAGCTGGGTGCATTTTAATTGGCTTTTTAGGTGCAAACAGTCCCTCATAACCCAGCTTCTCATGTTTATTTCTTTTATACATCCAAATATAGGAATTAGGATGAATTAATTGTATGTCAATTAATGCTATACCATGCTTGGGTATGACAAACTTTGCCATTATAAAATAAAAATGGAGTGCAGGGTCTATTTCTGTAGCCCATCTGCATTTCCCCTTTCAAAGAGCATGCAGCTTATTATTTTGTATGCTGTACAATCCTGAAGACAGAATTCTAAATATCTTCAAGGGCCTGAGCAATGATTGCTATGCGAACCATAACAATCAGTTTCCTGCCTTTGGGCAATTAGAATCTGAACCTGAATGTTCCATTAGCATAGTTTTTGCATATAATTTGCTATTTTACTTATAACACATCACTCTGATTGCCTTTTAGCATTTCTCCACTTTTTGTGTCATTAGTTTTTTGTTTGTTTTTTTGCATGCAAAACCCTGCATTTTGGTGAGGGGAAATCAGAATAATGTTCAGACTTATCTTATTGCTTTTCCTTTTTTTAAAATAGATCTCTCAGGGAGCACACTTTGAAGTCAAGGAAGACAACGTAAAATACTATGGGGGTGTTTATAGCTAATATATATGACAATACGCAATGGTGATCTTGATTCAGTACTGTAGTCATTTTGACATTGATTCAGCTTCCCTTAAAATTCTTCTAGTGTTTTACCTCCAGTGGAAGATCCAATATTGCTTTGAATTTGAGTTAAAGCTTAGAGATGTGTGGATTCCCACCGACCCACCTGGAAAATGATCAGCTTGTCTTGAAGTGTCCCCATCCCCGTCCCCGCTTTGAATTTTTCTCTAGGAAAAATCCAGGGACAACCTAGGGGTAGAAAAGGCTTTCCTGAGAATGTTTGCTTTCCTATCAAAACGTGGTTTTTCAGTTTGAATCATAAAATTGCAGATCAGGGAAGCACAAAAGAGGTTGCTTGGGTTCAGCCTCTTGCAATGAATGTATGAATAAGATTTCACATTCTTAACCATAATGGGAAATGTTACAGAGACATAAACTGGAACACAACAAGAGCTGTGCTGGATCACATCCAGCCCACCCTTTTGTTCCCACGGTGGCCAATCAGATGCATATGCGAAGTACACAAGCAGGAACTGAGCATGCTACCTCTGTCCCTCTGGTTTTGTGAGTTTTCCATATCTGGTGGGTGCTGATCCGAGAGACTTAGGACATTCTTTGGAGCAGACAAGGTTTGGATTGTGCTGCTACATGTGTAAGAGTCAGAAGTAAGCCCCATTGAGTCCAATGGGTCTGACTCCCCGTTAAGTGTGTATAGAATTGCAGCTTTAAGCTCACATGTAACCATGAAGTCATTGCTCTGCAGACTGAAAGGTGACATCTCTTGCTCTTCCTAACGGTCTTGTCCTGCTTCTCCACTGTGGTCCTCCTGGTCTTCCCCTGAGGCAGGGAAGATGCATTTATTCCTCATGTGATGAAGTGAGAAAGAGACCAAGTGGTCCAGTCACCTTTAAGGTCAGTGAGATTGACAAGCACTGGAGAAAGTTTATAGGCCTTTCCCTAAAGAAAACCCACATAACTGAAATGAGCACTGGCCGAGGGGAATTCCCCAGCAGTGGCCAGTGAACAAGTGTGCCCTAGCTGTAGGAATGTTCAGGGTGGCAGGAGAGGATATATTGTTTATTAATATCCTTCCTAACTTGCACCAGCAAGTTTCTTTACTTAGCAGAGTTAACATTCCCTTCTAACATGCACAGCAGATAGCTGGTTGCAGGCTTGTGTAAGCCTCTCACTACATATTCCTGGTAAATTTCCTTTAATTCCCCTTAAAAGAATAAAGACACAACAATCTTATTCAAAGTTGATAAAAGAAGTTTACTCACATCAGTTCACAGTCGGATTCCTGAAGGCAGACTTAGTTACAAATATGTACATGTGGATCTACCCCATATGGGGGAATAATCCCAGTGCTTCTGCTAGCTGAGAAGCTAGCGGAGCATTCCTAGCTAAGAAGCTGGTCCAACAAAGGAGGAAGTGAAAAAGAGAGAGAGTGGCAGCATGCCTTGTCCTTTTGTTACCTGGACAGGTAAGGTCACACCCACCTCTAGTCACATGCAAAAGGAAGGATGCTCCAGCCAGGAGGAAACAGTAAGTTTTCAACTGGGTGGACCAGATATTTCCCCACATGACTTCTCTAGGAAAACAAGGAATGTTGTACTTTACTGCTCTCGGTGGATTACATCCTACACTAGCTTCTGGGGGCAAAGGCGGAGAGCGAGGGGGCCATAACTGTTGCCCCCCATAGACATGGCATGAGGTCATTTAGAAATTAAGCAATGAGGTTATGCTATTTTATGGCAAGGACAAAGCTATAACATTCTCAACCAAAACTGACAAAAATTAGGCAGCTAATCTAAAATAACTACGCATCCCAAAATATTTATTTAGTCAGTTATCTAGCAGTTGGATTGTAGCTATTTCTAGGGGGCTTCCACATTGGGGCTTAATTTGCAAGTGGGTCATGGAAATATCATAAATTGGTCATTGGAAATAGATTTAAAAAACAACAACCATATTGGATTTCCACTGGAAATGCTCAATCTGGATGAATGGGGGTGAGAGAACTGAGGTGGGCATTTTGATGCCAACAATGTTATGTGGATGCTGCGGGGGGGGGTGTGCATACATGTGGAGAACCAATTCCACCCTGAACACCCATGTGGAAACTCCCCTAAACCCCTAAGCGCAATTAGGACAGGTGGGATCTTCACCAGTTATTAGATTTCTTTTTGGGGGGGATTAAAAAGTTGGATTTTTGTTCTCACATTCCCTCCTTTGTTTGTTTGTTTGTTCAGTAAATGCACTGCCCTATAACAATAATTGTTTAGGTGGCGTATAAAGTAAAGCAGTGACAAAGTTAAAAATCACTGTTGCAGACAAGATAATCACAATGCAGCAAAAAATAATTTTCCATGGCAGTGGTTGGTTGTGTGTATTTTGTTTTAAACGCTAATACAAAACTTCACACTACTTACTTATTCTTTTGTCCCTTAACTCTTTAGGTCTAGATAATTTGGATAAAACTACTCACTCAGAATCCCACAAAGTGGTTTTGTAAAATGCCAGACATCATTCTGAGTCCACACAACTGAAAGACAATATTCATTTGGTCTAAACTTTTATTTCATCCTCTTGGCAAAATGTGTTTGGTCAAACTTCATAATGTTCACAAAGGGCCTTTCATCACAGTTTTGTCAACAAAATGGGATTTTATTCCGATCATTCTGTCAACAGGAAGAAACACCATAAGATCACTTTACACATAATCATAAATTATTTAGTTTCCACTTATTTTGTAGTGAAAATCGAAGTATCAAAACATCTGCAGCAGCAATGAACATGGATAACATAGAATCATAGAATCCTAGAGTTGAAAGAGACCACAAGGGCCATCCAGTCCAACCCCCTGCCAAGCAGGAAACACCATCAAAGCATTCCTGACAGATGGCTGTCAAGCCTCCACTTAAAGACCTCCAAAGAAGGAGACTCCACCACACTCCTTGGCAGCAAATTCCACCGAACAGCTCTCACTGTCAGGAAGTTCTTCCTAATGTTTAGGTGGAATCTTCTTTCTTGTAGTTTGAATCCATTGCCCGTGTCCGCTTCTCTGGAGCAGCAGAAAACAACCTTTCTCCCTCCTCTATATGACATCCTTTTATATATTTGAACATGGCTATCATATCACCCCTTAACCTTCTCTTCTCCAGGCTAAACATACCCAGCTCCCTAAGCCGTTCCTCATAAGGCATCGTTTCCAGGCCTTGACCATTTTGGTTGCCCTCCTCTGGACACGTTCCAGCTTGTCAGTATCCTTCTTGAACTGTGGTGCCCAGAACTGGACACAGTATTCCAGGTGAGGTCTGACCAGAGCAGAATATAGTGGTACTATTACTTCCCTTGATCTAGACGCTATACTCCTATTGATGCAGCCCAGAATTGCATTGGCTTTTTTAGCTGCTGCATCACACTGTTGACTCATGTCAAGTTTATGGTCTACCAAGACTCCTAGATCCTTTTCACATGTACTGCTCTCAAGCCAGGTGTCACCCATCCTGTATTTGTGCCTTTCGTTTTTTTGCACTGAATATATTAATATTACCTAAACATTTTTGCAAGCAAATGTTATGTTTGTAATCCAACCAGGTTTTCGATGCTGAGGATTTTATGGAAGGATTTTGGCTGCCTATTCACATGGTAGTTTGTTCCATTCTCCTGGTGTCTCCCTGGCTGTTATTTTGCACATTCTATAAGTTCACGTGACATAAAAGCCGCTTCCGTGAAACTAAGGGAATGCAATGGAATATTCAAGACATTTTCTGTTTGCAGCTCCCTTAACTAGGGAAGTTGTGGGACTTTTGTGCTTCAATTCCATATGCCTTTCTCTCCATCTCACTGTTGCTGTCAAACTTGAAATGTTGACAGAAAATGTAGTCTGCCCCAAAGTGAACAAGCACCTTGACCAGCCACCCTTTGCCACTCCCTTCCCCACCTCCCATCCTGCTTGTGATACTGAGCAAGTTGCATTCCTATAGGAAAGCTGGTTTCAGGGCTTCATCCACCCACACAATGATCCTCAGGGTGCAGTGCCTACTGGTATGAATGAAATTTAGGGTGACATGGCTGAGAGCCAGTGTGGTGTAGTGGTTAAGAGAGGTAGACTCGTAATCTGGGGAACCGGGTTCGCGTCTCCGCTCCTCCACATGCAGCTGCTGGGTGACCTTGGGCTAGTCACACTTCTCTGAAGTCTCTCAGCCCCACTCACCTCACAGAGTGTTTGTTGTGGGGGGGAAGGGAAAGGAGAATGTTAGCCGCTTTGAGACTCCTTCAAAGCAGGATATCAAATCCAAACTCCTCCTCCTCCTCCTCTTCTTCTTCTTCTTCTTCTTCTTCTTCTTCTTCTTCTTCTTCTGTGTGTCAGTAATGCAGTGTGAGAGGAACTCTAGAAAATGGGGCAAACGCACCAGCACTACAATCAGCAAAACACAGAACTTCATAGAATCAGAGCTGGAAAGGACCACCAGGGTCTTCCAACACCCTGCAATGGAGGAAACTTTTGTCCAATATGGGGCTCGAACCCACAACTCTGAGATTAAGAGTCTCATGCTCTACCAACTGAGCCATTTTTGGACTAGCAGAATAAACCTCATGTGTGAATGCAGCCTTTACATATAACCCAAACGTCCAGCAGCTCACAGTCACTTTCTCATCTCCATTAAAGTCCATGTAATGTTCCTATCTAATATCAGTTACAGGTAGGTAGCCATGTTGGTCTGCCATAGTCAAAACAAAATGTTGGTCTCCCATAGTCAAAACAAAATAAAATAAAATTTCCAGTAGCACCTTAGAGACCAACAAGTTTGTTCTTGATGACTGTGCGCATGGTCTGAAGAAGTGTGCATGCACACAAAAGCTCATACAAGAACAAAATTCTCATACCAAGAACAAACTTAGTTGGTCTCTAAGGTACTATCTAACATCAATAGTGTCAGGTTTCTCACAACATACAGTTGGTGTTCTTTATGAATGTGAATTGGATAATCATTTCTATCTGACTAGAGCAATGCTGTTTACCATTAGTGGGCTTTTGGGAACAATTCACATGGGTCTTCTCCTACTTAGCATCCATTGAAATGAATGGGAGCCTTAGAGTGCTCGTTTGCAGCTCCCATTCATTTCAGAGAACATTCCAATCAGTTTTGGCTTGGATTTTCCAACTTTGCTGAGAAAGATGCACACAAGAATAAATTGTAAGGACGCCAACGAAAAAACTGTTCCATTTTTAGTTCCAGTAGGTGTAAAATATGTACACCCAAATCTAGTTCAAGTCTAGGACTTCTGAAACTCTGCTCATTTGTTCCCAAAGTGTTTCACACCTGTGTGTAGAATTCTCCACTGTTTATTATTATTATTATTATTTCTGCAATTTTTGCGGGACACAGAGCACACACAATTAGCCACAATTTCTTTCAGAAAAAGTTCAACACTCACACGAGTTCACGCACAGCACCATGATAATATGCTCTTTGAGCACGAGCGTACAAGTCGTAGAGGTTTGAGAAGTATATATGTACTGCTGGCGAGCGCCCAAACTCTACTCGAAAATTGTTCACTTGGGTCTATACAACTTCTTTATGTCAATCTATAGCAGAGCTACCTCTGTTCTAGATTAACTATGCATGTCTGAAAAGGTTAATGCACCTGATTCCAGTAATGAGATGTGGAATGATTTCCATAACTTTTTTTTCCTTAGAAAAAATCCTTTAAATGCATAATTGCATTAAAAATACCTTAAGACCCAACTGTACCCAAAAACGTAATAATGAATGGATACATTGCCAATCTAATTGTGCAGTTTCAAAGTTATAATTAACTTTTTTCATATTGACTAAGAAGCATATAGTAAAAAAAATTATCTCTCATGCACATGCCCATTATATTGATTTGTGACTGGGAGGTTGTTTGGGATGTACATAAAATTAGAACCAAAAGTATGCATATTCCAAGCAATTTAGCACATGGGAAAATTTTCTAGAAAAATTGCATCCTTTCCCATTTTTCCTCCAAGAATGCAAAGGGCTTTTTGAGAAAAGGCACTTTTTGAAATTATATTCCTCGTTGAACCAGAACCTGTTGCTTGAAAGAATGTTTGAGTCTGGAATATCACATAACAATAAAATCTAGATAATCAATTAAATGCAGATGTTAAAACACAAATGGCAAATAGGCAACCTAAGCAGAAAGATTCCATGCTGCTTCTGAAGATGTCCTGACTTTGGGGAACCTTCCAGAGCAGATTGGGGCTCAGGGGGTAGAGGTTAGGAGAAGGGGGAAGCTCCCATTGCATTTGCTGGCCTGATATTGAATCTCTCCCTCGGAATTTGGCCCTGTTGTGGGAATGAATCTTGGCTTCCAGAACTGCAGGGGGAAAGTTCCAATGGAGGAATCAATTCTGACTCATTTCAATTTTAATATCGCTGCAGCTTTCTACAGCTTTGGGCATTAACCGAGTTAGGAGGAATTGAAGCACCTTTCCTATGAGGAAATGCTATGGGGCTGTGACTTCTGTAGAATATACTCACTCCCCCCCTTTTTTTTCTTCCTTCCTCTTACACCCTCCCCCCTGGTTGGCCCTTTTCCTGCATCTCTGGTTATTAACTATTCTGTGTTGGTCTTTTTGTGAACTCCAGGCTGCCAGGGTGGCTGAAGGAGAAGGCAAACACAAGTTCTTCAACCAAGAAATGAATAGCATATTGTTGGAGTAAGTCACTTTCCCAAATGTACCAATTCAAGGTGCTGGGTCTTAAGCTTCCAAAGCTCCGCTTGACCTCAAATACTTGAGAGAACTATTTCTACCATAGGTTTCGCTCCACATGTTCAGTCCTAATAGTGCAAGAGACTACTATATAAAAATGAGTGGCTACAGCCAAGGAAATATGTCCATCGTCCATGGAAACTCTTGTTCAGATTAGCTTTTGACTTCTACATAATACGTTCTTTAGACTTTGCTGGCCATTACTGTTTGCCACTGATTCCCCCCCCCCCTTGTTATTCTTGTTTCATTTGTTTTTAACCCTTAACTTTCTTTATTTAGATTTTAAATTGAAGCTTTTTTAAAGGGCCTTTGCAATATTTTACTTCACCATGTTTTGCTTGGGCTCCTTTACTCTGCTGTCAAAGGGAGGGATTTGGATCAGAGCTAAATAGTGCTGCCTTTTTCTGCCCTCAGTATAGAGCTGCAAACTCGGGAGTTGAACAGCCAGGTCCGCTCAGGGGTGTATGCTCACCTAGCCTCCTTCCTGCCTTGCAACAAAGACACCCTGCTCAAACGTGCCCGTCGGCTTTACGTCTATGAACAGGTGAGTGGTCACGTAAATGCAGTGCTACTAGTCAGTGTGAGGTAATTAATTCCCTCCTGAGGCCCACATGCCAATGGCGGATGGGTTCAGAGGCAAAAGTGGGTGGACCAATAAATGTTTTAACTTTGTACACTAAGGCAGTTTTGTCTCATACATCATTTGTCAACCCAAACAAGCAAAAAGCATAATCAGAGTTCAAGGACATCCCCGTCAGGTAAAAACAAGGAGGGTGTGTGGCCTATGGAGAGACCCAAGAGACAAATGGGTTGTACCGTATTTTCCGGCGTATAAGACGACTGGGCGTATAAGACGACCCCCAACTTTTCCAGTTAAAATATAGAGTTTGAGATATACTCGACCGCAGATTCTCCACCCGGCGTATAAGACGACCCCCGACCTTTGAGAAGATTTTCCTGGATTAAAAAGTAGTCTTATACGCCAGAATATACAGTATTTGGCACCCAGGCCCCTGGTGTAAGTGATAGTGGTGTCAACCATAGAAAGAAATGTCCCATGTCATAAACTGGATTTGTGAACATCTCTTTTTGGGCTCAGTGGCTGCTCATGGAGAAGGGAATGTGTGTCTCTGAATTTCAATACCTTTGCCATTTCTAATAAAGGGATAAAAGGTTTCCACATAAGGGCTGGCTTCGATTTCCCTTTCTTTAACCTTGCAAAAACAAATTCTTGGTGATGAAAAGGGAATTTTATTTATTAAAAGCTTTTTTATACCTCTTTTCCAAATTGCCCAAAGTAATTCCTAACACATGAAAGAATAGAGCCATACAAAACACGCTATAAATTTCACAAAATCAAAGAGCTACAGGTTAAAACAGGAGGTGACCCGGGCCAGGCAAATGCCCATCAGAAGAGAAGGGCCTTGCTACTCCATTGGAAATGTGATGAGGTAGCTTTCCAACCTTCTTTAGAACGTAGGTTCTATAATTTTGAAATTATAAATGTCTGAAAATATTTGGCTCCTAGCTCTTGCTGTCTGAACCAGCTCTAAATATTATTATTATTCATTTCGTTTCTATACCGCTTTATATTTTTAAGGGGAAAAAATCTCCAAGCGCTTTACATTAAAATGTCAAATAAAAGAATGCAGAAGAAAACATTACAGAAGAAAGTCAAATATAAAGTATAACATTCAAAGCAACATAATTAGCAAGAAGTTAAATATGAAAGATGGATGGAAAGCACACTACATCTGAAGTCTAGACCTCACTTAGTGGTTAGGCTTAGATGAGTAAGTAGGGCTGCCCTTAAGGGATGTGCAAAAGGAGTGCTTTCCTCTCAAAAACAGTCTGCCTATATGGGCACAACTTAGCATGAATGCTGGGTCAGAGTCCTTAACTCTTTGTTTTTCTGCAGGGAGGGCGGATGAAGGACCCTCTTCAGAAACTCAAGGAAGCCATTGGCAGGGCAATGCCAGAGCAGATGGCCAAATACCAGGAAGAGTGCCAAGCGCACACCCAGGCCAAGTTTGCGAAGTGCGTTTTCAACTCGTTTTTAGTTTTAGTCTCTGCATTCCACTCTGTGTACACCCCAAGCTTATACTAGTGGGGCGGGGGCATATTTTAGAAGTGGATCCAATTACCATTCTGCACTTCAGTGTCCCTCTTCTCTTCTCCTGTCAGGATGTTAGAAGAGGAAAAGGACAAGGACCAGAGAGAACGGGTTTGTTCAGATGACGAGGAAGATGACGATAAAGGAGGAAAGCGGATCATGGGACCTCGGAAGAAGTTTCAGTGGATTGATGAAATCAGGTTGGCAAAGTCAGAGGGGACAAGACTGGGTTTTAGAGCCTTGTTCCCTGGCTTCAGGGAAAATACACCTGTATCTGCCTTTCTGGGCATTACAGCTTTATTTGTTGCCGGGTTGGTTCAAAGGTACGGGGGCTGCAGTTTTGAATTTAAGACCCAGGTTGGGGTGTCTGGTATGAAGATGTCAAATGGCTTCAGCATTTTGGCCTTGGCATTCATCTTGAATTTGAAGCCCAAGATTACACTATAGTCCAAATATGAGGGTTGAACTTATTAAGGCTTTGTTTAAAATAACGTTCCCAAACTGAATCATTTGAGGGCAGTCTACATGCAGGATTGGGGGACAGGGGGCAAAGAGTATGGTCTGGGTAACCTAGGTAAACTTCCTCCTCTAGGGATTTGCTCTGTCAGGCGGTGAAAATCAAGCTGGACGGGTATGACCGTGAAAAGAACAAGGCTCACTCAATGGAGGATTATGTGAAGACTTTCCTGGATGCAGAAGTCAAGCCACTTTGGCCAAAGGGCTGGATGCAGTCCAGGTGAGAGGGAAGAAGGCTGACTAATCACTATGTGCTATAATTTAGACATAGCAGAGACATCCCCAACATCCGAAAGCTACTCTAGGCCCCATCTCTGACCCTATTGGCAATGCTGTCTCTGTCCCACAACATCCTGAGGGACACAGGTTCCTCAGCCCTGCTTTCAATGTAGGGAAGGCAAGCCCACAATAATGGTCATTTTGAATGTCAGGAAATGGCAGTTCAGCCATTTTATTGATGCCTGTAGCTAGGACTGTGCAATAAATTGCCATACCCTTGAATACCGGTATTGAAATAACATTGTGATAAGTGTTTCAACAAGACAATACTGTACACCCGTGAACAAAAGGTTGAAACTTGACAGCTTCCGAGGAGGTAGCTCAGCCGAACGGATACTTTACAGATACTTTGCAGACTTCGTTTGCTCTCTCCCTCTTCCCTCCTGTATGCCCTCACACAAACTAGGAAACTCTTTCAGCTTCACTGGTATGTTTCTTGCAACTTTCAGAAGGTAGTCATATCTCTCCTTGCTTTGTTGTCCCTCCCCTCTCTGAGAAATAAGGATAAAAGCCCTTAGCTGCAGCCAGTTTTAATCCCTAGCAAGCACACAAACCAACTCCTTCAGCAGAACTTCCTGCTCTCAAGACTCTGAGCTCACCTAATTTATGCAGAGCCAGCTAACAATACAGGAGCAACTCCCATGGCTAGGCTATCAAAGATCCAGGGGAAAAGTAAACAGGGAATGTAAACAAAGAACTGGAAAGCACTTCTTCCTTTCTTCCCACCTACCCACCCTCACTGGTGGGGAAAAAGGGATGAAGTGCGTTTATTTCCCCCCTAAATAGCTTTCCTCCATATTAAAAAGGAAGGTTTATTTATTTATTTATTTATTTATTTAAAGGAGACTTGCTTGTTTGCTTGCCCTCCCTCCCACCCTTTGATAAAAAGGGAGAGATTGTGGGATGAGGGCTTTGGGGGGGGGGAGCTTCTGTGTCAGGAGGAAATGGAGGGGAAAAGATTTAACTGGTTGCCTTCTGCTGAAATGGGAGGTTGGCTACTGTGTGAGAATGAAGCAGTGCAAGCAAATGTTTGTCTACTCACAAGCAAGCCCTACTGGATTCAATAGGGCTTACTCCCAGGAAAGTAGTTTAGCTGAACTCAGTGGGGCTTATTAAATCTACTACTTCCTTACATTGTAAAGCCGTCAACCGCCATGGGGAGGCACAGCAAGGCCTTCCACCACTGTAGGGAAGCGCAGCACACCATCCACCATGATGGGGCCCTCCACTGCTGTGGGGATTCCTGGTCAGGCCCTCTGCCGCTGCAGATAGGTGCAGTGAGGCCCTCCTCCATCGTGGGGATGCCCAGTGAAGCTCTTGTCTTCCGTGGCGAGGCGCAGCGGGGCCCTTCTACCCCACGGGGAGCCCTCAGCCGACATGGATATATATCATGATATATCAAGATATCATGATGTCTATTTGGTGACCTATTGTGATACTGAAAACCAGTTATCACCCAGCCCTACCTGTAGTATGAGTGTCAGTGGCATGACTGGGAGTAGAGATGCTCGTGCCACAGTGAGCCAGGCAGCTGCATATGATGAAAGGAGACCTGCAGAAGAGGTTGCTCCAGATGTTTAACAGTCAAAGCAATTTTAGAAGTCTAAAGGGGTCTTCAGAAGGACAATATGCAGGGTTGCAGCATGTTTGCTGATGGCTCACTTTCTGCTCAAGTTGGATGTCATCATCTTTGATTTACATACATGGTTTCTAACCCACAGCAAGTGCTGTCTGCATGTTTTTGTGTAACTTTTCTTTACAACAGTGGGATCTAGAAACTTCCTTTTAAAAACAGAAAGATTCTGTTCTCAGGAGTCTGCTAGAGGCACTAAGATCTTAAGCTTGAAAGGCTCATTTCTGCTGCTTGGAGATCTGATTCCCAACAGGTCTGGCTCAGCTTTCTCTCTCCTTTTTTCAGGACCCTCTTTAAAGAAAGCAGGCGAGTGCATGGTCACCTTACATCAATTCCGTGAGTATCTGTCCGTGCTTGTAGTACAGGAAATCTGTCCTGTGCTCCTGCTGTTTACTGCTTGGTCACGTTCTGTCACTCAGATGGCAACTGTGCACGTGGATATCCTCCAACATGGACAAACAACTTCTGCAGGGCTTTCTGCCTTATTGCTGTTTTTTATTTGTGGATCAGACATGAGAAATGGTGGAATAGCACTGCTAGCACATCTTTGGTGGAATAGCAATGCTGACAAAATCAGATAAAGTTTGAAGGAGCAAACTGGGATCAGTATGTGTTATACTGCACAGCAGCAGGCATCCTTGGTGAATGTACTGTACATGTGAAGCTGCCTTGTGCAGAGTCAGGTCACTGACCCACATGGCCTAGTACTGTCCACAGCAACTTTCCCACTGATTCCCCCTCCCCCCAAGCTACGTAAGATGCTTTTAACTGGAGATGCCAGCAACTTAAAGGTGGGACCTGGCGCATGCCAACCAGGTCCTCTGCCACAAAACCATGGGTCATCTTTATATGTATCTGCTCCCCAAACACACATAACACTCCCCAAGGCTGTTCATCATTTGAGCACATGTCTCAGTTGTAACTGGCTCCCAGGGATTGCCGCTAGGTTCTCTAGCTAGCCTCCCCTGGCAGGTTACATCATGCTGACCTGGAAGTAAGATAATCTCTTCTCTTGCTTGTGTTTCCCTACAGAGCAAAGAAGAAAGTCATGGCACCTCCAAAGGTGAAAGGAAAGGTGAGCAGTTATACCTGGGCTCCTATTAGCACTCATCCCTGATTGCGTCTTCTTGGGACATATGAGAATATGGGGAAGATACAGTTGCTTCTTGTGTACATTGAAACAGCTCTCCAGGACCCACTCCTATGATTTGTGCCCCAAGTTTACATGGTGCTTTTCTAGATTTGATTGTCAAAGCAATGTAAGCCCAGCTAGTTCCCTGCGATGATGGCCTCGGAGTCTAACATTAGACTTTTAAGTGTGTGTTTGGCAGGGGTAGGGGCAGACAACTAAGAAAAGTGAGGCCAAGGTCCAAGTGAACAAGATGAGTATAAGCCAGTGTAGTTAAAGGATGCTTAGGTACTGGCTTTGAGGGACTTGAGCCAAAAACTTCATGGAAAAGAGGTGTAGCAAATTGGTATCCTTTCTGGATTAATCGCCTTCAAGTAGGCTTTCTCCTGATAGAAGAACTGAAGTAGTCTCTGCAGCATTCAGCACTACAGCTGCAGGAAGTATCATGTTCTAGGAAAATGCATGTCTAGCTGCATCCAAAGTTCTCTCCAGACGTTCATATTCCTGCATTGCTTTTAATTTTGCTGTTGAAATTGCACAACTCCAGAATGTACTGTATAAAGAACTCTGCCACTTTTAATAGCAACCCCATTTTAATATTCTCTTCCTGGTACCAATTGTGCCTTTGCACAGCATGTATACAGCTCCTTCTGTAATCCATTTTATCTAGAGCCTTTGGGCAAGTAACACTCCTTCAATTTAAAATAACTAAGAAAAAATAGCTGGGCAAATAGCATTAAGTTTACAACCTGTCTAATCTCCCTTTTCCAGGAGTCCTCCAGTAAGCCAGATAAGAAGTCGCCCCTTCCTGTGCCCTTGATCCACTCAAGCAGCGGGGTTACGCTTTCTCCAGAGTCGCAGGGAGTTGCAGTTGGCCTCAGCCCTCAGACCAGGGAACTCTTGGCCATGAGTTCAACCCCAACCCCCAGCAGCACAGCTGCTCCTCCCACTTTCAGCATGGATGACTCTCTGGATGAGGACTTGATCCACAATGCTGCCTCATCTTTGGAAGCTGTCTCCAAGGAACTGGCTGTTCTTAACAGCCGGACGGGGGGAAGCCCTGACTTCACGCTCCCCGCCACCCCAAAGGTGCCTTCGGAGAAACCCCCCATTCAGACCACGTTGGAAGAGAAGAGGAGCTTCTCCAAGCCAAGCCCCTCACCTGCCCCATCTCCAGCCGGCGGCTCTCTGCAGTCACCGCTGCAGTCACCGCTGAACTTCCTGGCTGAACAGGCCTTGGCGCTGGGCCAGTCTCCTCCGGACAAAAAGACTGAGAGCTCTAGCTACAGAGAACTCTCCTGCCAGGCTCCCCCTGCCAAGGTTCTGGATGCCCACCAGTCTAAGCCGAAGCATCACAGCCTGCCACGCACCCTTCATGGGCCCCAGACCTCGACCCCAGTCCAAACGCCCCAGGTGAAGGTGTTCCCCTTGGGCTCCCAGCAGCAGAAAAACTTTTCCCCATCCCCTCCCTTTGTCAAGCTGCAGGGTCCCAAGATCATCTCCCCTTTGCCCCAGCGGCCTCCTCTCCATCAGCAGGTCAAGACCCCCACCAAATCGCCCGGCTTCCATTCTTCTTCCTCCTCCTCCTCCTCTTCGACCATCTCCCCAGGGTCTGGC